>JADLZK010008914.1:0-323951 GCA_015847255.1 Hyparrhenia diplandra
TTATCTAATTTCCTTTGTTTTGAATAGTGTTGATTCTTTCAAAATTAATAGAAATTTGAAAATAGCTCTTAAATTCTGAAAATTTTTGTAGAAGCTTCTTATGAGTATATGAATCCATGAAAAATTTGAAACTTTGAATTTGAGTAGTTTTTGCATGATTTAAAAATACAAATTTTAATTGAAAAATGCATCTTCCTTGATTTTTAATAATTATTTTATTTATCCAAAAATCATGAAAATTATTTTTAGTACTGTTTTATGGCATGACCTACTTGTACAAAATTTTTGGGCTTGTTTTGAAAATTAAATTATTTATTATTTCATGCCCTATCATTTTTATGTGTTTCATGTTTTGTTTAGTGTCAAATAGATTAGGTTTTGTGTGACTTCGAGGGGGTTGTTTTGTGAATCTTAGTTTGTGTCATAATAAGATGGTCCTTTGAGAACTCCTTAGGCAATGGTGATGATATCTTTAGAGTAGTTCAACAAGTTGGTTTTGTTGAGTTGCAACTTTATCGTGAAATAAAGTTACTTTCTGTGTTTATCATTTCATGCACTTGCAAGCATCATATTTACATATATGGCATCATATTGAAGCATACATTATTTTGTGTAGTGAGCGAGTTTGAGGGTATCAAGTCGAGCGATTCTGCGAGGAGATTCCATATCCGGTTGAGGAGGTTAGGATTTTGTTGGGTTTTACGAAGAACAAACTTTTTCCGTCAGCGAAGGCAAGCCCGGTTACATTAAACCTTTCCTTGATGTTTTAAAAGTTTTATATCACTTATGTCTATGTTATGTTGCATTAAGTTATTAGGAGTTGAGTAATAACCTAATTCTTTGCATTACCATCCTTGTTTATTGCAATACCATCCTTGTTAACCGTTTTATTTGAAAATGCTTAAGTGATGCTTAGCCCTGCTTAATTAGTTAAGCTTTTTCATCAAAATATTTTATTTGAGAAGATGGTGCTTGTTTTTAGGAAAAGAAAAGAGAAGTAGTGATGAATTTGAGATCGGACGGGACGTAGGTTGAAAGCGGCGGGATACCTAGGCGTGCTTGTCGGTGTTGGTCGTTTAAGGACCGTCCGTTGTTTGGATTGTTAAGTTCGGGACTTTTGAGCATAAGAAATGCGCTTTGGCCTTACGGCAAAGGCGCGTCATTGGCGATCACCCCAGTCGGTCGACCCTAACTAGCCACATACTCCGGTAAGCCGGATCTCGGTGGAGCCAAATCGGGAATGGCAACCACGCCCTGGGAGTGGAGAGATGGCGGGAGTAGCGTGTACCCACCCTACTGGTCAAACGTCATTAGTGCGGGGTAGGGAGGTGGAATCTTTGTGCTCTCAGTGGCGCGAGGCCTCGTTCCGTTTTGGACAAATCGAGAAAAGGTTGATATATGCAAGTTTGGGTACTACATATGTCGTGTGGTTAGGGATCCCAGTGGGTATAATCGGTTCATGAATCGCCGTTGCTTCACGGTTATGGAGACCCGTTCTTACGCCTATTCATCGTAGTAAATGATGGATTATGTTTTGAGAAAGAAAGTTGGCATAATAATTATGTTTGCTCTAGAATAGGATAATCTAGAGTATAAGAGCTACTAATCTGAATTAAAAATATTGAAAGTAAGGTTACACTTTTAGTAAGCTTTTAAAAAGAGTTTTGATTCTTGCTAAAGCCTTACCTTGACTCCTAAGACCGACATTCTGGAGTCTTCTCTGTTTTCTTTAGTCGGGTAAGTCTTGTTGAGTACCCCGATTTCGAGGGGTTCTTTGACCCTTGTTGCGGGGAGTTGGTCATGGCTTGGCTTGTTTTGGTCCTATTTGCATGACGGTGTACCGAGGAAGAAGAGGACGAGTAGAGTTGAACCCTCGGGCGGGGTTGTCGGTGTTTATATGTTTAAAGTTACTCCAACAATATCAGGCTTGTAATAATAATACTTAAGTTTGAGTATTTGAACAAATGGTTTTGTAAACTTATGGTTATGTAATCCTTCATTTGTACTCGATGTATTTGAATAAAGTGTTGTATGAAGTGACTTGTTAATGAGATCTGTTCGGAAGATTAATAGCACTTTCTAGATTATTGGGAACTCGTGCATAATGATCGGAGAGGTCTTAATGAGCGATGATAAGTGCATGTGGGCCTGTAATTTAGGAGGTTACATTGCGAGTTGGTACGAGCATGATCATGCGATTCTTGTAGTATTATTTTACAAAACTTCAAAATGATTTGAGTCAAATTAATTTAAACTCTTAATTTGGTCCAAATTGCTTATTGCTTATCTTGAATCAATTTAAAAATCTTTTCTTATAATTTAAATGTTTTGTAGTGGAGTAACATATTATATTGCCCTATATAATAAGTTTCGTTTAAGCATAGTTTCGTAAGTTCGATTCATGCATCATGCTTAATCAACTTGTTAATCACTTTTCCCTTAATTTTGGTTTGGGTTAAGTATATCAATCCTATGCTTGCTAACCTGATAATCTCCTTGATCCATCCTTTAATCCAATCTTTTCTTTCTATAGGATGGCCCGTACTAAGCGGACACCAACAACAAAGGCGGGACCCAAAGGAGTTCCTCGACACCAACTTGCTCCAAGGCATGATGGTGCTAGTAGCGACAATAGTAGGCCTAATCTATCAATTGAGATACAAAGGCTTACTAGAGAATTGGCGGAAGCAAATAGAGCTAGAGCGGAAGGCACTTCGCAGGTGTGGATCTTCAAGCTGAAGTAGGAAGGCTCGAAGAGTTGACGAGAATTCTTTGCAGCCAATGAGGATGCTACCTTCAGATTGGTGATGCGCAAGGTGAAGTGGAGCGGCGTGATTTGGACTATGAAGAGTGTCGTCAAGTTGTATTCAATATACTTCATGAAAGGGAGTTTGAAAGGCGAGGACATGATACTAGCCATCCGGCGTATTCATGCCTTAGAAGCTCAGGTGCAAGGGTTGGAAGCTTACAACGCCAACTTACATGAAGCCATCCATCAGAGGAACCACCGGTATGGAGAGGTTGAGGATGAAGGAGGTGTTGTTGAAGATGAGAATGAGGAAGAAGCAGGAAATGAAGAGATAGCACCACCTAGTGATGGTGAAGAAGAAGAACCAGAGGAGGTTGAGCACTACGGGACAATGAGAATGATGGTTGGCGGTTGTGAGGATCTTTGTTATATATGTAACATAGTTTTAGTATGAAAAACTTAGTGGGTTGGATAGTCTGTCTAGTACGGGATTGTATAATAAATAAGGAACAGTTTGGTGTGTTCTTTGTAACTTTTAGAAAGTTCTATGTAAATTAATGAATAAAGTCGGTTTTGTTTGTAGCGGATGCCTCGGTCAATGCTAGCGGTTCAAATCTTTGTTCCTACGGACCACCACAGGTCCCGTTAATCTGGGCGATGCTATAGTCGCTTTTGGTCCAAGCCACTACGAGAAAATAGTCGTTTGATGCGAAGTGGCACATAATAGTCAAAATAGTAACCAAGAAAACAATGGTCATCGGGTGAGAAAAAGAAAAATTCCTACCACGATTTCACCGACACTAAGCCCCGATCTTTTCAAGAGCAAATGAACCTTTGGAGGCTGATGGTGGCTCCGTACTATGGAGCAAAAGTTTGAGCTTATGGATTTCACCACTTATCGAAGCCCCATTTTGCGGCTCTTGAGTTTAGAGTCTTTGCGGGAGCTTGGTGGGCAACTTTTTCTTGCCATGCGACCCATTTGGACACCAAGTGACTTGGCCGGAGTTCAAAGAAGCTTTAAAGTAAACATTATATACGAGCGTGTGATGGCTAAGAAGTTAACGGAATTTATTGAGTTGAAACAAGGAGATATGTCGGTTATGGAGTATGTTGGCGGTTTAATCATCTTTCTCAATATGCTCGAGCATGTTAGTACGGATGCAAAGAGAAAGGAGTGGTTCATACGTGGTTTAAATATGAAGCTTCAAACAATGATGACTATACGTGCCATAGATACCTATTATGAGGTGGTCAATATGGCACTCAATCTTTGAAGAAAAAATATCGTCAACACAAGGAGATCAAGAATAAGAAGAAAAATGTATCTTCGGATTTTACGGAGGGAATAAGAAGCGACAGAGGGTGATTTATCATCCGGTGAATCATTATCGTCCTCCCTATCGTCCTTTCTATCGTCCACCACGCGGTTTCGGCCCTAGGCGCGGCCATTTGTCGGGCTGCTTTGCAAGCTGTTCCTTATCCCGTCGGCCCGAATGCCCCCGGTATTGAAATCACATTCCACAAGGCCAAGGTAGTCCTATCTGTTTTTAAGCGTGGCAAGCCCGGACACTATTCGAGAATGCCCCAATCCTCGGAGGTTTAATCCCAATCTTGGATAGCATGCGGAAGTCGACCACGAGAACAAGAACAACGGGTGGATAGAATGCTCGGAAGGGTAAAGTTGAGAAGAAGCGGGACGGGTGTTTTACACTAATGTTGAAGATATACGGCGGGGAGAACCCGTCATGATGGGTATGTTTCTCGTTGCCAATCACCCGGTATTACCTTGTTTGATTAGGAGCATCTCATACATTCATCAATAGAACTTTTGTCATCAAGCATGAAATACCAATTGGGGAAACAAAAGATAATTTCTTTATCTGATCACACGGGGACGTATGAGTACTAAAGAAATGGTACAACAAGTACCTATAAGACTAGGTGGACATGATTTCTCCACTAATATGATAATTCTAAAGGATCAAGATATAGATGTGATCCACGGGTATGAATTGGATGTATCGGCATGGGTTTTGTCATCGATGTTACGAATAGAACAATAAGGGTAAAATATACCCAATAGCAATTCTCAACTTCTGATTCAACTTCCCATTCCTAAGAGGGCTGTTGAGAGAATTTGTACTACATCTGTTAAGGAGATAAAGGATATTCCAGTAGTTTGTGAATTTTCGGATGTGTTTCGGAAGATTTACGGTTTTACCGCGGATAGAGATGTGGAGTTCAGAATTGATCTAAAACCGAGGAACCGCCCCAATATCAGGAGAGCATATAGAATGCCATCTCAAGAATTAGCAGAATTGAAAACCCAGTTGCAAGAGTTATTGGACAAAGGTTTTATTCGACCCAGTTCATCACCCTGGGGTTGCCCTGCTATATTCGTGAAAAAGAAAGATCACACTTTGAGAATGTGTGTTGATTATCGCCCAGCGAATGAAGTGACGATTAAAAACAAGTATCCTTTGCCCGCATTGATCTACTTTTTGATCAACTTGCTAGAGCCAAGGTCTTCTCAAAGATTGATTTAAGATCGGGATATCATCGATTAAGATCGGACTTGTAGATATTCCAAAGGCGCCTTCACTACGGATATGGTTTATATGAATATTTGGTAATGTCTTTTGGATTAACCAATGCCCCAAACACATTTCATGTACTTGATGAATACGGTATTCATGTCGAGCTTGACAAATTTGTAGTGGTGTTTATTGATGATATATTAATATATTCCAAGAACAAAGAGGAACATTTGAGCACCTTCGGATTGTTCGAAACGTCTAAGAGATCATCATTTATATGCCAAGTTCGAGTAAGTGTGAATTTTGGTTAGAGAAGATACAATTCACGGGTCATGTATTGTTAGCGGATGGAGTTTCGAGTTGATCAGGTAAAGTCAAGGATATTCTTAATCGAAGCCCCCAACCCTTTGTGCATCAAGTCCCTTGATTTTTTCTTGGAATGGCGGGTTATTACCGTCGATTTATTCGGATTTTTCAAAGGTAGCAAAGCCTATCACTGAATTGTTGAAGAATCAAACCAAATTTGTGCGGTCACCCGAGTGTGAGAAAGCTTTTAAAATTCGAAGAAGGCATTAACCACTGCACCGATATTGGCTCAACGGATATTGAGAAGCCGTTTGATGTTTATTGTGATGCTTACGGTATTGGCCTTGGTTGTGTATTGATGCAAGAAAGAAGGGTTATTGCTTATGCCTCCGGACAACTTAAACGTCATGAGGAACATTATCCAACTCATGATTTAGAATTAGCGCTAGATTGTCCATGCGAAGATTTGGCGTCATTATACGTTGGGCAACACACGTCATATCTATCTCGATCACAAGAGTTTAAAATATATCTTCACCCGGTCGACTGAATATGAGGCAAAGAAGATGGTTGGAGTTAATCAAGGATTATGATGCGGAAGTGCATTACCATCCTGGTAAAGCAAATGTGGTTGCCGATGCACTCGGTCGGAAGTCCCATTGCAATTGTCTTGAAGTAAGTTTAATGGACAAAACTTTATGTCAAGAAATGGAAAAGTTAAATTTGGAAATCATTGAACAAGGGACTCTATCTAGTATCACCGTGGAATCGATATTCGAGATCAAATTATTCTTTGCCAGAGAGAAGATAAAGGTATAACACATATCAAAGAGAAAGTTAGAAGTGGAAAACCATCTTATTTGAGAATTGATGAAGCGGATGTGTTATGCTTCAAGAATAAATGCAGTAGTACCAAAGGTTCCCGAGTTACGTCGGCCGAGATCTGGATGAAGCACACTTGACTAGGTATTCTATTCACCCGGGAAGCACCAAGATGTATCGGGATCCGAAAGCGAGATTACGGTGGACTAAGATGAAGATAGAAGTTGCTCGTTATGTGTCTAAATGTGATACGTGTCGACGGTAGTAAAAGCGGTGCATATGAAAGGCTGCGGGACAGTTAAATCCATTGCTGTTCCGTCATGGAAATGGGAGGAAATAACCATGAATTTCATTGTTAGTTTACCCAATACATCAAAAGGTTTTGATTCTATACGGGTTATTGTGGGACGGACTTACTAAGATTGCACATTTCTTACCGGTGAAGACTCACTATAAGGCAATAGATTATGCTAAGTTGTATGTCGGTCGGATTTTTTAGTCTACATGGTGCACCAAAGATTATTGTCACGAGATCGAGGTTCAATATTTATGGATAAATTTTGGGCACAATTACAAGAGTCTTTGGGAACCAAACTTATTCATAGTTGACTTATCACCCACGGCCGATGGACGGGGCGAGAGAATTAATCAAATTCTAGAGGATATGTTACGAGCTTGTGTTCTCACTTATCAAGAAAAATGGGATGAATGTTTACCTTTAGCGAATTCTCCTACAACAACGGTTATCAAGAAAGTATCAAGATGGCACCTTTTGAAGCTTTATATGGTCGCGAGATGTAGAACTCCTCGCATTGGTCTGAACCTGGAGAAAGATGGTTCTTTGGTGTAGATTTAGTTAAGGATGCGAGAAAGAGAAGGTTCGTGTCATACAAGAAAATATGAGAGTGGCTCGGTCTCCCCAGAGAAAAGTTATGCGAGATAAAAGGCGTCGATCGATATTTGAAGTGGGAGATTATGTGTATTTAAAAATATCACCTATAAAAGGAGTAAAAAGATTTGGAATCAAGGGAAAGTTAGCACCTCGTTATATTGGACCATTCCAAATTACGGAAAGATGTGGAAAAGTAGCATATCGTTTGGAGTTACCGAACACCTTTTTTTGTGCATAATGTGTTCCATGTATCCCAATTGAAGAAATGTCTTGGTGCCCGATCAAGTGGTTGATATTGAAGGAGTTGCACTTGAACCTGATCTTGTTTATTCAGAATATCCTATTCAAGTTCTCGACAAAAAAGATCGTGTCACTTTCGTAGAAGAACAACCAAATGGTATAAGATCCAATGGAACCAACATTAGAAGAAGAAGCTACATGGGAGTCGAGGAATATCTGCAAGAGCACTTCCCGAATTTCTTGCTTCTATCTAGGTTATAATCCCTTGTCTCTTTAAGTTCTTGTAGCATATATTAGATAAAACACCATCGCTTTATGAACTAGTTTGAGATGTGTTTGTTTGACACATTTCCTTTGCCGTTACTTAACCCTTGAGCTTTAAATCTCGGGATGAGATTTCTTTTTAGGGGAAAGGCTGTAACACCCCTGGTGTTAATCAACTAAAATCTTGCCATGTCATCATGTTTATCATAAAGCATGCATAAATAGAAAATTTGAAATGCATTGAAATTAAAATAAGTTTATATTTTTAGAGAATGTTTGTGCTTAAGAAAATTTAGAGTGATTTAATTTTAAATGTATGTTTTTGATCCTAAGTGTGATGTTGGATGAGGGTTGGATAGTATAGGTTGGGAATCTGAAATTTGAATCAAATTCAAATTTGAATTGAACTCAGAAAACCCTAAATTTCTATTCTTTCTTTTATCCCCTTTTATTTTATTCAAAATTTATAAAGAATTTGGGTATGGTTATTAAAGCAATTTTGTAGAGTTTTCAAAAGTTGAACAAAGTTGGTGTTTTGAGTTTTCAAAGTTTAGTTCAAAAATTTAGAGTAATTTTGAAAATACCAAAATTAGGGTTTTATCCCCTTTTGATTTAAAAACCCTATTTCAAAATCTAAGCAAAATTTGCAAAAACTTCCAAAACCTAATTTGTAGATCTTGTTGAGATGAGCAAAAGTCATGTACAAAGTTTTTCAAGTTGTTACATGATTTTAAAAAGTAATTTTGAATTCAAATTTCAAAATTTTGAACTGCTTTTCAAAAGTCCTATTTAGAGGCTGATTTTGAAAATCTTCCAATTATGAAAATTGTAGATCTTGAAAAATTAGCCTAAGTCACTTTTTGGAGTTTTTGAAGTTCAGTTCAAATTTGGGGTGAATTTGATCAAAAACGAGAAAAGTTAGGTTTAGGTGCTACAAGAAATGGGGTTTTCCCTGTTCTCCTCCATGCTTGGCTGCCGGCGACCGCCGCCGCCGTGGCGCCTTGGCGCCGGCGGCGCCGCGTGCCTCGCCACCGCAACGCCTTTCGTGAATGCCCCGGCCACGCCCCCGTCCTCTTCCTTCTCCTTTTATGACGCCGAGGCCGGCGCCGTCTTCTTCTTCTTTTTCTTCCGGCCGCCGGCCGGTCGTTGCCGCCCGCCGCCGGAGTTTCGTCGCCGTTGATCACCAATTCACCCAACCAACTACACCAACATCTTCGCCACTTCCCTAAGCCCCTTCGACACCCGGCTGCAAGCCCATCCGCCGCAAGCGCGCGGCGCGAGGAGTCATCTTCCTCGCGGCCGTCGGCGGCGCCGCCGCGCACCACCCCGCCGTCGTCGGGCGGGTCTCGGTGAGCCTCGTACAAAACCATCTAGCGCCCTAGCTTCACCTTGAGATTGTGGTCATGATGCGCTCGGCCGTTTTTGTGTTTGCCTCCACAGGACCTTGGCCGAACGTCACCGTTGCCACCGGGAGCACCGCCGCGCCGCCGCCACCGTCGCCAACCTCGCTCCACCTCGTCTCGTCCCAACCGGCGTGCGCACCGCAGGCGGGGGTGAGCACCGCCCGCACTCGTCGCCGCCGGTTGGGTCATAGCCGCGCCAGCCTGCCGAACGCGCCGGTCGCCCGGCGAAGTTTTTATGCCGCTCGCTCCGCCGGCGCCATAGCCGCGTCGCTAGAGGGCAAGTTAGGTTCGATTAAGTGGTAAGTCCGACCGCCGCTGGATGTGTTAGGCGTGTTGTCGTGCTCGCCGTCGCCGGAAATCGCTCCGACGAGCATCTCGCCGCTTGCCGCGCCGGATGGTCCGCCATGGTCGCCGGTAAGGATGCCGCGGTGCTTTAGGGTTTAGGTTTGGGGTGCCATGGGATCTTGCGGGGGTTGTGGGGAGCACGTAGTGCTAGGTCTCGTCGCCCGGCGAGGTCACCGCCGGAGAAATCGCCGATCCACGCCGGCGCCGGCCGCGGTCGGCGCGGCATGGCCGGCGGGCCGGCCTGCCATCTGTAGCCGAGGGCTGGGCCGCCTGATCTTTGGGCCGAGTGGGTTCTTGGGTCGGTTTCGCCCGAAAGTCGCTATTTTGTTTTTAAAACTTGATTTATCTAATTTCCTTTGTTTTGAATAGTGTTGATTCTTTCAAAATTAATAGAAATTTGAAAATAGCTCCTTAAATTCTGAAAATTTTTGTAGAAGCTTCTTATGAGTATATGAATCCATGAAAAATTTGAAACTTTGAATTTGAGTAGTTTTTGCATGATTTAAAAATACAAATTTTAATTGAAAAATGCATCTTCCTTGATTTTTAATAATTATTTTATTTATCCAAAAATCATGAAAAATTATTTTGGTACTGTTTTATGGCATGACCTACTTGTACAAAATTTTTGGGCTTGTTTTGAGAAAATTAAATTATTTATTATTTCATGCCCTATCATTTTATGTGTTTCATGTTTTGTTTAGTGTCAAATAGATTAGGTTTTGTGTGACGAGGGGTTGTTTTGTGAATCTTAGTTTGTGTCATAATAAGATGGTCCTTGAGAACTCCTTAGGCAATGGTGATGATATCTTTAGAGTAGTTCAACAAGTTGGTTTTGTTGAGTTGCAACTTTATCGTGAAATAAAGTTACTTTCTGTGTTTATCATTTCATGCACTTGCAAGCATCATATTTACATATATGGCATCATATTGAAGCATACATTATTTTGTGTAGTGAAGCGAGTTTGAGGGTATCAAGTCGAGCGATTCTTGAGGAGATTCCATATCCGGTTGAGGAGGGTTAGGATTTTGTTGGGTTTTTCGAAGAACAAACTTTTTTCCGTCAACGAAGGCAAGCCCCGGTTACATTAAACCTTTCCTTGATGTTTTAAAAGTTTTATATCACTTATGTCTATGTTATGTTGCATTAAGTTATTAGGAGTTGAGTAATAACCTAATTCTTTGCATTACCATCCTTGTTTATTGCAATACCATCCTTGTTAACCGTTTTATTTCGAAAATGCTTAAGTGATGCTTAGCCTCGCTTAATTAGTTAAGCTTTTTCATCAAAATGTTTTATTTGAGAAGATGGTACTGTTTTGGAAAAGAAAGAGAAGTAGTGATGAATTTGAGATCGGACGGGGACGTAGGTTGAAAGCCGGCGGGATACCTAGGCGTGCTTGTCCCGTGTTGGTCGTTTAAGGACCGTCCGTTGTTTGGATTGTTAAGTTCGGGACTTTTGAGCATAAATACGCCCTGAGGCCTTCCCGGCAAAGGCACGCGTCGGTCGCGATCACCCCAGTCGGTCGACCCTAACTAGCCACATACTCCTCGGTAGCCGGATCTCGGTGGAGCCAAATCGGGAATGGCAACCACGCGACCGGGAGTGGAGAGATGGCGGGAGTAGCGCGTGTACCCACCCTCTTGGTCAAGCGTCATTAGGGCCGGGGTAGGGAGGTGGGTATGCGTGTTCTCGGGTGGCGCAGCCTCGTTCCCGTTTTGGACAAATCGAGAAAAGGTTGATATATGCAAGTTTGGGTACTACATATGTCGTGTGGTTAGGGATCCCCATTTGGGTATAATCGGTTCATGAATCGCCGTTGCTTCACGGTTATGGAGACCCGTTCTTACGCCCATTCATCGTAGTAAATGATGGATTATGTTTTGAGAAAGAAAGTTGGCATAATAATTATGTTTGCTCTAGAATAGGATAATCTAGAGTATAAGAGCTACTAATCTGAATTAAAAATATTGAAAGTAAGGTTACACTCTTAGTAAGCTTTTACGCAAAAAAGAGTTTTGATTCTTGCTAAAAAGCCTTACCTTGACTCCTAAGACCCGGCATTCCGAGTCTTCTTCTCGTTTTCTTTAGTCGGGTAAGTCTTGTTGAGTACCCCGCATACTCGGGGTTCTTTGACCCTTGTTGTGGGGAGTTGGTCATGAGCAGGCCTTTTTGGTCCCCGCCGCATGACGGTGTACCGAAGGAAGAAGAGAGGGCAGTAGAGTTGAACCCTCGAGGCGGGGTTGTCGGTGTTTATATGTTTAAAAGTTACTCCAACAATATCGGGCTTGTAATAATAATACTTAAGTTTGAGTATTTGAACAAATGGTTTGTAAACTTATGGTTATGTAATCCTTCCATTTGTACTCCGATGTATTTGAATAAAGTGTTGTAATCTTGAAGTGACTTGTTAATGAGATCCTGTTCGGAAGATTAATAGCACTTTCTAGATTATTGGGAACTCGTGCATAATGATCGAGAGGTCTTAATGACGATGATAAGTGCATGTGGGCCCCTGTAATTTAGGAGGTTTCATTTGCACCGGCCGGCGGCGCCCAGCAAGATCGGCGCCGACTCCGCCAAAATTTCATCGCACGTGGGGCGGCAGGATGCAAGGCCCCGACGAAGCGAGTCGTCGGCCAGCCGCACCGGGGCGAAGAAGCACGCCGCCCGGCTGCCCATAGGGCATGAGCTGCCGCCATCTTCAAGGGAGAAAGACCCATCAGGCCGTAGATCCCGATGAGCTAGAAGTGGATCCGAAGTTGGGAGAGGCGAATTTGGGGGCTGGATTAGTGGAGGATTTGGGTGGATTTTGGAGGTTTGGAGAAGGGGCGGGGCGGCGCCGGGGGGGACGGTGGAGCGGCAACGGCTCCATCCACGTGTCTCGAGGTCGTTGGAACTGCATTTTGAACGGTTTTTATATTGTTTGCACTTTATTTAGTTCTCGAAGCTCCTTTTGACTTCTCCATCTGTTTCATACATTTTCTAAGTACTTGGTGATTTCCTTGCTTATGTAGATTCACACTGAAACTTAAAAATGGTAACAATGGTGACTCTGAAGAGATCATCATTTTTGATTACTTCGTAAAGAAGCATGGCATAGAGCTGAAATACTCTGGTGATCTTCCTTGTATCAATGTGGGAAAACCAAAGCGGCCAACATATTTCCCAGTTGAGGTAACAATGTTGATCCTTTTTGTAAAGCTCTTTTCCCCTCGCTAATGTTGTGATGATTGTTTCCATGTTTACCGGGTATGCAACCTTACGCCTTTACAAAGGTACACTAAAGCTTTGAGCACACTTGAGAGGTCATCACTTGTTGAGCAATCTAGGCGAGAAACCACAAGAAAGGATGTCATTTTTTGTCTAATGTGAGTGTTTTTTTTTTATTAAACCTAGCAATTTTTCCGTGTTGTTATATAATATCAATAGCGATTTCTCCTAACAAGTTGGGATATTGGTAGGCGTTGTTTTCTTAAACAGTTCTTTTGTTCATGCCAAATTGGGTAGGTACTACTACAAAGAAGCAACTATGATCACCGAGCCCATCTTTGAAGGCATGTGGGATTACAATTGCTAGAAGTTTCACGAAGTTGATGGTAGGATCTTGCAGCCCCCAAGGTTGGTCATTCTTGTTTATCCTTTATCATTTCATATATCCTTTGTGGTTATGGAATTTTGAAAGCATAAATCTTATAATCGTCTTTTAAATTTCGGCTTAAAAGCCGGGAATGGAGAAGACATTTTTACAGCCTTAACGGCGGATGGAACTTCAACAATAAGGTCAGCCTGTATAGCTTATTCTTGTTTATGTGTATTTGGAATTTCATGATGTCACATGTAATATTTGGAATCTGTTTTTCAGAGGCTCAATAGCACTAGCGTGTTGACAAGCGGGCAGTGGTCAACTTTTCTTCACGATGCAATGTCGGGGATCTTGTCGAGATCTCATCAAGTGTGGAGGAATGAAGGGGATAGTAAGTTTATTTTCTCATTATGTCGTCCATTTCCACATGTGTTTGGTATTGCATTTTACTTGTTCTTATTCACTTGTTTCGTATTGCAGATGGTTGAAGCACCTGATGTATTTGATGAGCATCCTTCAATGAGACGGTCACCTGCTGTAAGGAGGGTTGAAGACATGTTTAAACAACTCGAAACCAATATTCGTAGAAAACCCAAGTTTCTTTTGTGTGTTCTAGCTGAAAGAAAGAATTCTGATATTTATGGTTGGTTAACTAAATCGCTGTTAACCTCTAGTGCATTTTATTTTCCTCTATAACATTTTGCCATTAACCTTTACAGGGCCTTGGAAGAAGAAGTGCCTTGCTGATGTTGGGATTGTTACACAGTGTGTGGCACCACCAACAAGAGTCAATGATCAGTATCTTACAAACGTCCTACTAAAGATAAATGCAAAGGTCTGTTTCCTCTTTGCTTTGAAATTTGAAAGCATGGTTACATTTGTATATTGTAATTATATTTTTGATACTTTTCCCCTTCTCATCAAACAGCTGGGTGGCATGAATTCGTTGCTCCAAATTGAAACATCCCGATCAATTCCTCTTGTATCCAAGGTCCCAACTATAATCTTTGGAATGGATGTCTCCCACGGTTCTCCTGGACATTCTGATGTACCGTCCATGGGTGCTGTAAGTATTAGTTGGCATTTGCTGTTTTTTTTTTTTGAACGTAGAGTTGGCTTTGCTGTGATAAATAATAAATAGTAGCTACTGTAACATTTTTTATTTTGTTTTTCTTAGGTTGTTAGTTCCCGTGAATGGCCTCTTATCTCAAAATACAGAGCTTCTGTCCACACCCAATCACCTAAAATGGAAATGATTGACTCGTTGTTTAAGCCACGGGAAACTAAAGATGGCACTAAAGATGATGGTCTGATCCGGTAACAGATCTTACCTACAATACCTTTGTTAAGGCCCTCTTTGGCAGGGCTCTTGGAGCAACTTCTGCTCCGGCTCCTGGAGGAGCTCTGCCAAACAGCAAATCTGAAAACGGCTTCATGTGGGGAGCCAACAAGAGCTGGAGCCTATTTTTGCCTGCGAACGAGAAGCCCGGAAATCGAGCTTCGCGCGGCTCCCTCACCTGGCTGATGGACGAATGGTACCAAATTGCCCCTGAACTTCCATTCTAATTACAACCAATTTGCCATCGCATATATTCTTCTCCTCACCTTCCCCACCGGACTCCACAGCCACGCACGCGAGAAGACCGACACCCACGCGAAAAAGACCGACGCCTGCGGGGAGAGCAGGCGACCGCGCCTGCTAGGGTTCCGATGAACCACCTGCGGCGTCCACCGGCCGGCGGGCGGAACCTGCAAGCGAGTGGATCTGGCGGCCCTCGTGCTCCACCAGGCAGGGCAAGGATGGCCGCGGGCATGGCGGGCGGATCTGAAAGCGCCGCCACCGGCGTCTACAGCAGCTCTGGCGATCCTCCAACTGTCGCGACGGTCGCGTCCTGGCCTGGGGGCTGGCAGGCGCCACCACCAGCAGGGGCCGTCCCCATGTCCGGCGCTCCTGGCGATGGGCTCCCGGACTGGTTCCAGGGTGCGGCCTCCGACGCACTAGGCTCCGATTGGCTTTCATCTGATATTGGTGCCGGCCATGCTGAAGAGGAAGCTGTGCTACCCCAAGTGCAGACCACGCCGTCAGCTCGCAGGAGGGGAGGTGGTCGAACTGTGAGAACAAGGCCACCGACTCAAACAGCCACTGCTGTTGTTGACACTGATGGGTGAGAATTGCTTCGGTTGCAATTGAATTGTTATTTTGCTTCTGCGATGAATTGTCTTGTGGTATATTCCTGTAATTTTTATTTTATGCAATGAAGTGTCTTCTCATAATTGATTTAGTAGCAATGAAACTGTGATTTTGTTTCTACAATTGAACTGTGATTTTGTTTCTGCAATTGAACTGTGATTATTGTCATGTGTATGTACTGTCCTATTTTGATTGGATAGTTTTTTTTTCTAACCTTGTTGTAAGTTCTTTGATCAGCATGGCTGACTGGACGGATGAAAATACTAGGATAGCTTGTGAGATTTTTGATGAAAACCATGTGTCCACAACTACATTCGTGAGGCCAACGTGGTAGATAGAGATTTCCATAAATGCGATCGAAATCCTGACTATGTGCCAACCATTCCTTCGAGATATGCAAGACATTCAAATCCATCAGATACATCAACTAATGCATCTAATGATGTACACATGGATAGATTCGGGATGACATTGCAGGAGACATTTTCCTTTCTAGATGATCATGATCATTTATTGGATGATATTTCAATATCATTCATACTTTTTGTAATTAAAGAAGTCTAAGAAACATTATTATTAGTTAACTTTATCTTATTATTATCCTTGTTAATTTTGGACAATCATATGTATAACCAAAGCAAGGGCACTATGGACATTCAACATCTTCCATCCATTCTAAAAAAAAAGCGAAGGAGCCGTTTTTTGCCAAACGTTTTTCAGAACGCTTCAGCCTTCTCGCAGGAGCTGCTCCTTCCTTGAGAAGCCGCAGCCGGGAGCCATTTTTGGAGGAGCCGGAGCCTTGCCAAACAGGCCCTAAGTTTGAGCATGGTATACTTTTGCTGAATGTCCCCATATGTTCTAGTGACACATGCTATCTCCTGTTACCTGTTGGAATTTGATGTTGTTTCAGGGAGTGTCTGATTGATTTCTTCGCGAGTTCTAAGAAGCAAAAGCCTGACCAAGTCATCATATTCAGGTCTATTATTATTTTAAATTATCTGGTGTTTGATGGATTTTTGGCACATTGAAATCCATGTATATCCATATATTTGTGTATTACACCAAGAGAATTAAAGAAGAAGAAACTATTCACGGATATATATGTGTGTGTTGTTACATACAACAAGCAAGGCTAAGAAGCTAACAAGGCTCTATATACGCGTATATATATATATATATATATGTGTGTGTTTGGGCCCTGCACTCGTGCATGCATCTCGACGTGCTAGCAAAGAGGCTAGCAAGTGCAGTTTCGATGCGTACATGCACTTGTATACGTCTGGAGTATCGGCAGTAGAGTTGTATATACGCCGGAACGTATTTATTCCATATCTGCCTACGTGATTATACACACCACGTCGGGCCCATATGTCATGGACTCCACAAGAGAAAAGCAACCAAACGTTGGTTTCTGCTAAGCGCTGTTGAATGCATGTGGTTAAGATATTTGTTAGCCTGGATAAGTACGTATTGCTTCTAGAAGAAGATAGAAGCGATATTTTTGATGTGCCAAGAGACTCCCTGCGGGACACGTGAGATCAATGGTCCCACGTATCAGCGAGTGGCTTAACGAGGAGGAGTTTTGGATGGATACGTACGAAGCCAGAGATATTTGGTTGCCGATCGATCGGAGCGCGTCGAGCCGTCGACGCGGAGAGATATGCACGGGCGCGGGCGCCGGATATCTCGGCAGCCACAACAACCTTCTGGCGGCGCACGGGTGCAGCCGAGCCTGCCCCTTAACCCTAGCGCTTGGCCTATATAAACAGGCCCCCGGGCTCCAGAGAAAAACACACACAACGCACACGCTCATACGCCGCCAGGCTGCCGAGAGAGAGATTGCTTCTCGTCGACTTGGAGTTCAGGCGTGCACCATCCAGCCCTCGTCGTCAGTCCACAAGACCGGCCGCCGGCGTCATCCTTCATTGGCAAGAGGCGGAGATCAGAGAAGTCCAGACACTGTCCGGCCGCCGGGTGGGAGTTCATCAAGCACCTTCACCCTTCGACGAGGCCATGGCGTTCACGTCCACCATGGGTGAGCTTTTGATCTAATCTTCTGTCCTACATCATTAGCTTGCACCATCGCATCTGCCTATGCACAGCGGCGTCGGACAAGACGACGATGAACGCGGGAGATGACGATGAACACAGAAGCTGGGCGCTCGATGCGGCCGCCGGGCATCGATGAAGCCGGCTGCAGTCCGAAGACGGCGTAACATCTGCGCGTCAGAGGCTGCGCATCCTACGTGCGCAGATGGTCGAGAGTGACTCGACTGTCCATCGCGTGCGGGCATGGCTGCTGTTTGTTGACGGCTTGGCCTCGGCAAGGAGGTGCCAGGTGCCTGCTGATGCCGTGTACCCATCACAAGAAGGAGATAAACAAATCCAATGTGTGTATGTGCGTATCCGCACGTACAATTTGTGCATGCATGTGCTTTCCGTGTGTGTATGTGTATGTTGTGTATGAGTATACATGTACAAGCCATGTCATTCATGTGAATATTATATCTCGATGTGTGCCGATCCGGACGAGCGCGTCTGCGTCCGAACTTCAGGTGCATTTGCATACGCATCCCGGCTGCCAAGAATATGGTGCCACACTGATGCGTCCATTGTGCTCGCCTACAACGTCTACGACGATGCCTGTGTACGTCTACATCCAGCGGCGCTCGTGTACGACTACGTCTACGTCCGGCAAGTCTTCATCCACTACTTCGACTACTTCATGATCAAGTTCGCGGCGTATCTCGACTATGTTGCTGAAGTCAAGTCATCGATCCGATCTACACCGACCATACGCGTGCTACTTCCACTACATCTACACGTGCCGTTCGACCGACGAGGCGAACGACACCGGCGGCATGGCTCCTTTCCAGCCATGTTCTTCAAGCGGCTCATGGACCGACGAGGCCATGGATACGCCGACGCCATCCACATCTACACCAGCACACTACATGGAGACGTAAAGCGAAGATCGACGACGACGACCACAGCAGCTTAATCGGAGGTACTCCGTGCTCTTAATCACGGGGGTAATTAAGTAGGTGCCTTCCGAGGCCCTATGAACCATGAAGACACAATCGCCGAAGTTAGAGTGCCGCCAGCTGGTCATGGCAAGACGTTTATTAGGAACTTGTAATTGTTACTCGTGATGATTAATAATATACTTGTTCCTCTACTCTTTGTTTTGTGTATGAGAGTACACTGGCACGCCCGCATGCCTTTCCCACATGAGAAGCCGCTCGAGGCAGGTTTTCTGGTGTCCAAACATCTGGTTGCAAATCTTGGTAGTTAACTTTTCTGTGTGGAAGCCACTGTTTGGTTGAGAAAATTGGCTGCCTATCTCTTGTTTCCTATGTTTTGTTATCGCCCCAAGTTGATCTGTGTCTAATTATAGGGACGGCGTTAGCGAAAGTCAGTTTAAACAGGTGCTGAACATTGAGTTGCAACAAATCATCGAGGTACTTTTTGTCACACTTTATTGGTTTTGTTGTCATGATTCCTTTTACCAGCGTGATCTATAATTCTATATTAACATGGTCCTATTACACCGTCAGGCTTGCAAATGTCTTGATGAGACATGGAATCCCAGGTTCACGTTGATTATTGCCCAGAAGAACCATCACACTAAATTTTTCATTCCTGGAAAGCCAGAAAATGTTCCACCCGGTAATCTTCATCACCTACCTATCTGCTATCACAATTGTGTAGGCTCATTTATTGGTGACCTTATTATTATATTCTGGTTTTCTCTGTAGGAACCGTTGTGGACAACAAAGTCTGCCATCCAAGAAACTTTGACTTCTACATGTGTTCGCATGCTGGAATGATCGTAAGCATTATCTGCCTTTGTCTTTCATCTACAGTTAATTGGTGTCGTTTTGGGTCTGTTAGTTTTAGTTTGCCCTGTAGCAAGAAATGTCCTGCATTTATCACCCCACGCAGAAGCAATAGTATTCTGATGTTTCAGTGTGTATCCTAGAGTTTGACTGAAACTTGGTTCTGTTATTTTAAGTTTTCCTAGGTAGACATTTATTTTTTCCTGTGAACTGATTAGAGCTAATTGCATATTGTTTTCCAGGGGACTACAAGGCCAACTCATTATCATGTTCTGCATGATGAGATTGGCTTCAATCCTGATGACCTGCAGGAGTTGGTGCATTCGCTCTCTTATGTGTAAGTACCAAGCAGAGGCTCGAAAAGAACTTTGCTAACTTTTTGTCCTGTTATTATGAAAAAAAACTTGCCTGCTCATTCTGGGACCATATTTCAGGTACCAAAGGAGCACAACAGCCATATCAGTTGGTAAGTTACCTAGGCATCTTTATTTTGTGCGTGTGAAACTCGTACCACCTCCAGTAGCTTTGTGTATCATATCCATGGGAACTGATTTTCTTGTTTTGCCTGCCTGCAGTTGCTCCCATCTGCTATGCACATCTTGCAGCTGCTCAAGTTGGTCAGTTCAAAAAGTTCGATGAGATGTCAGAGACGTCCTCCAGCCATAGCGGACATACTTCAGCAGGCAACGTTCCTGTCCAGGAGCTGCCCCGTCTGCATGATAATGTGAAGAGCTCGATGTTCTTCTGCTGAGCAGGGCATGTGCCGTGGTCTTACATTTTAGTGGATGGTTGGGTCTGAACCCGTAGTTGTTTTGGGTGGTGGTAAACGCTCTTATGAACTTATTGTGGTATTTTGGTGCCTGCGTCGTCTTAGGAAGACTTAAACCTGGTAGTAGGATGTCACCAAAAAATGTTAGTTTGTTAAACATCGCTGCAGTTTTACTGGATATCTGTAACGCCACAAGCCCAACTATATTGGGTTGCTTGTTGCAGTGCCTGCCTGTATCAGGAAGACTTGGAACCTGGCAGGATGTCATTGAACCATTCCTTTTAAGTGGTTGCTGGTTCGATCTTTGAGTTTTGTTATCGTTCTTATTGTCTGTGAGGTTATTTCTGCTTCTTTGCATGCAAAGTATGATGTATGTTTCATTAGTGGCCTTAGCTTGAGATATAATGCACACATTGGCATGACTAATTTGATTTGGAACTCTGGGCTGTGATATATGTTTCAGCATTGGGCCCTATCTCGAGGTTGCACTGGATTTCATTTGGCACTGGGTGCTATTTGCTTATTTGGGACTTGCAGGTCTGATGGTCCTTTTATCTTAGATAAATATGTTTGTTTACAAACATTGTGACTTGCATTATAATTATCCTGCTAATGCAGACTAAAATGAAAAAAAAAAAATGAAAAAAAAAACATTTGCCTGATGAGAGGGGCAACTCCAGCAGGCTTCGTTGCTGCTTAACTGCTTTTTTTTTTTTGTTTTAAAAAAGGGAGATATCAATGTCCAGTTTTCTCAGTTGGCTATACACCTCACATTTATCTATTAGGACTCTGATTCGATATCCCGATCAGAATTCTAGTGATAGTGCCGATTGAACATCCTGACCATGGCAAAGATTGATTGATGGGTGAAAAACAGAGCAGACTTAGAGGCAACGTTTTCAGCTTGTTAGCAACAGTCGATCGATCGATGACCACATTTTTCCAGAGTTTCAGGCTTCCAGTGTAGTTTGCATCAGGATTCAGTACCAATTGTGAAGACCGTCCAACACTCTGACAAGAGTCAAAACAGAGTCTTCCTCCACAGCTTCTGTAATCCACAATTGTGATGCCTACATGTTGCTCTTTGAACCAGTGTTCAGTACTCACGAGAATGTTCCTCTTTGATGAAAGCAAAGGCACGAGTAATTCATTGGACATGACACGCGTGTTGGAGTTTTGAAAAACAAAACAGAATGAATCAAAGACGATACATGGAGATGGATGCATTCATACACAGTTTAGGCTTGCAAAAGGCACCAAATTCAGATTAAAAAAAGAATCTAGGACCCGCTAAAACATACAAAGCATATTCAAATTCTGACACCATAAGCTGCGTCATAAGTGCTTCTTCGTTTATAGCATTTTTTTCGGAATAGCCAAGACTACATAAACTCAATAACATTTGAACGCGAGAGAATTTTTGGTGCTATGTGCAACAGCCACAGCTTTTCGTTTATAGCTTCCTCCTGTTTATATGAGTACATTACATGGAGAAAACTTGAAAGAAGAAACAAGCGGCCACAACCTGCTGCATGCGCCATCCCACATGCCCAGATCATGCCCCGCCCACTACACACGACGCCACAAACTCACCACTCACCAGGACGCGTCCGTGCGGATATGCCACACCGAACTCTGTACCAGACCGATTCAAATAAAAGTTTTGAGCGGGAAATCAGGATTACAAATATGACAACTTTTTTTTTTTTTTTTTGGTGAAGGCATGAAGCATATGGCACATGCAAATTCAAAGCAACTGACAAATGACAAACTGACAATGCAACGACCCATCAGGATCGACCTGCTGATACGGACACGCGGCAAACCAAATTGAAACAACACTTATAAGACTTATAGGTTACTCTTGATCAGATGCGCAGCTCCAGACCATGAGGCATCTTCTGGTTCATTTCGTTCTTCTCCCAGTCAGCTATGAAGTCATTATGTAAATCGAGCAGAAATAGCTTCTTCAGAGAGGTAAGAGATTCAATGCCCTGAGGTACCTTATCTAGTTTGGGGAGTGCCGTGATGCATATAGCTTCAATGCACTTAAGGGCGCCATCTCCAACCTTCAGCTGGCTGACATCAGGCATGCGGTCCAATACAAGATTCTTGAGGTACATAAAGCATCTTTCCGGAAGAGCCAAGGAGTTTGCGCTCTTCACCCTATGGAGACACAAGTATTGAAGATGTCGACAGTGTGACCCAAGGAAATCGAGTGGATCTCCCCTCAACGTGACACCAGCTAAAGGGATAGATATGCGAGATTTCGCCATGGTCCTTAAAAAATTGGGTAATCCAGTGTCTTCCCAGACCAGCTTCCTCTTACAGTTAACCTGCTTAGATTGCTGGACTTTGGCATGAGATTGTTGAAATTGAGTTCCTCTTTCTCATCTGTTGCAGAGAGAAATAGGCTGGTAAGGGACTGCAAATCTGAGAGAGCAGCAAAAAGCTCTTCACAAAGGATAGAGCTTATGTTATCAATTGATACACTTCTCAGATGCAGCATCATCACCAGCTTCCTTGCCATGTCCTTTTTAGCCTGCACAGTCTCGAGAGTTCGCAATTCTCCAAAATCTGTTAGCCCTTTTGGAGGCTCTAATGCAATGAAGCTTCGAAAATCTGATCGATTGCCATCGGGACAACTGTCTGCCAAAATGTGCCGTAGCTTCCTGGCCTTTCTAATATCTTTTGGTAGCTTCTGTATTTTAGTTTGCCGGACGTCCAGCGTGTCAAGATATGAGAGCTTTTGAATAGATTCCGGGAGGGATTTGACTTGGGTACACCGTAAGCTGATGTAGCGCAGATTGAACAAATTCCCGATAGTTGGGGGCACTTCAGTGACATCAGAGTCTTGTAGCACAAGAACAGTAAGGAAGTTCGATCCAGAGAAAATTGCGGGTAACAATTTGGCCAAGCATGAACTTGCTCCAAGTGCCACTAAACGTCGAAGACGTGGGAAATTGACTTTTGGTGTATTTGTGTCTTTCCACGCATGCAAAGACAGGTGACGAACACCCTTATCAGTGTATGACAGTGTGCTGTAATTAATTGCCGAAGCAAACCTCTCCTCTTTGGCAACCAAAAGGATCATTTTACGCACAATGTCATGCATTTTGCAGGTACTCACCCTGCCAAGTATATCATTGTCCACTACTTGCAGCATGTTCCGGCGGATCAATTCCATAAAATATTCTTCAGCAATGGTTTCTGGTTCTGTGGGATTGTTGGCTGCCAGCACAGAGCCTTCTGCAATCCACAACCGCACAAGGCTCTCCCGTGACATGGGGTAATCTTCAGGGAACATGCTGCAATAGAGTAAGCAGTTCCTGAGATGTCCTGGCATGTCATGATAGCTCAGGTTCAGGACAGCTTGGACATGATCTTCATTCCTCTTCAGCTCATCTTGAAGACGATCACACATTTGGTTCCATATATGCTCTAATGGTGGCTTCGAGGACATCATGCCTCCTGTAGTTACAATCGCTAGGGGCAGGCCCTTACACTTGTCTACTATAGAAGTAGCGAAGTCCTTGAGCTCTGGGGGGCACTTGCTGTCATTATTCGTCTTGAAAAAGGCCTTCCTGCAGAACAGATAAAATGCATCGGTGGGGCTCAGAGGCTGGAGTTGCAGGAAACATGATGACGGATCACGAGCAGCTGCGACTTGTGTCTTCGAAAGTCGTCCACGATGACACGAATTCCTGGGAGATTGCTCATCACATCACCTATCTCGGTAAATTTTTGGGTCTCGGACATTGTCCAAGACAATCAAACATCTTCCATCTTTGAGATTGCTGATCCTTCTCTTTACTTCTTCCTTCAATTCGTTGGCAGGAATACTGTCAATGCTTGCCATGGATGGCTGTTCCATGCTGCTTCCAATCTTGAACAGTATCTTCCTCCACAAAGAATCCATGGTGGAGTCCCTCTCCACAACTATGAAACCATGGCCACCGAATTTGGTCATCTCGCGCTTGTACACATCCATTGCTAGAGTGGTATTTCCCAAACCTCCCTCGCCCAACAGTGTTATGAGAGTGCTTTGAGAATCACCGAGTGCAGCCATTGAGTCAACAATGTTCTATTATCGTCCATCCTAACAAAATCTTGTTCCCAATTGGGCTCAGCAGGGAAGTAGTCCTTGGAAACCACACTTTGACTTATTTGTTGGGGAAGGTTGCCGTAGTTTTCCAGCCATGCTTGTTTCAGTTCTGTGGCATGCTTGAAATCTTTCTCTATCCTGGTAATTTCTTCAGAGATGCTTCTGAAAGGTCCGAGGTATTGTTGAGTCAGCTTCGACCAATAGCCTCTGTTCTCCAGTTGATGGGCATCATATGAATATGTATCCATCAAATCCTCCACTTGGTAGGCCAGATTCCTGATGTACGCGATCCATTTCATGTAGGCATTGTCGTTGAGATAGGCTGAATCTTGCTGCTGTAAGGCACCATTTATTATTGACAGCTGTGCTTCTATTCGCGCACCTTCCCTGGAAGTTCCTTGATTATGGTTGCTTGTTCCCTGAGATTGGAAATGGCAGACCCAGCCAAGGATATGCTTATCTTTCCAAGAGCAACCACCACAGCTTCTGCCATCTTTTATCCCCCTTTGAAGTTTAGTGTGGTCGCAGCGATCTTCCTCACTTACACTATCCAGTCTTCTTTTTCCATCATTTTACATTCTGCCACACAGAGGAATAACTCCGTGTTAAATTTACTACCTGTGTAGATCCTAAATAGCAAAATGCAATAACTTTAAAGAAAATACAACGACGAGAAAAAGATCAAAAAGACCTTTGGCCATTATATATTATTGGTAATATCTTTCTAATATCTTCGACTAATCAAAATTACTTATATTAAATTGTATGCTCTTCTTTTCATGTTTGTTCATTTTTTTATCGATAGGCATAATGGATACTCAAGCTGTAGTCGCTATCTAGCTATGATAAATTTATAAGTTAATGATCTATATGCTTTCATACATATTTCTTTTCATTTGCATGGCACCTATGTGTATCTTCAATATGTATTTAGTTGAACCCTTAGTTTAGACTATGGTGGCTCTTGTTGCAGCACATACCTTATGACATTATGAATATAAATTTTGATTTTCAAATTAGTCTTATTGATTGCTCAATTTTTATCCTTACATTAACTTGAGGGTCTTGTGCTTACTCTATTTTAGTGCACCAGTCAGAGCCGCTAGGGCCACAATCACATATGCAGGAGGTGTTCCCTTGAACCTCTCCAGGTACAATTTAATAGCATCATCTCCTGTTGGCTCAGCAGGGGCCCAGGTCAAGCATTTCTAAGCGGTGCTGTGCACCCTTCACGACACTGGCACTACGGAAGGCCTACCTGCCAATCGTGCACTGTACCGTCGTGCTGACACGACTCATCACCGTATACAAACAAGTGTCATCAAGCATGTGAGCAGTTGGATGGGACTCAATCAATTTCATGCTTGTCTTGGCGAAGCTGACTCTGCTTGGCTCAACTTGGCCCTGATAATTATTGTGACCAAGCCATGCCTCCAATAGTATAGGGTCATACTTTTCAGGCAGTGGAGACGATGACTCGAGCTTGTCCATGGAATCCATCAGCAAATCATAAATCAACACAGGAGGAGGGCTCGGTCCTACATATGCATAGTACTCGAAGGAGACAGGTTGTTGTAAGATATGCGTGAACCATTGCAGTGGACATGCATGACAGGAAGAGAAGTGGAGTAGTGTCTTGAATCAAGGGGCGACGAGCACCCAAAATGACAAATGAGATCGAAAGTAGTCGTGGTGGATAGTTCCTCTCACGCCGGGAGGGTGACGCACAAAATGGCTTTGATGTATTGGCAACACCGGACTTTGTTGTTGTCAACCTTGCGATGATGTTGGCTCTCGTGGTCATGCTACATCTGCAGCATAGGCGCCCCGACGAGTGGCGAATACCGTTGGGGAAGGATAGCCACTCCTGAAAGGAGTTGCGGGTGTAAGCTATGCCAACTATCCGATAGGTTGTTGCTAAGGTGACGCCATGCCGGATAGTGTTTGGAGAAGCGCCCCTTGCAGTTGCAGCACAAGCACCTCGTTGGATCACGGCAAGATGCGACCTTGTGGGCCCGTGCGAGGCACCTGAAGCATCGCCCTCGGAAGTGGTTGGGGAAGCTAGTGCGAAGGTTGTCGGCCACGCCGGGTGGAATCTCACCTTAGGCTGTTGTGACATCGTGCATGTTCCTTGACCCCGTGGCTGGGCCTCGGGGCCCATGGCAAATTGTCCCGCCACCCTAGGCCCGAGGCGGCGGTGTGCTACAACTCGACACGACGGTGAGCGATCATCACATCACCGGAGTAGGAGGGACCTTAGATTAGGTAACTTGCCTCTAGCAAGTTACATTGTGACTTTCGCAGCATCATAGGTGTTGAAATCCAATCCAATGGCCCTTAGTGATTCAAAGAAAAAAAAAAAAAGGGATGAGAGGGAGGCGGATTGCAGGCTTTGACGTGTCGATTGCAAGGCATAGTAGCAGATTTTATTGTCACAATTATTATTATTTTTATTTTATTTTTTAAATATTAAACGTATCCGCGTATCATGTTTTTTGGGAAATTGGCGTATCGCGATATGGGATATCGTATCGGATACCGACGGCGTATCCGTATCCGTGCAACATAGCCCGGAGAAGTGGTAGGTGGGCTGCACGGGGCGAGGAGGCTCGCTCTACTCCACAACGCTAGAGGCCGCACAAACAACATCCTTGCCACCAAGCTCATGTTGCCGACAGAGACGACATACGAACCCAAACCCGCCGAATGTTTGACAAAATGATGATCCACGATCACGAGCGCGACAACATTGGCACGAAGGGTGTGCAGCAGGAGGGCCTGGCCACCACCACGGTCGAAGATAGTGCCACACGGCGGTGGCAACGGAGGCGCCACAACTCTACATATACTAGCACTGGTTGCTGCTCCGGTGCGCACAGACCATGGCCAGACCACCGCCTAGCTGTACAGGGCCTGTTGGCACACACCACACGGAGGCTGGCGCACTCCAGCGGAAAAAAAATTGGTAGGGATGGTCCATTGGTCCTCACCAAAACACGGTGCGGATGTGCAGCTGACGTGTGGACCATAAGCATCTGATTTACCATGCATGCAGCTAAAATGATACGACGGTCCACGTATGAGCCAAATAGTCCGCACCACGTTGGGTAGTGTAGGGATGGTCCTCACCCAATTTTTTCTCTCTCCCAAGACAAGCATTCACCTCTAGCACTCGCTCATGCTTCGCCGCACCTCCCTCGCGGACTTCCTCAGCCTACCGGCTCTTCATGGCCGCATGCTAATACAAGAAGGTGTCGGTCACCTTCTCCAACAGGAGACCACCCATGATGCCATCGCCGCCGAAGGCGACAAGCACCACCGCACATCATTGACTATAGCCTCATCCGGTGGTTGGGCTCGCTGCGCGCCCCGGTCGCAAAAAAGGAGGGCAGCCACATGGCGGTGAGGATCACAGGACCGACCGCCGCAGACTGCTGCTAGAAAGAGCCCCGCCGTCGGTGTTGCTGCCCCCCTCCGTGGAGGGGTCTTTGCACGCCGCAGCCGCCACCGCCGATGACATATGGGGACGCATCGCGGCGGCCTCGGAGGCGGTACCGCACATCGTCATCTTGGTCCGGTGCATACGACCATGGTCCTGGTGCATCAGCGCCTTGGCACACCTCTCCTTCGACACCACGCTCCTCACTCACGCGCCGACCGGGTCGACGCCGACGACTTCACTCTTGTTGTAAGGCCGTCGGCGCCAGCGTCGCAAAGCCTCGCACCACCCTCGTCACCGGTGGCCCGCCGAGCTTGCTTTCGTCGACCGCGCTTCAATCCGCTCGGCGGAGGGTCACCTCGCGCAAAGTGCACCTCCCTTTCACGTTGCCTCTTACGCCCGAGACAGACACTGGGCTAGGGGATCGCAAAGCGCCACCTTTGTCGTCCACCTCGGCGCCTTCGTGTGTGCCTCCGGCCTTCGACGGCGATACACGTCAGTCATTGGCAACGGTGGTGACGGGGGGGGATCTGCGCCGCGAGGCCGCCGCAGCAGCCCGATCCTTGTCGGACAGATCTTTTGCGGCCCCTCGACAATGACGATGCATCTGCGCATGTGTGTGTGTGTGTGTGGGGTGGCTTCCACGGCACGGTACTGCGGGAGCGCAAGTGGTGTTCGCCATCGACGCCGTCACGGACACGGTGCCGGGCGGGCGCTGTCGGGTGCCGGCGACATCCACCGTAGCGGCGGCCGGCGCAAGCTTTCTAGGAGGTCGGCGTCGTCAACAACGATGCCGCCGCGGACCCGCTCGTGCCGCCGACGGGCGGGGCATGGACCCGTCGTTTGGGTTGAACCCATGCTAGATGAGCTCGCGGCCTCCTACCCACGCGCCCCTCCGCCTTCCCGGAGGACGGTCGCCGGAGGATCCCCTTCGCCACCACGTGTGGTCCAACTCAACCGGGAACTCGATGCACTTGAGCCGGTTAGTGAGGTCGCCGTGACAAAGGGGGTACTACACCTTCCCCTAATCCAACACCACGACGCGACGCATTGGGGCATTGGGACCTTTGTTGCAAGATGAGCGTCTGGCCGTGGCGCCAACAACGGGCCTCACTAGAAGCCTTCCTCGACTCATGCACGCTACCGCTAGAAGAGCCCATGATCAAGGGTCCACCCGCCCACGGTCTTCAAGGGGTCGCCGACGACCGGGTCCCACGCCAGTAGCGTCCGGTTGGCCTCCATTCGACGTGGTCCTAATCCGAGAAGCAGCGCGACTTGTCTTGTTGAGCAAGCTCGAGGGGCGCCCCGGTGTCCAATTCTCCGGACCCGCCATCGCCATCGGGTTTCATGAAGCATTCGACGGTGAGGTCACACCTTCTAGGCAGGGGAGATGTTGCTCGCATCCTTCCCCATGCTCCGCTTTGCAAGGGACGGGGTGCGGCGGGAGCCTTGACGACCGCGTGCACCGCTCTAGTCGATATAGTCGCACGATGAGTTTCTCGCTAGTAGTACAACCCCTAAGCTCCACCGTTAAAGCCGGTGTCGTGTGTTAGTGTTCAAAGCGTGCGGTGTATGGCTACTCGCCATTTTACCAAACGGGCTTTGTAACTTTATTCCCAGTTCTCTTAAAGCAATACGTGCAAAGCACGATTTCGAAAAAAAAAGGACCTAGCTGAGAAAAATGCTAAGTGTTGCAAGCTTTTGCTTAGAATGTGTGCTGACTCGTTGGATAGGGAAAGGAGGGAGGAGACGAAGAGTAAGTTATTAGAGGTAAGTCACTGAATCCATCTCGGGGTGGTCGGGACGGGTGGTCGCCGGAGACATGCCGCTGGAGGCGTCCCCATCGGAGTGGAAATCCTCGTCACTGTCAGCCCACCGGCGGAGCTTGGATCTACCAGCCGAATTCCCTTCCGGGTGGAACTGCTGGGCGAGTGGAGAAGGGGAGAGACCACCCGCTGCACAGGGAGGCGTCGTGGAGGACGCGGGCGCCGTGTGGTGGCATCCGGCCGTGGGATTCGACCGAGATCATCCAAATTTCAGCGAAAACCGAGATCATCCAAATTTCAGCGAAATTCGTCCATTTTGGTGAGGTCCGAAGCGAATTTTATGCTTCAAATTCCAAAAATTCATCGAATTGAGTCCGAAATTCATCCGAATTTCCCGAATTTCGTCCATTTCGGATGGGACCGAATTTTTTTTTTTTCCCAAAACGAATCCCAGAACCTCGCGGCGAGGTGCGAAGTAGGTGGAACCGTGGAAGCTCTCCATCCACCCCACCTAAGCGCGCAGGAAGAGAAGTCCAGGGAGGCACCAGACGCCGGTCGTCGTCGGTCTGATGCAGATCCGGACTGGGAAGCCTCCAGGGCCTAGCAGACCGGCGGATCTGGCCACGGGCCACCCCCAGGTGACCGGCGGCCAAGCACGACGGCCGGACGACGAGCAACACTGGGCATGGCTAGATCTCCGAGGCGTCAAGGAGAAGGGGAGGGAGAAGAGGTGGGGTGGAGCACCGGTGAGGAGGAGGTGAGGGAGGGAGGGAGCAAGAACGACACCCGCCGGGGCCTGGATGGCCGCCGGCGCGGCCTCAGCTGCGGGAGACGGGAGTGGGTGGGTGGCGACAACTGCAGCTTGAAAAAGAAATAACCCAAAAAGAACGATGTTTTGAGCAGAAGCATGTACGCACTTACTCGTGGCAATGGAGCTTGAATCCGCTGGAGAGGACGATGATGGTAGATGGTCGGGACTTGGAAGACTTCGACTGGAGGAGATTTTTCTCTATGCTGATGGCTCCCAGTCCCAGCTATGCGGCTCCCGCGGCTCCTTCCTGCCTTCCGTCTTCAGTCGTTTTTCTCTTGTTCTGTTCTGTTGGCTATAGGCCTAGAGTGGCTTCCTGCCTTTCCTGGTTCCTACCTTCCTAGTCGCTTTCCCTCTTAAAAGCAAAATTTGCCCCAGGACACTTTGCCATCGGACACTAGAAAAAATAGTCTTTGCTTGCTCAAAGACACTAAAATGTTGTGGCCATTTGCCACGGCACACTAAACAGGACGGAATGGATGGTCTCAACTCTATCAGCTACAGTACATAACTGGCCCACCTGTCATCCTCCCAACCTTATCTTCTTCTCGAGCTCGCCGAGTTGCTGCCTGCCGGGCCTCGCGGCCCGGCTCCGCGCCCGAGCTCGCCGGCGGCAGCGCACCGCCACGCCCGGCCCCACGGAGCCCACGAGGCACGGGGAGGCCTCGGCGTCACCCACCCGCCGGCTCGGCGCGCCCGCCTGCCGCCGTGCCACCGCGCAAGCGAAGAGGTCCACGGCGTGGCGACCACCACGTAAAGGTGTCATCCCCGGCGCCGCACGCGACCACGGCGCAACCGCCCGCCGGCACCACCCGCCGGGCACGCCCACGCCCGAGCTCCCGACTGTCGTTGGCGCGGCGTGCTTGAGCAGTGCGGCGGTGGAGCGGCGGGCGGTGCGGCCACGTCGGCGAGGAGGGAGGCGTGGTGGAGGTGGAGAAGGCAGCGCGTGGACGGAGGATGCGGTCATGAGGAGGAGACGGCGAGGCGTATGGGGCGAGGCGGACACGGCGGAGGTGGACTGGGAAAGAAAGAAAATGGGTGACGGACGATGCAGACGGAATGCAACGGCGGTGTATCGTGGGCCAATAACCACCAAATTTTAGTGTTCTTGGGCAAAGACCACTATTTTTAGTGTCCTAGGGGAAAAGTCACCTTTCAAGAGTGTCTTTGTGGCAAATTTTGCCCTCTTAAAAAACGTGAAAGATACTTCCTCAAGTGTCAATGGTGAGTTTTATACCTCTGTTTTCAAAAGCGTCATATAATGTGAAATGAAATAAAACTTGGATGAAACTCATATTCTTAATGGAGAGTTTTATTCTGTGGTTTCATATGCATTTAATTTTATGACATAAAAATAGTTGGTATTCGTGCCAAAAAGAGTTTCATCTAGGTGAAACTCATTTCTTCTCGCTCCTCTTAAATACACTGTCATGTCAGTATAAATGCCTATGTGGCAGCCTAATTAATGCAAATGAAACTCTTTTGACACCCCATTGAGACTGACCTAAATAAGTGTCGTCGTTGGTGTGCGTGCCATAAGTTTAACTCAGTTTGTATAAAATATGTGCAACATTTGTATCTTTAAATAATTTTGTTAAAAAAACTAGATTCAATTATCTTTCCAACGATACTAATTATCTATAAATAAACTACTTTAAACGTGGGATCCCCTTCCACTGTACAACTAGCAATCCTCTCAGAAATCCACTATTACCCGGTAGTGCACCACACCCTTGCGGCCTCGAAGCTTCCCTCACCGTACCCCCGCTGCCGCTCGCTCCGCGCAACGCCGCCACCACCGCTGGCCCATCTCCTCACCCTCCTAGCGGCAGTGCTAAAGGGTGCCCCAAGGGTGTTCGATGAAATGCACGTTTGGGATGTTACGATTTGTATTTCCTTTTTAACGTAACTGTTTCATGACACTTCCTGTCAATTCCGACAATTATTAGGATACTGTATACTAATGGAAAACAAGGTTTACAGTACTTACAGTTTATTGTCATATCTGCAGTACGATACTTTCTCGCTAATTGAGGCTACTAGGTCAGTGAGCTACCTTTTCAAACTGCTCAGCACTGCCTGGAATTACAGTCCATACTTACCTGGTTCTTGTTTGAGATTGGATTCTTCTGGCATGTCTACTGAACTGAGACTACCTCTTGCTGCCACACCACCGAGGACAGGCTGCTCAGCACTGCCAAAGCCGTTTTTTCTCCCCTCAATCCATGGTGATTTGAAGGCATAAGTCAACAGACCAATTAGGAACTAAGCAACAGTATTTTTCGCGTAATAACTATCATAGGAGTGCTTACCTGATTGTTGTGTGACATTAGATTCTGCTGTACGTTTATCTGAATTGGGAGTAGCTCTCGTTCCTTGCATAACATCTTGCATAACATCGAGGAAAGGCTCTGCAGTCTTGCGACCATCTTGGCGGGCGACGGCGGGCGCGGCGGGATGGGCGTCGCCGCCAGCCGCCCGGCGGAAGGCGTGGCGGAAGCGGCGGCGCGATTACATCGGAGGATCCCGGCCGATGGAGGCGATGAGGAGGTTGTCGGCCGCCGGGCGAGCAAGAACTCATGCTTGTTATGGAGCATGTGCGTGATGGCGGCCGTCATGTAGTTGCCCATGGTGGCGACGCCTACGACGTGGCGGCAATGGCCGTCTTGCCGTCCACGAGCCGGGGCGTGCTTGTGGCTTGAGCGGCTCCTCGCGGCCATTCCCCGGTGGAGGAGGCCGGCCGCTCCGTGCCCCCTGGATGGAATCCACCCGGTGAAACGCACCTCCTGCCTCGTCCCGGCCTCGATCTAGGGTTTAGGTGAGAGGAAAGAGATATGCGGGCGGCGGGGGGAGTCGTGATGTGGCATCTCGGGGAGAGGGAGAGTCGTGCGTGAGGAGAGGGGCCTCGGGGAGAGGATGCGTCACGCGTGTGGTGCACTACCGGGCCCAAGACGGAAGGAGGGATTGAGTGATGAGGACGGATCCGGGTAATCTGGACCGTGCGATGTGAGTGACTAAGAGAAATGAGGTGCTAGAGTAAATCTTGTCCCTTCGTTTGAAAGTTGGAATGTTGCTAGGTGTATTTTTCTGGGTGTACTTAGTATAGCTAATGACTGTAGGAGACAAATTAATGTGTGACTTTAGGAAAGTTCAAACTGGTGAATTATTAGTTGTAGAGAAGAGACTACATCTGCGTGACTGAGTCAGGTCAATTTATTTTAATTTCCAGTCCCACATATTTTAATTGCCGGTCCCACATCGGAATATATCGTACAACGCACAAGCAACAGCATCTCGCTTCTCTATTATTGCACCTTCCCACTTCCTCCACTCCCCATCAACGACTCAACGCCTTTATTTCTTCGCTGCAACATTAGGCTGTCTTCTCCCTAACAGTAACAGGTGCGTTAGCTTATTTCTGCTTGCAGTCGGTGGTACTTGCTATAATTATCATTTGGTTACAGTATTAGTAGTTCATAATAAGTCAGCTAGGTTTCTCCTAGTCCGATTCTGTTAATTTTTCTGAGGTGTAGTGGGGATCTCTGATACACAGTGCTTGTGTATCTAGACCAAACTGGGTTCCAGATCTGATTATTTTCTTAGCATTTCTGGCTATATCTGAATGCTATTTTCTGGATATTTTTTTGGGTTTTCAGCGTTTGTGGTGAAGAAACCACTTCCCTTTCGATTGGAAAAAAAGGGTAATAGTGTTTGCCAGATTTCAACCGTTTCATTTTCCGGGGTGTGTGTGTGTGTGTTGGGGTTGCTGGAACTGGATCCGGTGGCCCTCGCGGCCAGAGCGAACGTCTGTGTTGCTGTAGTGGCAAGTTTCTTGTGCATATATTGGAATTCCTGATTCCCTTATGCTAGTGCCAAAGCTGAATTTCGATTGGAACTTATCGGGTCAAATGTTTCTAGATACTGTTGATAACTTATCTGCGGGTCAGCTAAGCTTCACGAATATGATAGATGAAACACTGGCCCTGACTCCCGACCTCCCTGTAATGGGCGGCGCCCTTTTCCTACACCGACGGCTAGAATATGCAACAAGGATCGAGATTCGAGAGGCCTGTCGGCAGTGCGCCCCCTTGCTACTGCGTGTGGCAGTGCTGAGACGTCACTGTTGCTCCGTACTTATGTTTTCTTTTGCTGTTTGGCAGATGGCAGTAGACAGTTCCGTAAATAATCTTTCATGTTTTCGATTATGGTTCTGTTAGTCTTTCCTGGTCAACTGGATTATCTTGTTTGAAGGGTGCAGTTGTTTAATTTGAAATGGACTCTGAAGCCAGTATGTTCGATCAAGTGGAGCACATGCTACTTCATTCAGAAGTGCCATTATCGTTTTTAAGACAAATCACCAATAATTTCTCAGACGAGCGGAAAATTGGCAGTGGTGGGTTTGCTGTGGTTTTACAAGGTTTGACTCGCTCTCAGTTACCCCAGCATATACCAAAATAGAGAAACACGAGTTATTGCTGACAAGGCAAATGCTCTGAATTATAACTGCAGGGGGCTTCTGCCAAATGGATCCGTTGCCGTGAAGAAGTTAATCGATACTATTCATTTACATGAGGAAATGTTCGAAGGGAGGCTCAATGCATGATGGTGTTGAAACATAAAAATATTGTACAGCTTTTAGGATACTGTGCTGATACCCAGTGGAAAATTGTCAAACACGATGGAAGATATGTGATTGCAGATGTCCGAGAACGGTTGCTTTGCTTTGAATACATTCCTAATTCAAGTCTTCATGAACATATTTCTGGTATGACTGTGTTGAAACCTGAAAGTAACATTTTCCATCTTCGTTTTTTTGGCTGATTATTTTCGGGTCCAAGCATCTCATTGGTATAATACATTGGCTTTACAATTTTTCAATTGTGTGGAAATGTCTTACTGATCGTGCAAAATTACACAATACTTAGCTTAAGTTGCATCATACAACTTCAGGTAAGATTTATTGCGATACAAAGATTGCGAAAAGAAATGTGAATTGTTGGACGTTTATGTGGGTCAAAAAGGAGACATGGAAAATAAGAAAAGTCCCATACTTCTATTGTTTTGTGTAATGCAAAATGAAAGTCATTTAGCACATTAATACATTCTAGAAAGTGATATTTCTACGAATATGTTATTTCAAATAAAAAGCGGCTATTCAGTATGAGTGCTATTTTCATGGAGAATATATTACTTTAAAAACATGTTTTTATTTATTGCCAAATCTATAGAAGCTTGACATAAATGAGTCCTAACACAATTTATATTTTGGATGGGATTGTATTATAATCAGTTTTTAATGGTGGGTGCACACACTTTTTTCTTTCTTGGCTTTACAGATGCGTCTCAAGGACTTGAATGGACAAAGCGCTATCAAATAATCAGGGGAATTTGTGAGGGCTTGCATTATCTTCATGAGGAAAATGTTGTTCACGGAGATCTTAAGCCTTCACATATACTGCTTGGTGATAATCTTGTTCCTAAAATTATTGACTTTGGTCTCTCAAAATGCTTTGATGATAATCAATCAGGCATTACATCAAAATTGCTTGGAACAATGTAAGCTCTCCTTTGAAAAACTTTTAGTTTCACTAGCTAGGATATATTTGTTATGTTGCACCTATTGTGCACTTTTACAGGTTAAACGTTATTGGTCTTCATGCGGAGGATACATGGCACCAGAATATTATAATAGAGCGATCACTTTCAAGTCAGATGTATATAGCCTTGGTGTTATAATCCAGGAGATGCTGACAGGACAAAAAGGATATTGCGACATTAAAAATGTAAGGAAAAATTTATATGACCCTTCCTGGATAAAGGAAATACATTAATCGGGTTATACAGACATTTTATAATATAATATTGTTTACCGAGTATGTCTAGTTGTCGAAAGTAATTTTGGTTCCCGGAAAAAAAAATCAAATCATACTATTTTCTTATGTTCCTTGAGTCCCAGGAAAATTTGCTTATAAACAACAAAGTATTTTGTCCCAAACAAGCTAGAGTAGTAATGAAAACAGTAATATTAGAAAAGGTGGCTGATATCTGGGGTCATGGTTCAGGTATGTTAATTGTTAATTAATTAATTTCGCATTCCTCTATCCAATTATAATAGTTTTTGTGGTGTATTTTGTCCCAGATTGTCTCATCTTGTTTTGGTGTAACACGAACCCTGCATCTCAAAATCTGGTAGTGTTGGTATATCACGCTGTGTCCAAAATTTGAATGTCCCAAATTGTCTCAGGTAGTGTTGGTTTAACACCGTACGCTGCATTTACAATATATGGTAGTGTTGGTGTAACACTCCATGTGAAAATTTAAATATCCCGAATTGTCTCAGCTAGTGTGTTGCTGTAACACCCTACGTCTAAAATCGGTTTATGGCTCAAACAGTAACAGGCCAGAGATTTCAGGGTCCTAGAGTAAACTAAAAGCTAGAGGCCCTTAATAGAAACATGGAAATAACAATCAATACTTTCTACTACGTACAAAAAAATAGTAACCAATGTGTATATTAGTATATGCAAAATATTATGAATATTTTAAATTAATCAATATGATGTTCATGTAAAATAAACAAAGAGCCCCAGATGCTGAGCAGATGCTTCTAATCTCCAGGACCTGCTCTTAAGGTTGACTGCCATAGAGCCCCAGATGCTGAGCAGATGTAGAGTTTCTGGATGGCAGTCTGGTCGACCCCCTTGGTCGTGCTTCCTATAGTTATTGGCATGTGTTTTGTAGTTAACTGGGTGTGTGATGTGGTTTTTGCCTAGCTCTTATACCCTTTCTCTCCTGCATAATTCGTGGAGTTCCCTAGCTATTTGACCTGTAGGGCAGAAAACAAAGTTGGTTTTTTGGGAATGTCCATCTTTCTTAACTAATATAACTAAATTGTTGTTCGATAGCACTTGACTAATATCTTCATGAATTGCATATATAGCTCCAATGATAGTTAGTACAGTCTGGAATACCACCATTTTTTTTTCAAGAATTGCACTAGTATATTTCACTCATTGCTGGCACCCTGTTTTTATATAAAAATTGTGCTGACCAAGTTAGCCATACTAATAATATATCTACAAATGCACTACTTTATCTCAAAATGGCAATGCCTTAGTCTTATAGTTGCCCAATTATGGTACTGTTATTTGTTATTTATATGTCCTTTTTTGTGCGTAATAAAAAACAAATATATAATTCTAGAATCATAAATTTTTATCAAATCACAATTTTATTCCATATAATAGACTACTAATTATCTTTATGAAGACACTTAATACTTATATGATTACACTTTAATTCTTGATTTACCTTTCACATTGTCTTGAGTTTGTCTATACCTCTTGACCTATTACTAGAACCAAAAGTTGCACTCTTATATAGCATATTCCTGGATGAATATTTTAAGTTAAAGAATTTATTGTTTGCAATTAATAATACTTAAATCACAATAAACTCAAAATTTTATTGTCCATTACTATAAAAAGTACTTTAGAAAACAAGTCCCAATGATTAATAGAGGCGGACATTTTTATGAGCTGCCTTTGTAAATTGTTTTTTTTTTTGACAACAAAAGACTGTGGGGAGATCCCCACAGTGGCGCCAATTTTCATTAATTTAAAACACGGATAGAGTATACATACAGATGATTAACTGAAGGCGTCTAGCCATACACAAAAAGTTGACCTGAGGTCATCTTTTTAACCTATGAGCTTGGAGGGAGCATTGGTTTTTGAAGTTACTAAGCCATCTGGAATGAGTAGGATCATGTCTCTGGAAGACTTTATCGTTCCTAACCTTCCAAAGCTCCCATGCCGCAATCATCACCACTTCTTTGAGACAGGGGATATTCTGGGCTGTACCTGGGCTGGACAATCTTTCAAACATCTGTACTGATAGGTCCCAAGTAATCCCTAAGCAGCTCCAACAAGCTTGTGCAAAAGGACATTGGAAGAAAAGATGTTCCAGTGTCTCTGGGCTTCCTGAATTGCACATCACACAATTTATGCCATCCTGAACATTCATGTGTCTTCTTTGCAGCATAGTTTTAGTGTTGAGTCTGTCCACTAAGATAAGCCAGACGAAAAATTTTATTCTTGGGGAGCATCTTGTTTTCCAGATTGTTTTGAAGATAGGGTGCACCTCCACCGTGCTAAATGCATGGGCATAAAATCTTCTTGAGGAATATGGCTTACCCCAGACTGGCAGCCATCTATCTGGGGTGTCTTCATAGTATGGCAGGTTTTGAAGTTCTACTTGCAGAGATTCAAACTCTTCCTGTGCTTCAGGAGACAGAGGCAAGATCAATAGGTTTTCAAGATCATCAATGTACATTGCTTCTTTGACTGATATTCCATCTTTTCGAGCATGTGATGCTAGCCTTAGGTATTTGACTGAAATTATGCCATCCAGCCAGAGATCTTCCCAGAAACAAACCGAGGAGCCATCACCTATTTGACAAACATTAGTCTGTCTGAACAATGTGTTCAATCTAAGCACATCTTTCCACCAACATGACCCAACTTCTCTTGATGCATGTGGAACTCGGTTGTCATAGTATTTGTACCAGATGAGCTGAACCCATGGGATGTCTTCTCTGTTGTAGAACTTACTCAAGTGCTACCTTTGTAAATTGTTAGGTACCATCTCTATTAATCATTTACATAAACAGACATCTTAAGGAGGCGGCCTCTGTAAATTGACTAGTTACAGAGGGAGCCATAAGAGGCTCATCTTAGAAAATGACTACAACAAAGGTGGGCATTCCAAGGATGCCACCTCAAGAAATGGATTGACAAAGACCAAACGTTTTAGGGCCTCACCACTATAATTAGTTGCATCAAATATAATTCATAATTTTTTCATACGGAGTAAGATAAAGATGAAATTTATATCCAAATTGTAGAGTTTGCTGCAATCTACAGCTCTGTAGTTGCCATGTTTTCTATTTGAAAATGTTTAGTCCCAAAGTTTTGTATTAATTTATCACATTTTGAAATTTAATTTTATTTAACGGTAAAAATATTCACTACAAGCTGATCAAAGGTTTTCATATAAAAGAATAATAACATCCTATACTTACTCATAAGTGATTGTGTAGTGCAGCCATAGAGATATGCCAGATGAGACTAGAGATTATGGGTCTGAATCTTAAGATGGCCGCCTGCATAAATAAAAATGCCTTCCATTGAAATTGCTTTCGTAGTAATGGATTAAACATGCTATAGCTTAGTTTGGTTTGGTAACTCTGCTTTAATGATACGTTGAAGCCATTGCACAACGGCACCTCCTGGTATGTTTGGTGAGAAATACTTATATGCATTTTTCACATCAACATACGTTGCACTTTCATAGCAACATACAACTGTATGGTTACCAGAGACTTCTTATTCCATAGACTTCTTATTCACAAACTTTATATGCGTAGAAAGCAAAGTTGTTTTAAGAACTTTTAGCGTTTAATCCAGGACTATATTTGCCAAAAATTCTGGTCATAAATTTCAAAGGCATATAATAGCTTAATCAAATAATACTTATGACATACCTAAAATGTTTAAGTGAGCGTAGAACTGATGACAAAAAATTATTGCCCTTAAATGGGAGTATAATTGACTGTGATTGTTTTATTAATGTATGATTGCATTCTATATTTTTGGAAACAAGTCAACAATGTGGTGTATTGTTGGAAACTCTTCACTGAGAATGACCTAAGGTAGCATAGAATATCTAATAAATCTAAAAAGATATAAAAGACAACTGTTTTCTTAAATGACGATGCAAGTAAGATGTTTTGTGATATATTCAATTTAAAGTACAAGTAAGATGTTTTGTAATTTATACTACGTCAGTTTTGTGAAATGACGATGCAATAATATTGTTTCCTGACTTCTAAGTGTTCGCACTTTCAGGTGCTTGAAAGCTGGAAAAAAAGATTGAAAACGCCAATGGGAGATACATTGGAACAAATAATAGTCTGTGATGATATTGTTCGCATGTGCATGAACTTTGACCCAGCTAAGCGACCAGATGTCAGCCATATAATCAAGGTGCTTAATGAGATGGAAAGCATGTACATGGTTACAGAAACTACCACAAGTTCTTCATTAGTAACGCAGGTAATTTTTGCCAACGCCACATTATTAATTATTATTGGCACCAAAAGTGACGTAGATTCAGAAGAAGGGGTCAATACCATCCAACACGGTAAGTCTAGAGAAACTGGTACCAGTGTTTGGCCACATATTAACATTTTTCGGTGTCACCGAATACTCCATACATCTTGAAATATATGGGAATCATGAGTTGTCTTATGTTAAACTATCTTAATTTGACTTATCAAATTTATAATCACTACTACGTTATTGAAGAAACCGCCACCGATTAATCCAAAAGAAAAGAAAAGAAAACCTAACCCTAATGGGCCCCCCCGCCACCGCGCGCCACCGGATCTGCCGCCGCCGGTCGGGCCGTCTCGTGCCGCCACTGGGGGGGGGATAAACCCCTATCCCCTCACGGCCCACCTTGGGCCGAGCCGCCCCAGAGGCCCGGGCCAGGGTAGAAGCCCCTCGGCGTCTTCAAGTCGGTGGCTATTACGGGAGATCATGGCGTGGCGTGGGCGTCAAGATTATTACCTTGTATAGCTCTATTGTATTCCATACAAACTTCCCAATTGTAACCGATCAGGATAGATCTTGTCGGCTTGGATCCGACCTGTAACCCTGCTCCCCGGATATATAAGGCGGACGGGGACCCCCTCTAGAACACACTTCATTATTCCACCAAGCAATACAAACTATAAGCAGGACGTAGGTTTTACACCCTCACGGCGGCCGAACCTGGGTAAAATCTCTTGTGTTTTGCCCTTTCCTCTTGCTTAACATCCTGTTAGTCGTCTAGCGCACCTCTATCGATCACAATCTACTAGCCTGGGTACACCCCTGCTAGGCTATCGACCATATCTCGTCGACAGCTGGTGCACTAGGTAGGTGGTGTGCACGAAGACGCCATGACTAGCAAGATGGTGATCTTCCCTGAATCCATGGCGGTCGACCCGGCGGAGGACATCGATTCGGGACAATCGTGCGGAACAATTGGCGCCATCCTCGGCGTCAGCGGTTAACCAGTTCAAGGTGTGGATGGCAAACCCGCAGTGCGATTCCTTTGCCGTGGAAGCGGTCGCGAGAGGTTGTCCGTCTCGGCTGGTTCATCGGCGGATGTAAAGGCTATAAGGGGAAGAAAGGGGGCTAAGATCGGCAGATTCTTTAACCGCCACGGTTAATCACATCATTAACCGTGGCGGTTTTCTAAATAACCGCCACCATAAATCTTTTGGAAGTGCCTCGCAAAATCAATTATGTAGTAGTGAATGAAAATAATAATATTTACAACATCTAGTTAGCATTGTTAGATACACTAAGGCATACATTTTTCATAATTTATATGTTGGATGTCTGAAGCGCTTTTGGCATAGCGAGGCAACTTCTGTTGTGACACCCCCGGCCGGGGCTTAATAAAATTATACCAACACGTTGCAACTTTTTTTCAGGAAGCCCAAATCCAAGGAACTCCAAAGTTTAGCATGCTTGGCTTGGAGCAATTTTGGTATGTGTGACCAACCGAAAGTTCTTCGGTGCGCACGTGTGAGGACAAAGTCTTGTGAGAAAAGACTATTGTTGGTATATGATGACGGTTTTGATTCTTAGAGTTGTCGGTTGTAAGTGGGCTGGGTGGGGGCGTTACATATGCCTAGTCGACTAGTGTTGGTCTATGAGGACAATCTTTATTCTTACAGAGCTGTCAGTTTTAAGTGGGCCTAGGTGGGGACGTTACATATGCCTAGTCGGTTATCGCATTGTTGATTCTTAGAGAGCTGTCAGTTATAAGTGGGCCTGGGTGGGGGCGTTACATATGCCTAGTCGACTAGTGTTGATCTATGAGGACAATCTTTATTCTTACAGAGCTATCAGTTGTAAGTGGGCCTAGATGGGGACGTTACATATGCCTAGTCGGTTATCGCATTGTTGATTCTTAGAGAGCCGTCAGTTATAAGTGGGCCTGGGTGGGGACATTACATATGCCTAGTTGGTCAACGCCTTGTGGAGTCATCGGGCACATGTACCACTATGAGCTCCACAAGTGACAATGAGATGAAAAGAGGCATACAAGACTTTCGTGTTGTCTTGTTATTTTGGCTGCTAAAGAACTACTCACAGCGAATACTCCTTCTCGACGTACATTAGGAACACAACAGCTTGTGGCAGCATGGTTGGGTGCAAAGGGGTATCCTTTAGGTGCACCTCGAAATCTCTTTAGTTCAATTATTTGTACTACTAAACCAAAAATTTGAGCAAGTAGTACAAATACTTGAACTAAAGATGTTTGGAGGTGCACCTAATTCTCACCAATTTGCACCCCTAGGTGCGAGGACCGAAAGTATTCGGTGTTGTCAACGAGTGCGGGCATGGCGGCCGGTACGGGTGCATTGGGTGGCACGCCGTCTTTGGTCTTGGCGATACAAAACTTCTTCGTCCACCGCTTGGTTGCTCCACGATCTCGGGAATACCGGATGACGATCTTCTCCTTGAGGAAGGTGCATCCGACGGTCTCCATGGCACGCTTGGTCTCCACCTCGAGCTCTTTGGTAGCGGCCTCATGCTCTAGGTTTACTTTGGCCGCACCGCAACGCGTCGACATCAATTAGAAAAACAAAAAAAAAAAAGGATGTCCTGACGGCCCCGGACACTACTACCTAAAACAACCGGTTGCGGTTATTCGCGATTTTCGGTGGCGGTTTTCTTAACCGCCACCAAGCAAAGGCCACCATTAATGTATGATTTACCATGCCGTTAATCCAAAAAAAAAAAAAAAAAAAAAAAAAAGAATCCAAACCTAACCCTAATGGGCCGGATCTATAGGCAAACCCTAACACGGGGCGGATCTCGCTAGCTTTGCCACCGAAGCTTCGCGGATCCGCTCGGCCGCGCCCGCCCCGGCCGCTGGCGGGGACGATGTGAACAGCGCCGCCGCCCGCCGGATTCGAGAGGTTGGGGGGGGGGAGGAGGGACGGGAATAGGGATGGGAGGACTGGCGGGAACGGAGACGGCGATGAGGGAGGAGACGGGGAAATCGGGGAGTTGGGGCGGCTGCAGCGTGGAGTGAGGGAGACGGTAGAGTGAGGGAATGGGCTGAGAACGAAACCCTAGTCCTAGTTTATATATGACAACATCGTTTTTCGGGCCATAGTGGGCTTTTCTTTGCTACGGTTTGGTGGTTGTATGGGTATTATTTACCATGGCGGTTTTTTATAAAAACCACCATAGTTAATCGATTTCTTTGCGGCGGTTTTTAACCGCCCGCCACGCTAATCAAGACATTGGCGGTGGCGGTTTTTTAAAAAGCGCCATGGTTAATAAAATGAAAGTGTCTTTTAAAAGATTCATTGTAGTAGTGAGATGCGGGTCGCACGGGTCTAGGTGCAGGGCGGGCGCCGCGGGTTGCCACCGGTCCACACCCACAAGCACCGCCGGAGAGAGGGGGCGGGCCCGAGAGCACCGCTCGGAGGTTGAGGCGCCAGGAGAGCACCGCTCGGAGGGTTGAGGCCGCCCGGCCGCCAAGATCCGGTTGCCAACGAGTAGATACGTCCTCGTCGGGCGGATCCGGCCTCCTCATCGTAGGAGAGGGAGAGGTAGGTGGCCGCCACGGAGACTTTCTTGTGGCCCGCCGCCTCCTCCTCCTCACGGGGTGGCATGTCGGGCGGCCACCTCCTCCTTGCACGGTGGGCGCCGACCCACCGCCCCCTCTCCGCATGGTGGCGTGCCGTCCCCGTCTCATCCTCCTCGCATGGTGGCGCGTCGTCCCATCTCATCCTCCTCACGTGGGCCGCGCCATCGCCACGCCCTCGCCGGAGGGCTTGAGTCGTCGGAGTGGTGAGCCGCGAGCCGCGCCGCCCCGAAAGTGGGAGAAGGTGCCAAAGGAGGAGGTGAGCGTGGAGAAGGAGATGGGGCGCCGCCGCTATCTCGTTTAGAGAAAGGGAGGTGGATCCGGTGTGACGAGGAGCCGCCCCGCTTTGTCGATCCGAGAGAGGGAGGTGGGAGTGGGAAGCGGTTGGAACACTAACTCCATTTATTGTACCTATTGGGCCTTGTTGGGCCTGTTGGGCCTCTGCATTTTCCATGGCGGGATTTTTAAGGTGCCCGCCACGGAAAATCGATTTACCGTGGCGAGCATCCTAACTTGCCCGACATTTTTAACTTGCCTGCCATTTTTCCGTGATGGGCAAAAATGCCCGCCGCGATGAAAGTGCATCGGTCCTTACACCGCGAACGACCGCCACGGAAATCGGGCATTAACCGTGGGGCAAAAAAAAAAAAAAATGCTCGCCACGGTTAATATTGGGATGTGTCTCGCAAAATAAATTTTGTAGTAGTGTCCTTAATTTTTGTTTAAGATCCAAACGGTTACATAACCCTTATATTTATTGTGCCTACGTGACTCCCAAACAAACTAGAGGAGGAGTCCTTATAGATTTGGACTCTCCTTTTCTAACAAACTAAGCTTATTTCCAAAACAATATACTCCCCTTTCCTAAATAAATTATTTATTCTAAACTTATCCAAATCTATCTCTAATTTCCGTCGTCCGGATGCTCTAGGGTCGATGCCGGTAAGGCTACGTCGGCCGCCCCTAGCCCACGCGCCCCCTGGCTCGGCCTGTCACGGCGGCCCATATATTTAGGCCTGTGACAGAATACAATAACCTCAGAAAACCTTTTGTCGTCAAAATCTGTCCTTTTGTAGAAAGTATGTTTGATGTGATTAGTGCTAATATTTAGCTTATTATTCTCCCAGGGAAGTGATGAACATGTTTTAGAAGATACGAATGTTGCAGCTATCACTGATGAAAAGCAACAGAAAGTTCCATTGTTAAGTACGTTGCCTAAGAAATTGCCATTCGAGTTCCTCGAGGAAATCACTGACGGTTTTTCTAAAGAACGGGAGGTTGGCAGAGGTGCGTTCGGAGTGGTTTATAAGGTATGCCAACATCCTTGCGTTTCATGATTATTAAGCATTGTATTATATTATATTGTATTTATTTCTGTGCAATCTGAGAACTGAGAAGCAAGAGTAAACCGAATGGTAACATATCTTCTTTGCAACAGGGAATCCTTTTTGACGGACCAATCATTGCTGTCCGCAGGCTCCTTAAATTCAGGGAATTGAGATGATACAGTTCGCCAATGAGGTTAATATACTCATGGAGCTTAGACACAAAAACATTGTAAATCTCCTGGGATACTGCCACGAGGTTAGGGAAGAGGTGATACAGTACAAAGGAGAAACTGTATTTGCTCGAACCTATGAACAGTTGCTCTGCTACGAGTATCTGGGCAACGGAAGCATCGACAATTATATTTTTGGTATGATGATAACGAAGTCAGATGCGAAACCCTTAGCTCTGCTGCTTAATGGTAGATTCACTATAAATGCTATACCGCACCAATCTTAACCTACCAAAGGCATTATAATTTTGTTTTTAGTCAGAGCATCAAGTCTGACAAGTTTAGTCAGAGCACCAACCTTGTTGGTGTGCACCACCCTTCATTTTGGCTATATATTTTACTCTATTTATAGTTTTATTTATGTTTAATATATTTAATTCATTGTTAAATATTTACTAATCAAATCATGTGGATTCACATGCATAAAAAATGAGCAGTTTATACAAACCAAATCAAGCCATTTTTGAAGTTGCAAAATAAAACAGTTTATATTTAAGATCACGCATGCATCACTTAGATTAGAGAAAAGATTGTTACATCTATAACTTTCCTTAATTTATCTTATTTTACAAAATTTAAAACTAAATGAATATATTACAAATACTATATTTTAGAAAGTAATGGATGATAGTAACCATCCGATCTAACTACCCGAACGGCTTACCGAATGGCTTACAATTGTTAACAAAGTTTGTGTAAAAGAAAATTACAAGTGCCGAAGATCCTGTACAAATGTAGTTGAAACAAAGCTCCATATATATACTATATATGTTTAGTGTCTCAGAAGTCAGCACTATATGAAATTCCAGAAATTGTAATTTGTTTTATTTTTTTTAGATCTGTTTGGTTTTAAAGGAAAAAAATAACAGACTTGATTGGAACATGCGCCACAAAATGATTAAGGGAATTTGTGAGGGTTTACGTTACCTACACGAGGAGCATGACAGTCCAATTAATCATTTGAACTTGAAGCCAGCAAATGTTTTGCTAGACGACGACATGGAACCAAGGATAACGGATTTCGGTCTGTCAAGGCTTATTGGTGAAGGGAATACTGGAATCGTTCAGACACGCACTCTTGGACCAATGTAAGAACATTATGTTACTGCCATTGCCACTATACTACGTACCACTTATTTTTCAATCATTTTCAGTTCGAATACTTTAATATTTTTTTCACGAATACTGCAAGCTGATATTCTCTCCTGCCTTCGTTTTTCTTTTTTTTTGACAATGTCCTGCCTTCGTTATTACTTTATTAAGAGGATACATGGCACCTGAATACCGTTACTCGGGGTTAATCTCACTCAAGGCAGACATATTCAGCTTGGGTATTCTTATTCTAGAGATTGTAACCGGTCAAGAGAATAGTACAAAGATTGACTTTATCGAGCATGTAAGAACCTGAAGACTACTATTTCATATATTTATTTTCAAAAAGTTTGCACATATGTTTCTTTAATTGCTCCAAAATTCAACAGGTGCGTGAAAACTACATGGAAGGGTCTCAGATAGCATCCCTGTATCCTTCTCTAGAGCCTGAATTACATGATCAGGTAGAATTGTGCATCGAAATTGGCCTAGAGTGTGTCCAGACAGATCGAAGGAAAAGACCTACTGCAGGGGACATTATGCGTAAGCTCGAGGGAAGAAAGAAATTGGGCCCTACACCATCCCGTGAAAATATGACAACAGGTATATAGACATGAACTCATAGGTATTCCCTCCGTTCTAAATTATAAGTCGCTTTGATTTGTTTGATACATTTATTTTGCTTTACATCTACATATATAATAATTTATCTAGATACATAGCAAAATGGATCAACCTAAAACAGACAAAGTGACTTATAATTTGGAACAGAGAAAGTATTGTTTAGTTACCTCCTAACTGCCAACTTTTTTGTTTCACAAGTTTAAGTATTGAATCATGTCACAATTTTCTATGGTTGTCGAAAATGTAACCATATTGTGATGAAAATTAGCTATAAATGACTATAATACAAGTGCGGTATATATGAAGCTAGGAGGGTTTAGTAATTAATCAATGTTACTGTTGACACAAAATACAATAGAGAAACATTAATTACTACCTACAACTTTGCTTGAAATATAATAGAGAAACCTACAGCTTTTGTCAAAATGCAAAACTTAATTACCGTTGACACAATGAAAGGAACCTGCAGCTTTGCTTGAAATACAATAAAGAAACATTAAAGGATTCTTGAGCTCCATTCATTGATTCTCTAATATAGTGATTTTAGATTATGGGGAACCGGGTGAAGCTGTTGTAATGTCTACTTTTCAAACCACAACGTGTTGAGAAGTTTCGATTTTCATCCTTAAACTATAGAACCGAGTAGTGGGCGCCCTCCATTTGTTGAAACCAGATAAATTTGGTCCATTACCTTTAAAAGGTGTTATTCTATTTTTAAATGATAACGAATCTGCTTTAACCTCTAAAATTTCGTAACTATTTTAACTGAGCTAATACCACTTTTCTAAAAAGGTGTTATTTTACTAAACTTTCTATTTCCATTCATATGTTTTATTGCTTGTGGTCTAGTTTATTAAAAATATATCTTTTAAAAAAAACTCCAAACAGAGCACCAACAAATAAATAACATTTTTGGAAAAAAAAAAAGGTATTATAGTTTCACATATTTCTGAATCACCTTTGAATATATTTTTATTTAGAAATTATAAAATCACCTTTGAAACTAGTTAAACTAGGATAATATTCCACGTGTTGTTCTTGGGGATTCCAGATAATATAGAAAGAAATTAGATTATTTATATTTATAGTTGTATGAATGTAGTTATATGGATGAAACTATCTTAAATTGATTTTGGTGAATGGTTTGAACATTGATGTGTGGAAACTAAATGCATGTTAGTGAATGAAGAGGTAACTACCATAATTACATGTGCTAGTTGGCTAGCTATAATTGCAAGTTTTAGTAGGTCATTGATGTGGATAACTTGTATGTTGAGAGAACTCTTTAGTGGGATTTAGTTTTGTAAGAGCATCTCTAAGAGATTAACCAAAAAGACTAGTCAAATTTGATGATTTAGCTACTCTCTAAAATAGATTTGACAAGAAAACACTAGGGTGCTCAAATAGACTCTGTAAAGGATAGCTAGTGAGGTAGGCTATCTAAAAGTAGAGAGCGAATAAGGAGGGATGAACAACTAGTCATTTTGGATAGTCACATAGAGAGTCAGTTGGGAGCATTTTTTTTTTTTAGTAATTAATAGCTAAATTTAGCTATAGAAAGTCATTTGTATAGTCTCTTGGAGATGCTCTAAGAGTATAGGATAACCAAATCTAACCATAAATGCAGTGAAGATGATGTACTAACCATTGAGCACTTAGATAAGAGTAGAACCCACAATTGTTGAATAAAATGTTTGCAATACTTCCCATGCATTCCATGAACGCATAAGAACATACCTGCTCTCAGTATTCATAGGTGGGGCTTGGGGAAGAGAGGAATATTCAAATATGAGAGCACGCATACTAGTTTGTACTTCTTGGTTCCAAATTAGAAGACATTTTAATTTTCCTAAAAATACACTACTTTAATGTAGGGATATATCTAGATATAGTATACGTCTAACTCCAAATATCTAAGCTATTTGTATCTATAAAAGTCAAAATATCTTATAATTTGGAACGGAACCAGTAGCAAAAGTATATATGAGAATTATAACCGGCTCGTGTATAGATTTGGGTCCATATGTTAAACACTACTCTGGCTGCCAACCTGTAGCTTTCCTTGACCCATGAAGACTGTTGACTATGATCGGAAGTGGAAATATCAATACATATGTTTGTGCGAAACAAGTAGTGGTGGTTTCCAATAATAAGTGGCCTAGACACTGGTTTTTATTAACTTTGTATGCACCATCACCACCACAGTTTCCTATAATAGAGAGTGATGATGTGCCAAGACATTCTAATAATTTTTTTATTATATAGACCTCCATAAATAGCAAATGGCTATCATTGTTGACAACATAACATACATTATATTAAAACAACCATATTACACAGAGTAGTCCTCCGAGGAGGACCAGGTTACAGAGAGGTCCTGCGACCATGAAAGTAGACAGCAGCGTCGACTAAGGCGTAAAGGAGGACAAATCTGGGTATATGCAGGGGCGTCAAAGACGCATATGCACCCAGATGGATTGGCCGCACTAAGTGACGGTGAAGAGCGGGTTGGCTGAGCCGAAAAAACCTGTCAAGCGGAAGGATACTGTTTATGTCGCTGTCGAAGGTGTAACAGGCTGAAGCCGTAAAACCCGGATGGAGCGAGTAGTCAATCCCGCACCAGAAATAGCTGTCTTGTTGAAATATGGGTCACCTGAACAGAAGGTTGTTGATCAACATCACGACCTAAAATAAAGAAACAGCAACACGAGCGTCCCTGTTAGGATTAGAACTTGTAGTCTTGTGGTCATCTTCTCCTACATGTGTCACACGGATGTGCAACGTGGCACCGGGTATCCACTGAATGAAGGTGTGGTGGTGAGGCTGAGGCACGCTGCCTCCATGCATGGTCGCCACGCATCCTGGGTGGGGCCCAAGGAGGCAGATGTGGGCCACCAGCACCGACCAAAGCAGATCGAGGCGCACTTTCGACGTAGGCACGGCAGCCCGATGCCGCGTACAGGCGCCGCCCCCGGCCGACGTCGTGGTCATGATGGACTCGGAGATGTCTACGCCATGGAGAGATGAGAAGGTAGGCCTCCGCTGGTGACATTCGGAAGGGAGCTCACGCCGTAGGGAGGCAGGGGCCCGGCGGTCGCAGCACGAAGCCGCGAACAAAGGCGCCTCCCTGCCACCTGAGCTCGACGAATTCCAAGGGAGCGCACGGTCGTGGGAGGCAGCTGCCCTGCTGCCGCAGCCTGAAGCCTCGAACGAGGGCGCCTCCCTACTGCTGCCTGAGCTCGACGAAGGTGGCCACCGCTGGCCCCATCCGCAAGGGAGCGCGCACTCATGGGTTGGGTGGCATGGACCGTGTCGCAGCAACAGGAAACTAGTGCCCTCACACACACACGTAGATAGAAGAAGTACTCATGAAATGCTTATTGGTGTAGAGAATAGTACAAGGAAGGAGGAGAGGAGCTATGGGAGAGGAAGATCGGCCCGCCTACCTCGTTGCCGGCGAGCACGCCGGGGAGAGGCAGGGGGCCGGCGGTAAACAGCAGGCGGCGACGGTAGTGCGATCTGGATTGGATTGAAGTGAGGGAAGGAGGAAGAAAAGTTGAGGACGAGTACTACACAGAGCAAATACTACACGCTACGAGAGCGAGAGCCAAAAAGTGAAGTGTCGTTTATCGTCAGAACTGTTCGTCTGTTATTATGTGATGAGTTCTGAGTTGGGTCAGCATATAGGGATCCCCAGCATATATATGTCATATTATCTAACACATGCATGACGGTTTTTATGCATTCCAGAAATTGGAAAGCCACAGGTGTTTTCGTTTGACTTCCTGTATGACATCACAAACAATTTCAAATCAAAAATTGGGGATGGTGGATTTGGACGTGTTTATGAGGTATGATTGAGATACCGTCCTTTTTCTTGCAGTTCGAATGTTTCCTTTCCCTTGATTGGCCTGTTTTAAGTCAACAATTTAAACAGGGAAAAGCACATGGTAGCGTGGGAGCGATGGCTGTGAAGAGGTTTAATAAAAAAAAATAAGCATATCACCAAAACAGTTTGAGAATGAGGTTCATCACCTGAGCAGAATCCATCACAAGAATATAGTACGGCTCAAAGGTTACTGTGATGAAATACGGCAAGTAGTTTCTCATTCTACGAACAAGCAGAATGATGATCAACATGCTGTCATCGAATATAATATAGAAAGATTATTGTGTTATGAGTATATGCCTAATGGAAGCCTTGAGAAGAAAATTTATGGTACGTTGTTATATCGTCCTCCAGTTCTTTTACATAGTACATACATTTTTTTAAACTTGGGGGCTCCCCATTACCATTGAAACAACGGAAATACAGCAGTTCATAGATTGTTTCAGAAAGCGAAAGAAAGAGGAAACAGCAGAGTTCAGCTAGAAGATAAATAAAACAAAACATAATGCTTTTAACCTCCAGCGCAAAGAGGAGCAACAGACTACAGATTATTCCCCTGCTTGGCCTTCTATTGTTTGGAGACCGTCCTCAGAAATCCTTCAGACTTGCTGTCCCTGATAGTTGCCCTTGGAAGAATCTTCAGTGCGCTTGGTCTTCTTAGATGCCATATGCTTCGTGGCCATCTGTATCATCAGTGAGATGCCCTTCTCAATCTCTGCTTTCTCCTGGTCAGCATATAAACCTGTCCAAAACCTCATTAGTGCTCCTGCATGACATATAGTCTCCAAAGGATTCTTGATTATCTTCTTATTAAAACATGCATTGTTTCTAGCTCTCCATATTGCCCAGCATATTGCTGAGACCCCTGTGACATGAAACTCAGTATCGTTTGGTAACCATTTCATTAGCCAAATCCAGCACTGGTTCAGGTCTGCAGGTATTGTGTCAGCACCAATACATTGAGCCACACAAGCCCACACAACTCTAGCAACAACACACTGAAAGAATAAATGATCAATGGATTCATTTTCATTGCAGAAATAACATGTAGGTGTGCCCTTCCACTTTCTTTTTAGCAGATTATCTTTTGTCAACACAACTCCATTAGAGAGAAGCCACATAAAAAATTTTATCTTTGGAGGGATTTTCCCTTTCCAGATATGTTTTAAGTATGGACCATTATCACCTTCAGTTAGTTTCCTGTATGTTGACTTTACTGTAAATCTGCCCTTTTTCTCCCATCTCCACTTGATTTTATCTTTGGAAGCACATAGTTGAAATTCAACTACTTTTTCCCAAATACTAGCCCACATATTTCTAAGATCATGAGGAAGCCATCTTCTAAAAGTTATTTGAATATTACCACATTTAACTTCTTTAACAGATATGTTCTTTTGCTCACATAATACATATAGGGTTGGAGCAACCTCACATAGAGGTCTGTCAAAAACCCAGGGATCTTCCCAAAATCTGGTTTTATCACCCTGGTTTGTAATAACTTCCCTGCCCTTTAGGTAGAGTTGTTTAATTTTAAGCAAATCTGCCCACATTGGAGAGTCATCCAATTTGTGGGACACTGTATGTATATTGCATTTGGTAAGGTATTTAGCATTGATTAACTTCTGCCATAGCCCTTCCTCAATCTCCAATTTCCACCAAAGCTTGCATAACAAGCTTATGTTCATTTTGGCAATGTCCTTAATGCCAACCCCTCCCTTCTTTTTACATTTACAGATTATAGGCCATTTAATGAGATGATATTTCCTTTTGGTTCCCCCTGCCAGAAGAAGGATCTTCTATTCTTGTCCATGCATTTGATAGTTGAAGCAGGGAAAAGATAAACTGACATGTGGTAAATAGGGGAATTATCAAGGCTTGTTTGAATTAAAGTGGATCTTCCAGCCATAGTTAAACTATTACCCTTCCAAGTGTCCAGCTTTTTAATGTCCTTGTCAACCAGAGGTTGCCAGTCAACCACATGTAATCTACTTGGGCTGATTGGGACACCCAAATACTTGACAGGGAACTGGCCTAATTGACAGTTGAAAATTTCTGCATATTTGGTTCCAAAATCCCCTTCATCATTTATCATTAGAATTTCACTTTTTCCAAAATTAATTTTCAGACCAGAAATAAGCTCAAACATATATAACAGCAATTTCATGTTCCTAGCACCTTCCAAATTATGTTTTAAACATAGGATTGTATCATCTGCATATTGCATTATACAAACCCCTTTTGGAATAATATGATCCACAAGACCAGTGAAAAGGCCATTCTCCTGAGATTTCAGAACCATTCTAGTAAGACAATCAGCAGCAAAATTAAACAAGATGGGTGACAAGGGGTCACCTTGTCTTACCCCTTTATAGCTTTTGATATAAGGACCACATAAGTCATTGACTTTAATGTTTACAGTCCCACTGGTGACTACCTGTCTGATCCAGTGACACCATTTTGTATTAAAACCTCTAAGCTCTAGGCACTCAAATAATAATTTCCAGCTTACTTTATCGTAGGCTTTTTCAAAATCTATTTTGAACAAAACACCCATCTGCTTCCTTCTTTTGGTCTCATGAATGATTTCATGCAAGCATAGAATGCCAGATGTGATATTTCTACCTTTCATAAAAGTAGTTTGCTGTTCATGGATGAGTTTCTCAGCATAAGGCTCAATTCTGAGGGTAAGGACTTTAGTAATGAGCTTGTATAAGCAATTAAGTAAACATATATATGGGTCCATATTGTTGTATTTTAGTGGCATCCTTGACCTTTGGTAACAAGGTTATTGTCCCATAGTTTAACTTAGCTATAACAGCCTTACCCAAATGAAAATCATCAAACATTGCTATAATATCAGTTTTGACAATGTCCCAACAATGTTGAAAAATTCAATGGGTATTTTGTCAGGTCCGGGAGCTTTGTTTCTCTCCATTTGAAACAATGCAGTTTTAATTTCAGATTCTGAGAAAGGTTGACAAAGTTTGTCATTATCCTCCTCAGTAATCTTACTGCAACCAGACCATAAATCAGGATCTAGTTTAATATCATGCTCAATTTCAGGACCAAAAAGTTCTTTATAATAAGCAGTGGCATGAGCCATCAAATGCTCTTGCCCTTCAATGATCCCATTATTTGATTCAAAACTCACAATTTTTGTTTTACGTTTCCTGCCATTAGCACAATTATGAAAATAACTAGTATTGAGGTCACCTAGTTGGAGCCATTTTTCATGACTTCTACTGAACCAATATGCTTCTTCTTGTAGAAGTAAGTTCATATTCTCAGTTAGCAAGTCAACTTTTTCTTTAATTTGATTAGGGAGCAGTCCAACAGTCTCTTCTAATTCTTCTAGATGACTGATTTCTTCCTGAATTTGCACCCTTTTCTTTCTCATATCACCCTGTATGTGGAGCCCCCACCCTTTGAAATATTGTTTAATAAGTTTCATCTTTTGCTGTATTCTATCCATGGGTGACTTGGCTCTACAGGGACTCATCCAAATTTCTTCCACCTTTGGTAGAAAATCAGGATTACTGAACCAACTTAGTTCAAATCTAAATTGGATATGAGTAGATTTCTGTTGTGTCCCACAAGCTAAAATTAGTGGGTTATGATCAGAAACCTCTCTAGGAAGCTTAGTGATACTAGTTTGAGGAAAAAGGTCCTCCCAACTATTTGTTACTAAGACTCTGTCAAGTTTTTCAAAAGTTGGGGGTCCTGATTATTTGACCAAGTAAAAGGTCCACCACTCATTTCAAGCTCCCTAAGACCAAAGTGTGCAATCAAAGTATTAAACATGGCTGAGTGTCTATGTGTTCTACCATTTCCACTCTTTTCATGAGAAAATCTGATAATGTTAAAGTCTCCTCCAATGAGGTAAGGATCCTGATTCTCATTACAGAAATTGGCTAACTCATATAGAAAGGGGATTTTCCCTCTTCTTGAGCATCACCATACACTATTAGCAAATTCCATTTGGCCTTGACAATTTTATCCCATAGATTTACTTGCAGAATATAATCCCCTGTTTAAATTCTCCCACATCAAATCTATCTGAATTGATTCCTACTAGAATGCCCCCAGATTTACCATCAGATGGGTTCCACATCCACAAATATTCCTGATAAGGATCAAATTGCCTAAGAAGGCTACTTTCACAAGCTGCTATCATAGTTTCCTGTAAACCTATGAAATGAAACTGATTTTGATAGATTAGATCTTTAAGAAAAGTAGAGGTCCCTTTTTTCCTGATCCCTCTACAGTTCCATATTAGACCTTTTATATTCATAATTTTTTTGGTCTACCTCTCTTTTTCTGTACCACAGGAGCTTCCTGAGGTTTTTTTCCTTTTTTTTTTCTTTGAAGAGATCTGGAGAGATTTTCTGCTCTAATTTCTCTTATTTCTGGACAGAACCAGTGTGCACTCATCAGGCTCAGAGGATTCCTCATTAAGCCAATCAATTTGCAAAGTTTTGCTCTCATCATTCTCACCTATTTCATCTAGATTGTCACTAATCTCAACATTAGTTTTTGCTAATTGTTGTTTAGTAAACAAATTGAGTCTAGCACATTCAATGTCTCTCAATAAATCAAACTTGTTACAGCTATTGTTAGAAACAGAAACACCCATTTTCTTAGCTAAGTCATGAACAGTAGCATCAGATAATTCAGAAATAGAGGGCTGTGAAGATGTATTACCTTCAAGGTTTCTCTTCTTAGCCATCATTTCATATTTTTCCTGAGTAGTTGTGGTGATTTCTTTGGCTAGCCTTTCACTTCTCCTTTTCTCAATCTGCTGTATGTCATTATCACCTTAGGCCTTTTCTGCAACTTCAGCTAGAGTCATTTCATCAACACTGTCTTGAGATACATTTTCCTCAGCCAAGCTTTCTTGAGTGTTGACAATCTGATCATCCATCACTATCTCTTCAGGAGCAGCATTTGTACCTTCATTCACACTTTTCAGCTCAGAGTTCATTGTATTAATTTTCCTTTCTGCTGAGGTAAGCAGTATCTGCCCAGACACCTTGCTTTCAGAGTTTTCACTATCTCCCACCTTTTGCTGAGAGATTATGGTGACATTGTCACCTTTGTTAATCAAATCATTTGCTGATGCAACCTTGTTAACTGTTTCAGAAAGCTTGAATTCAATCCCTTAACTTCAGATTCCTTGATTTCAGACTTTTCACTGTCACTCACTTTTTTTTGAGAGATTATGCAGACATTGTCACCTTTGTCAATAGAGTCATTTACTAATGCAGCCTTGTTAGCTGTTTCTGGGATCTTGAATTCAATCCCCTTATCTTCTTGCAGAGGCTGTTCATCACTCATTGAACCATTAATATTTTCCATATAACTGTCCTCTTTGAGAGTAGCCATGTAACTTGCCATGTTCTCTTCTAACACATAATCATTGATAGTGAAACCACTACCAAATTGCAATAAGGGCAGATCTATTTTAAGAACCTCATCACTTTGGCTTTGATTGCCATCATATCCAAGCACCTTGCCTATCAAACTTTCCCCCGGGGTTGCCTTTCTTAGCTGATGTTTGACTTGTACCTGCTCCTTTATCATCCATCTGTCTCATGGCTGAGCCATTTGGATTCTGTTGGTATTTCTAACGTCACTAACTAGTAATGGCGTTTAGAAAGAATATCGATGTTGCTTCGGATAAAACTAAAAGAAATATTCATTGCAGTTCATAGCATATCTCAAAAAGGTTGTCATCCCTATAGTTAAACTATTAATATGCAAAGAATAAAATATTCGTACTATGCCTTGATAACTTCTTAATAAGTAAATAAACAATTATAATCGGGTATCAAGTAAGTTTACGTGATATGAATATACCATTGTAGCATTTTAACCGAGTAAGAACTAGGTGTTGAATTTATATTCTACCACGAGGGGAAAGAAGTCTTCTATCATGAATTAACTATGCATAGGCGCTAAACATCATAATCATCTCTCGTGTGCAAAGCTTAAGTGTTAAACTTATCAATTAATTAAACAAGGATCAAAGTTCACAATAAAGATAATGATAAAGTTCTTGATAAATAGATTCAACCAAAGTCATATTTAAGTGGGCTTAAAAATAGAAAGTGTCAAAAAAGGTGGGCGATAGCAATTCATAGGCTAGCTAGCATTAGAAACTCCAATATGTAACTCTAAACTATAAGTTAGGATCTACTCAATTAGTGCAATACATCTAACAATCATTGAAGAAAGACTAATTAAATCCTTACATGAGGACGAGAATCCGTGAAGACTAAGGCCGAAACTTAGAACAACCCGAATAATATCATCCGCTAGGCCTACATACGGGGGATGGATTGCAAAGGACTCAATGGTCTTTGTCACCACCACGATCTACCACACGACCGGCACATAGGGTGCAAACGCAGGTAAATAAGATCTAATCACCACAATTACATCATCTCTACCACTCACCCATGATATCAATAGATGAGCGCTATACGAATCCATGTATGAACATAACAATAATTCAACTATGCTAAACGTGTAATCAAAGTAAATACTAGAACAAATAATCTCGAATATAAACATGATCAAGATATTCATATTAAGAACGTGTTCGGAACTTGAAGACTACTTACAATGAAGAACTTACAAGAACGAGGCGATCTTGAGCCGGCCTCCGACGATCCGAGCGGATTTCTCCCTTCCTACTAGTTCTAGTCTTGATTGCTACTCTTCCTAAAGCGATGTTTCTACAGCGTGGGATATGACTTGGATCTTGAAGCGTTGTTGCTGAATTGAGAACTTGATGATCCGAAAAAGGGGGTCTAGGGGTCTATATATATGGGTCTTCTTATGTCCCTTTCTTCCGCGAGCGATGTGGTACTAATCTTTGATTCATCTTGTGCTTCTACCGACGCCCTCGGATCAAACCGACGTTAAACAACCGGTTTAGATTGCGTCTTAGAGGCGGTGGAGGAAGGTTCGAGGAGACGGGGCTTGCTTGGTGGCCAAGTAGGGCCGATCGGCCCCATTATTATTGGGCCGATCGCCTGTGGGGAGTCCCCCCGGGTCCCGTCGTCGGCGCCGTGGCTTCGGAGTCTTCTAGATGATATTTTCTTCGGTGTCAAGTTTGGTCCACGTCGGGATTAATCCGAGCCTTCTAGAGTCTTTCTCGGAGTTGCGTCGCGTAGTCGTATGGCTCGCGAACTCGCTGTTTTTTTCTGTTTAGTCCCTGCAATTCAAACATTACCAAAACTGATGGAAATATGTTAGTGACCCCTATTCTAGGTTGTTTTTATTATTCATACCCCTTTCTCATGTTTAATTGATTAATAATTTTATATGATAACAAGTGTCAACAATTCCCCACCTTAATGCCACTCCTCAAAGCTCTTTCCCCTTCTTCAACCACCACCTCTCTCTCAAAGTAGAACTCAAACAGATACATCCCCAGGTAACTCCTTGCTGTTCTGGGTACTTTAGTAATGTCAACACAAGCAATGTTAAGCCTAACATATTCTGGGTTGAATCTGGTGTCAGGTTCAATTTCAGTAACTTTCCCCACCAGTCCACCAATCTTGCAAAGGGTCCTTACAGATCTCTGGTCAGAAGGGATCTTGTGAACTCTGAACCAGGCCTGCTGTAGTTTGCCCAATGCTTCTAAACTTGGCTTCCAAGCTTCAACCTTCATTAGAGCTTCAGTGCATTCCATTGGAAGAAATTTGAAGTAACACCACTGAGAAAGTACTTTTAGTACTAGGAAATCTCATGATAAATCTGCCCTCATCAATTTCTCTAGCTTTCCACTTCCAAGTTTCATTTCCCATTGAGTTGACAAACTCATTTTCCACCTGCCAACTATTTGCATGACCCTCAAGAATAGTGATCAGTCCAGTTGTCTCTTTTTCTTTAGCAGTATTGGAGTCAATGTTCTCTTCTATATAGAAGAAACTTTGATCTTCCACTTGGGCAGCACATAGCTCAGGCCCCACATTCCAAGGCACACATCTCCTGCAACTAGCAGTATCATGACTGCTCCACCCACAGAATTCACAGAAATGCCTCCTACAGTCCTTGGTCAAATGGTTGAACATACCACAGTTGCCACATGGGATATGAGCATTACCACCATTGGTACCTCTATTCTGCTGTCCCCCAGAGTTAGGAGCAGGTTGATTTTTCATACCTTGATCAGAAGATTCCACTTCAGTAACTGCTTTCCCCTTGATCTGATCTTGATTGGAGATAGTCTTGTTGCCTGATTCTTCCTTTTCATTCTTGCAAGCACTCTTGTCTTCAGACTGACCTTTTGCAGTTTCTTCAGCTTTTGCTCTGGACTTGAATTCTTCAATCTTATGGGCTCTCTCCCAAACAAGACCTCTGGCCCGAGTTCTTCCAGTTCCTCTCCCACCTCTCCCTGCACCAAACCCATCTCTGTTGTATCCTCGCCCACCTCCTCCACCTTCATCACGCTGCATCACTTCCACAATAGGGGCAGGAAATCCCCTGATTGCAGATGCGTATGATTTGGTTGGGGCTCCACTCCAGAGATGACCAACCAACCTTCTGAGATTTGTTTGTAACCCTAGCCCACAGGATGAGTTGGGGACTGGATTGTTGATTTTCGATGGATGGGATGGACGGCTTGTGGTAGGTGAGATGAGGTGCTCGGACTCCGAAACACCCAAACTCTTATGCTCACCATCCACTATTACAGTGCCGCGTGTCCCTTGTGATGGGATTGGTTCCAGGATTCCTGGGATCTCTCTCACCTTGGGAGGTGGGCGGAACCATCGGTCCACCTGCACCGGGTCTACCGATCCCTTTTGATTTGAGTTAATCCCGCTCAATTTTTCCCCAATCCTCTGTTTCTGTTCGCCGCCATTGTTTGGCCAGCAGAACACCAATGGGATTTGATTCATAGTGAATTTCCTACATTCAATGTCACCAACTAGAAACGAAAGCCCCAAATCCTTATTGGATGCATTCCTCCTGGATGAATTCAACGAGATTGTGATCTCGCTGACTTGACTTGTTACGGGAACTTCCCAGCAACTTAGGATTGGTAGAGCAATGAATAACTTCATCCAAATCAGGTCTAGATTTCACCGTGGATGACATCCTCTGATTGTCAATCCGACTAGAAGTCGAGTAATCATGGCTAGGGCTCGATGTTCTCACCTTCGCCTCACCTACGATCCAAGTTCTGTTCGCTTCCTGAATCAGGTTGAGCTCTTCCTGGAATCGCAAATGTGTTGCCGCAGCTTCCCACGCCGACGGGCGGGAGAATCTCGCCGGGGAACCGTCGCATACCTCGGTCCCGAGCCCTCCACCAGCACCCTCGCCGGAGAAGCACATGGATGCGCCTCGTCTTCGAGATCACCCCCGGACTCGATTGCGCAGTTGCCCCCCGAGTCGCCACCGGAGTCGCCCCTGGAGTCGCCCGTGAAGACGCTCATACTCCCGAACTCTCGTAATTACATAGTACATACATAGATACACAATTCTATTATAACATATATACACTAGCTTTCCTATCGCATGTTGGTTTTTTTTTTTTTAAAAAAAAAAACTGACTGGATGAGGGCGCCCTCGGAGCTCAACAAGCTCCGCCGCTGCCCTTGACCGGCGGCCCCCTCCTTCTCTCCCGTCGGCGCCACCCTGGTCTCCGAGATATACAGCCCGCAGAGCTCCTCGTCAGCCTCTATCTCGCCCAAATCGCGAGCTCGACCCCCGTCGGCCTCATGCTTGGCGGCTGCCCTCTTTGAACGGCGGATTAGCGGGTTGGTGGCGGTTGCTGTCCCCAAGGTTTCCGGAGGCCTGCAAGATATCCGACACTTTGCCTCTGTCACCTTCCACATCGGAAACTTGGGCTGCTAGAGGTTCCTGGTCCAGCTCTGTAAGTCCAGTTCATCCCTGCTGCTTTCAGTTTTCTTCGTTATGGAGCTTCATGGCCTATCCTTCTTGCCGGGCCTTAGCATTCAGAATGAGATTTGGCGCTTGCTCCGCTCGCCCGTGTCCCCTATTTCGTCTTCTGGATCCTTCACTCTGCATGTTTCATTTGGGAGATCTTGATTTCACTTCTCTCCTGAATCAGTTGGGTCTCTGCTGCAGGCCACCATTGGTGGTGTGGCTGTTCATTTCCATGTCTCTCAGCTTTGCTGTCGCATGTTCAGTTTCCTTGTGCACTCCGGTGATGTCAGTTTCTTCACCAGACGCCTCATTTCTTTTGAATGCATCCTGTACAAGCTATTCTTTCATGTTTGGGCGCCCCGAAAAGCCCAAGAAGAAGAAGGAAAGGAAGCCCAACAGCAAATACCAAGGCCCAGAGTGGAGCAAGTAATCCAAACCCGCTGCGACGGAAGCCCATGCGGGGACGAGTCCTATTGTAACGAAGTCGTTTAGCTTAAGTACACAGAGGGGAGAGTGGTTGTGTTTCGTCTTGGTGGTTCTCGGAGAACTCTGTTGGCGGCGGGGCCCTTTTCGAGAGGCCGGCGATAACCATTACCGCCGGAGTGTAAACTCCAGTACCTATTCTAACTTGAATTCGTCATAATACTAGCCACTATCCCTATCGAGTGTTACATCTGGTCTCAGATTGTCGTTCGATCCACACCACTTTCCACCTCGATCCGCCATATTCGCTCTGGCTCGTCAGCATCAGACACGAGTACCTGTTGCAATGAAGGTCGATGAGCAGTTGGCACTCATGATCTCGAAGATGGACACGGAGGCGAAGCAGTCCACCGGCGCCATCGCGAGGTCGACAACCGTGGCGCCCCTAGGTCGACGAGCAACTCACAGATCTAGGAACCTGCGTCACCGACCTGCATCAACAGCTCAATGTCATCGCGCAGGCTACACCAGGTTCTGTGGTGAAGTCCGAGAAGGTGTTCATCCCCAAACACCACTCGACGGAGGTGCTAGCGTCCGCCCATCTGGACATGTCCTCTTCGAAAGCAGCACCTGGACCAATTGGCCACAACGCTGACAACCGTGGCTCTGGCATGAGTCGCCAATCCATCTAGGTATGAGGCCAGATCCATGCCCTCCACCTTCTGGATTCGATTTTGCCCATGGTTACTCATGTTGTGCTCATGCTCGTTTAGGCCTAGCTATGCCACAAGTAGATTTCCCCCAGTTTGGTGGGTACCAATCCCAAGCTATGGATTAGGCAGTGTGACAACTATTTTGATCTTTATCAAGTTCCTGTCAAAAATTGGGTTAAGCTAGCCACAATCAATTTCACTAGTCCTGCTCAATTTTGGATGCAAACCATAGAAATTAATGTTAGGAAGTGTTCATGGGAAGAGCTCTGTAAATTGGTAGTTGATCGATTTGACAAAGATCGCTTCAACCAGTTCATTCGTCAGTTCTTCCATGTACAGCCAACCACTATTGTCCTTGAGTATATAACCTTGTTTGATGACCTTATGCATCAGATGCTAGCTCATGATCCCCTAGTTAACCCTGCTATATACTTACTGGCAAGTTTATGGGTGGTCTTAAACCTAAAATTAGAGCTGCTGTCTTTTACATCGACCCAAAGACCTCGATGCTGCTAGTTCTCTTGCTATTATACAGGAGGAGATCATGAATGGGTTCAAACACAAAGAGCACAAGAAGCAGGAGTTCAGCTAGAATACTCCCAAGTATTATTAGAAGACCACTCAAGGTTATCACCAAGCTCAAGGTTATCAACATGCTCAGCATCAAGAACCCAAGGCTGAACCTCCTAAAGGGAAACCTGATGAAAAGTTGGCTGCCTTGCCGAATTACAGAAGATCCAAAGGACTATGTTTCAAGTGTGGAGACACATGGGGTCCTCAACACGTGTCCTGCTACTGTTCCTCTGAATACGATTGAAGAGGTCTGGAATACTCTGGGTGATTGCATTGATGAATCCGCATTAGTTTAGTCCTACTATGATATTGACTTTCATGAATTGATGGCTCTTCTGCTAAAGGTATTCCAGCACCACACACTCTTAAAGTTACATGCATTATCAAGAGACAGCCAGCTATCATTTTGGTAGATTCTGATAGTTCACACAATTTCATCTGTGAGCATATGGCTGCTTGTTTCAAGCCCTGGACTCCAATTGCTCAACCTATGGCAGTCAAGGTTGTAGACGGTACATTGCTAGAATGCACACATGAATCACTCATTGTTCATGGACTTCTCAGGGAGTCATTTTCACTAACACATTCAAGGTTCTTTCCTTGCAATGCTATGATGCTATTTTGGATGTGGAATGGCTAGAAGCCTTTAATCCTATGCAAATGGAATGGAAAGAGAAGTGTGACTCAGCTTCACTATGCAAGACCAGACTGTCATACAACAATGTATTAAAGATGTTGTTCTTCCTATGCATGAAATTTTTGTTGTTTAGTTGTTGTCTCTAGAAAAGGGGGACGAAATATGGCACATGGTTGAGTTATATACTGTAAAACTTAGACAGCTAAAACAGTACCTTTTGAAATGCAACAGGTGGTTGATGAATTCCCAGAGATATTTGAGGAGCCAGCTCTAACACCTCCCCCCAATTCTATCACCCACTCCATTCCATTGGTGTGCCTGGCATTCAACCTTTCAGAATCAAACCATACAGATATACACTTGCTCGAAAGGATGAAATAGAATAACAAATTGACCACCTGCTTAAGTCTAACATGATCCAAGAAAGCACCAGTCCTTTTGCTTCTCCTGCCTTGTTAGTCAAGAAGAAATCTAGGGAATGGAGGCTGTGTGTGGATTATAGAAAGCTGAATGCACATACTATTAAAAACAAATTCCCTATGCACATAGTTGAAGAACTGTTTGAAGAACTATATGGTGCTTGCTGGTTTTCAACCCTTGACTTGAGATCTAGCTTTCACCAAATCATGATGACACCTGAAGATAGGCACAAGACTGCCTTTGAGACACATAGTGGTCATTCTGAGTATGTGATTGTGCCCTATAGACTTACAGGAGCACCGACTACATTCTAGTCCATCATGAATCACATCTTGGCTTCTCTTCTCATAAAATGTGTTGTAGTCTTCATGGATGATATACTTATCTATAGCAAGACTTATGAAGAACATTTGGAGCATTTCAGGCAAGTGTTTCAACTCTTACAAGTCCACCAGTTCAAAGTAAGACTCTAAATGTTCCTTAGCTAAACAGTAACTACATTATCTGGGCCATGTCTTGTCTCCAAATGGAGTGTCTACTAACCTAGAAAAAATCAAAATGTCCAGAAGTGGCCATCCCCAACATCAGTTAAAGACGTAAGATGTTTTCTGGGATTAGCAGGTTATTACAGGAGATTTGTTCAGCATTTGGTATGATTGCTAGACCATTAACTACATTACTCAAAAAAGGGGCACTGTTTCTTTGGACTACAGAATGTGAGACTATACATTTCACTTACTCAAACAAGCACTTATATTTGCACCAGTTCTAGCCATTCCCAACTTTGCTCAACCTTTTATGGTAGAGACAAATGCTTCAGACGATGGTATAGGCAAAGTCCTGTAATAGAATGGGCACCCTATTGCTTATGTTAGCAAAGCATTAGGACCCAGACATCAATGATTATCCACATATGAAAAAAAGAAAGTTTGGCTATTCTGATGGCTATTGATCAGTGTAAAGCCTATCTCCAACCTACTGAGTTTACAATCTGCACTGACCAAAGAAGCCTAATTCATCTTCCTAATCAGAGGCCCAACTCCTACGGGCAGCAGAAAGTATTAACCAAGATGATGAGTTATACAAGATTGTTTACAAGAAAGGAACTACCAATTGTGTAGCTGATTCCTTATCCAGAGCACCCAATACTACATCTTGCCTGAATGTTATTTGTGTGGCTCAACCCTTGTGGCTACAAGCTCTTCAAAAGAGTTATGTTGATAATACAATTGCTCTGAAAATGCTCACTATTCTGACATTAACCAAACCTGATGGTTACTTCTCTCTGCACCAGGATATTATTAAATACAAAAATGTTATCTGGCTAGGTCACTCTCCAGAGTTACAGTCTAAGGTAACTGAACCATTACACACTACCCCCTATTGGTGGGCATTCTGGTGCATTAGTCACATATAATAGAGTGTGTTAACTATTTTACTGGCCACATATGAAAGCTACAATCAAAGATTTTGTAGAATCTTGTCACACATGCCAGCAAGCATTCCCATTTCATCGTCAGACTGAAACACCCATTCCCAGCTTTGGAAATTGCTCATTTTTTATGGATAACATTTACAAGTTGCATGGAATGTCTACATTCATTGTCTCTGACAGGGATAAAATATTTACCAGTAAACTATGGAAGGAGTTGTTCAAACAGTCTAGTACTCAATTGTGCATGAGTTCTGCTTATCACCCTCATAGTGATGGACAAATTGAGAGAGTTAACCAGTGCATTGAGACATTTCTTAGATGCTTCATTCATACCTGTCCAAAGCAGTGGTCTAAATGGCCTCATTTGGCTAATATCGGGTACAATACCTGCCATCACGCAACTCTGCAACATACTCCATTTGAAATCTTATATGGCCATCATCCAACTCACTTTGGTATTGATCTTGACCAAGATTGTGCTATTCCTGATCTTGATAAATGGCTTCAGAAGAGAATCTATCACTTCTCTGTTTCAGCAACAGTTGCTTCACGCCCAGCAACATATGAAGCATCAAGCCGACAAACACAGAACTACGCACATTTCAAGTGGGAGATCGAGTCTAGTTGAAGCTGCAACCTTATGCTCAACATTCGGTGATGTCAAGGGTCAGCCTGAACTTATCATACTGATACTTTGGGCCATTTGAGATTGAAGCTCGCATTGGTGAAGTAGCATACGAGCTCAAGTTACCACCATCATCTAACATCCATAATGTGTTTCATGTATCTCTGCTCTAAACTATCAAAGGTAATGATCCAGTTCCATACACCCCTCTTCCTGTTGAAGAGTGGACTATTTAGGTCCCTAAGTTGGTGTTGGATCGTTGTGTGGTCACTCGCAATAATCGAGTCTATGATGAAGTGATGGTCAAGTGGTTCAATATGTCTCCAGCAATGGCTACATGGGAGGATGCTGATGATCTGTTCAGCCGCTTTCCAGGTTTCGCGGCTTGGGGACATGCCGTTGCTGATGGAGGGAGGAATGTCATGGTACAGACTGTACTGCTCCTCGAAAGGCCCAAGAAGAAGAGGGAATGGAAGCCCAACAGCAAATACCAAGGTCTAGATTGGAGCAAGTAATCCAAAACCGCTGCGACGGGAGCCCATGCAGGACGAGTCCTGCTGTAACGAAGTCGTTTAGCTTAAGTACGCAGAGGGGAGAGCGGTTGCGTTTCGTCTTGGTTGTTCTCTATTGGTGGCGGGCTTCGGCTCGAGAGGCTGGCGGGAACCATTACCGCTGGAGTGTAAACTCCAGTACCTATTCTAAGTTGAATTCGTCGTAATACGTGCCACTATCCCTATCGAGTGTTACAAGGCGGTCCAAACTGGAGAGCTGAATACTATGTCTTCTGCAAGGAGGAGAGCAATTCCTGGACCCCTGTTAAGCATGGTGCTTCTTTGCCGAAGCTTAATGATTCTTTTGTTGAGGCCGTCAAAAATCCTCCTCTCGTGGGAGCCAATGCTATTCCTGTCAAACCTCTAGCAGGAGTTAATTGGATTCCTTTTGGTCAAAATTCTGTGTCTGCTCCTCTTTTCTCAAAAACAGAGGAGAGCTGTGTTTCATTATATAAGAAGAAAGAAAGGGGCTAGGGCCCTACAACAGACACCAAACATAATCCCCACACTTAGAAATTACATTTGCACCCCAAAAAAAGACAAGAAAGGGACCAAATGGACCACTCTTAGAGATCTATAACTTTTATTTTAGTCAATTCTCCGTCTGAGCTCATTTTTTAAAAAAAGAATTTTAGTACTTAAAGCCACCTCAACAAATCGATTTGCAGAAGCTGCTGGATATTGAGTCACCTTTCGAATAGAGTTATTTATAGGGGCAGCTGATAGCACCAACCGCCCCTATAAATGCTCATTTGAGAGCTATTTGTAGGGGCGACTCAATATAGCGCTCCTAGGAAAATAGTGTCGTTGTTACAAATCGTTTTTCACCTTGTGCCACCTCCTTTTTATCTAAGTACACATATGGAAAATGACACATTTTTCTATAGAGTTAATGATTTACAGATTAACTCCGATCCTTTGCAGATAATCTTGATGCCAGTAATCTTGATTGGCATAAACGATATAAAATAATAGAAGGTATTTGTGAAGGCTTACATTGTCTTCACGAGGGTCAACAGGATAATCAGATAGTGCATTTGGACTTAAAACCAGCAAATATATTACTTGACAATGACATGCTTCCTAAACTTGCTGATTTTGGAATGTCAAGGCTATTCAATCTCGAACAAGTTTATATCATTGCTTCCACGGCTTCGGGAACACAGTAAGCACATTAACTTTACTGAATATGCTTTTTCTTCAAATTATTTGCCTTCCAACAGCTTAGGAACTTACTTGGCTTAAAAGACGACTTTGTTTTTCTTCATTGGTACATCTGTCCTTAAGTATAAGGAAATCTTAGTTCGTTAATTCAAAATATTTCTGTTAGACTAAGTGAAAGTATTATATCAAATGAAAAAGCTAGCTCTGAAAATATATTCTATTTTATTAACTTGTTTAAACATAGGATTGTTTGGCTTAGGACAAACACAAACTCAGAATTGCTTATTAGTAACATATTAAAATTAAAAACCTCCCCAAATGTAGGTCCTTTTGAGACTGAAATTATTTAGCTAGCTAGATTCAGAATTTATCAAACATGATAATGAAATTATCAAACTAACAGGTTAAGGAACTATTGAAATAACACATAGGGATAAAGAAAAATTATTTCCATGTTTTATTCTGTTTATCTATGTTTCAGAAACTATTTCTAACTTTAATCTGTCCTTATTTTGACCTATGTCCTTTTCTTATATTATTATAAACTGCGGCAGTATGTATTAAAGTTTTTTTTTTTTGAGATAGTGGATTAGTATATATATATTGTAAGTTCTTTCCAACATAAAATATGTACATTTGCATTATACTTATTGTTTACGCCATGGAGTAGTTTCTACATGGCACCTGAGTACCATCGACACAAAAAGGTATCAACGAGGGCAGATATATATAGTTTCGGCATGATAGTACTGGAAATCGTGACACGAAAGGTGTGCCCACGCGGTTTCTTCGGAGACATAAGTGCCCAGGATTTTAACCATGTAAGAAAAAATTACATATGTATATATGGTATATTTACATATTTTGCATTTTTTCCGCAATGTTTAACAATAAATAAATCTGCTTAATTTCCAAATCCACAGTTACGTGAAGATGACGGCATCAAATCCCTGTACCCAGACCTTGAAGCAGACTACCTTCAGCAAGTGAAACTTTGCATAGAAATTGGGCTGAACTGTGTGGACAAGGATCCTACAAAGAGACCAACAGCCGGGGATATAATCTCTAAGCTTAAAGAAAAAGGGATTCTAACAGATCTGGGGAATCTAACTGCATCGTCAATGTGATAGAGGCGTGTACATCAAGGCTTCCGTGGCATCCTTGGCCTCTATCTTTGCAATAGGGAAGAAGGATACCAGTGATCCTGTGTATTATATCTCATATATCCCACATTTTAATCTCATGATTTTTGTTCTTGGGTCGGATATTGATATACCTCTCATATACATATCATAAATCAAAATTTGAATGTTCGGATTCCCATATGGTCAGATATTAAATGTTTGGATCCAGATACGGACTATCCATACAAGGTTTAATTTTGACCCGTGGCCAGGGCGGACACATATCAGGAAAATATCCATCCCATTTCCATCGTCCCTTACTTTTGCAGCTCCAGATCTTAAGCCGGAAGACAACAACAGTATTGGAAGATATGTACGAGTGTCCGCATGAGTTCTGCGCATTACACCCCTCCATTCAGGACGCCAACTCGCTGGCTTTGTTCCCGTGTGCTGTGTGCAGGACGCCAACTCGCTGGCTCATCCACATCACCAACTGCCTTCATGGCTCCATGCTTGACATGGCAAAATTAGCACGTGATGCACAAACACCCCCAGCGTGCAGCACCAGGCCGGAGTCCAGGAGCCGTTGATCGATGTGTTGTGTGCGTGCCGTGAAAACACTGGAGTGAAAAATGGCCCTGTTCCTGCGTGTTGCATGCATGGGTCAGGAAACATCGGTTTCTCAAAACACACACACACACACACACAAACAACAGGAAACATTGATGCGTGTTACCTAAAAAAAAAAAGGAAACATCGATGAGGATCATCCCCCCAAAAAAAAAAAAGTAAAAAGGAAACATCCATGAGGATGCATAGAATTTTTATGTCTTGGACTTTTGCCATGAGGAGTGTGTTAAAAACCAAAATTGTCCATTTTGTGAACTTGTCAAAATAAGAAACAGACTCCACCCATTGCGTTCCTCTTGTCGAGATGGTCAAGATACATATATGAAATATCTAATTTAGACTCCACATAAAGGAGTAAATTTCCCTTTGGCTTGTCCGGAAATCAGAATCTCTGACCCACATCTAGTGCACTACCTAAAGTCCTGAGTTTCGTGTCCGGCCTTGCGCAAACATCAGAACTTCTAATTTCCGCAGTCCGAACTAGAGAGTCCAAACTTGATCCCAACAACTCTTTCAAGCTCGTGCGAAACTTGGAAATGTTTCCTACTGAGAGAAGACCCCCGCCCCCAAACTCTATATAAATGCGAGGATCATAGCGGCTTGAGATCTCATCTACAATCAATCGTCAAAAACATAAACAATCTCCCTTTTGCCCTAATTTGCTTTCTTCAACCTCTCTACCTGCTTTTCGGCTCTTCTCTCCACGAATTTTGCCGATATCCTATGCTGCCTTGTTGGTCCTAGAAGATCCTCCACATGCTTCCTCCCGACGTATCTTTCTGGAGGTGATTCTAGAGCTTTTTCAGCAGAGATCGAGCTTTACATCAACCATTTCAATCTCTAGATCGTATTTGCCAATTACGCTACGAGTCTTGCAGTTGTTGCAGGTCAAGTGTGACCTCTAGGGCGTCTAAAGCCCATTGGTGCGTTGGTATGGGCACTCTCTTGTGCCAATAGAGTGTTTAGTCGATTTCCTCGATCCGGCTGGTCTTTCACCTATGGGGCTGGTTCTTGGCTTTCTCTAGGCTCCTCCGGTCCTATTTGTTGCCCTTCCTACTACGGTCCTTCCGCTCCCTCCAGATGGTGGTTGTCGAGTACTAATTGGCTCTCCTTGTGTTATTGCCCTCCCGTGGATTTACTACGACCAGTGATAGGGATGGGGGCTTCTGTTGGTACAACATTTTTTTTGGCAACAAGTTGGTACACCATTAAATGTATTTGTTGTAGCTACCCATGTTGGTTTACAACATTATGGATGCACACTAGTACAGAGAAAGTATTTTGGGGCGGCTAAATTGGTTTACAGTGACGGTTTGCCCAACCGTACAAAGCCATCAAATTGTAAAGATGGTCCATTTCTATCGAGGGATTTGAACCGTCCCTGAAAATAGACCTTTAAGTGTGATTCCGTTAAGAACTCCGTCCTTCAAAATGACATCTTCAAGGGCAGTTTTTTTCGAAAGGAGACTACCTCGACTTTTAAGAAAGCCAATAACAAGGTTTTGTTACAACTGGGAGTAACCAGCTTTACGATAAAACTCCAGGAAACTAAACTTAACAGGACTAAGACTCCCCACCAGCTTACACCTAGAGACTAGCAAGTCCTATCGAAGACCAAGTAGCACCAAAAGTTTCTTAAAGCAGCTAAAAATGCAAAAGAAGAACATCAAAAGCATTTTGCTTGGGGCCAAACAGCCGCTAGATCTGAAAGACTCAAATGACTACACACTTGTCACGACCCACTTTTAATGGGTCGTTAATCACACATGTTTGCACCAGGATCACGCCACAAACACGTCTATTAGTAACAGATAATAGTAAACGGAATTAATAAATAATCGAGCTGTAGAAATATAGGATAGATAGGGGCTTACAAAGGGCGCACGAAGGGTCACCAAGCCGGGTTACAATATCGAGTTGGCCAACCGAGAAGCGGTGGATTAACTATGACACCGCCCGTACTCCAAAAGTGCAGACTTGTGCATGGATGAAATCACGGGCTTCAACGCCCTTCTCCTAAGCAAACACCTCTCGAACTTCTACGATCTGGCTGTCCTCTACCTTGTTGTCGATCTTACCTTCACATGTGCCGATATCTGTAAAAATAGAGAGGTGAGTACAAACGTACTTTCGGCAAGTCCCAAACAGGGGGTTGTAATTATTAAGGGTTTGGGCCCTAGCGAGTCTCTAAAATCGCTCTCGCTAGTTCGGGTTATCTCATGTCATCATCTTTGTCATGACACCACAAAGGTTAGTCATCATCAAGGTGCATCTAATCATAGATGTTCACGCCTAGCACTTGCCCATTCCAAGGGCGTGGCTATTGAATAGATTCAATTAACTCTGCGCAGAGGTTGTACACTTTCCCCACATGAAGGGCCATCTTTTCCCACGGACTTTGGTCAAAGGTGGTCCAACGAGATTCCGTACCGCTTGGATGCCTCCTAGGTATGTCGGTATAATCCTACCATGACTTCGGGGGTTGGAAATGGGAAGATCACCTAGCATCCCATTAGCACACGGCATTGCGGAAGATCACCTAGCATCCGCCAACTCATAAGTTCGTATACGATATCAACAATGCGCCAATTGTTTTACGTGGAGGATCACAAAGCAACCACGCCAACCCCGACCTCGGAAGATCACCTAGCATCCGAAGTCGGCTCCCCGATAGATCGTTGCCTACGTAGGCCACCTTGGCTCCAATTATACCTCAACCCAACGGGTGTGGAATCAAACGCCCCATTTCGGCGTGTGGCATGACGTAATATCACACTAGGTAGAAGGTCTATGAACCGGTCCTTAGGGAGGCGAGTATATCTCTCCGCAGAATCCCACACGCACGATTCCGTAGTAATCCATCTCACTATGAATTACTAGCACCCACCTCTTTTTGTTGGTTAGGTTCATTAGGCGTTCTCATATTACTCTTTATTACAACGTATGAGCGTAGATAACGTGGATGATTACGTCATCCCGGCTTAGCTCCATAGCTACATTATCGGGCTCATACCCCTATATACTAGTCCAGGTTATCATTATCATCATTATATCATCACATTATTAAGGTCATGATTAGGGGGTAAGGACTTGCAGGAGGTTCTTACAAATCGGCACGGCGTCGAACGTCTTCGAAGCGTACTCGGACGGATACTCCTAATCGGGTCGATGTAGAACTACGACGATACGTTGATAACCTAGCTTGAACTAGAGCATCCAAAACAAACATAGAACATTATGGTGGCAATGGGTTAGATGCCTAGAGCTAGATTTTAGATGAATTATGGAAGTCGTTTCACGCGAAACGGAGTTAAATTGCATGAGTTATGGATTTTATAATATTAATCCCTAATTAAATCATTAGGGTAATATTATAATATAATTTTATCATGTAATAAAATAGAACTAATTACATGATAAAAATTCTATAAATCAAATAATGAATTTACAAATTTTCTCGGGAATTTTTCGACACGGAAAAGTCCACTTATAATCTTCGCAGGTACAATAGTCGGGTAGTCTGTAGCAATTTACAAAGTGTACACGTAAAACGTCTCCACACGCGTGGCGCCACGTGGGTCCGGTGGACGCCACGGTGGCCGCCTTTACGGGCGCCACGTCGTCATGGGGCCGGGTTAAGTGGCCGATGGCGTCGGGCGCGAGGGTGAGACGGAAGGGCGGCGTGTCGGCCTTCCATTGGCTCCCGTCCGGGGACGGCGTTATCGTTCGGGACTGGCGTCGGGGCTTGGACCCCGTCCGACGAAGTCCGCGGCGGCGTTCGCGGATGTTCGCCGGAGAAGGGCATCCCTCGATCGTTGCTTTCGCCCCGCAAGAGCGTCGTCGATTCCGTCTTGTCACCCCGGTCACGTTGGCCCGCACCACGGGCGGGCGGTGGAGGCCTTCTTCCTTGATGACGGCGAGTCCGGCGGAGTCCGGCGGCGGCGGTACCAAGGAATGACCTTGCCGGGCTACGGGCGAGGGAGCGAGTGGGGGAATCGATAGGAGTGGAAGCGGTGACACAAAGGACTCACCAATTGGACCTAGCGGCTGACCAAGTCGACCCAAACTTCCTTGACCTAGTCACGGCGGCGGCGGCGCGATAGATTGGGGAAACGCCGATTAGGCGGCGTGTGGGCAGGGGAAGGAGGAGATGAGGCGCGCGACCTTTGTTCCCGACCCGCAGGCGGAGCTTGGGGTGGTGGTGGCTGTGATCGATCGGGCTCCCCGAGGGGCTATTTATAGCCACGACGGGTGGAAGCTCGCCGGGTGAGATCTTTTTCGCCGTCGATGATATTTACCGACCGCGTTTCGTGCGTTTGGACCGCGGACTAGTGCTCCACGAGCTAGAACACGGGCGTGCTCACCTCAGAGGAGGGTAAGGTGGCGTCGGGTCCGCGTCGACCTACGGCGGCGTGATCGTCGCCATGGTTGGGTGTCTTTGGCACGATGCATGTGAGCCATGTGGCGTTGGCGCCCGATTCTTTGTGCTCTTAGCGGTGTACGGTTGGCTGGCCGGGAGGTGAGTGGGCTCGGCGGTGTCTCCGTCGTTGTCTATCGCCCGGCGTCGTCCGTTCTGGCGGCAGCGCTCGGCTTCGGGCTTGTGGGGTTCTTGTGGGCATTGACTCCTAGCCCTGTACGCGTTCCATTAGTGGAAAGCGGCTTGATGGCCTGAAATTGGCGCCAGCGTTGATCGCTGTGGTGGTCGCCGGTGGCGATGGGCGGGAACCGTGATATCTCCGCGTCGCGCGCGGACCGTCTGAGGAAAACGGCAGGCGGGACCCCGATCGTCGATGGCGGAGAGGAGGCGGAGCCGGGCCGGGGCGTGTTAGTTAATCGGGCCGCTCGCTCGCATTAGAGAGAAAGGAAGGGAAGTGGTCTTTGGGCCTCGCGATGCCGCTCTCCGCGTTGTCGGGCCGGCTTCCCGCCTGGTCGTCGGCCCCGCTGGGCGCGTGGAAGAAAAGAGGGAAGGAGAGGGTTTTCTGGCCGGGCTTGAACGCAAGATTGAGCCCACGAGCATTTCCACTTGTCTTCTCCTTCTCTATTTTCCTTTCCTATTTCTCCCTTATCCTTATTCCTTTCTCTTATTATTTCATGTGTGTAGGTGTGTATATATTATAAACATTTACACTAGCACTTATATATATTCCCATGATTCTCACTCATGAAAATATTTATTCTATTATACTTGTGTAATTAAATATATACACACACATGTTTCCCGAACTCTATTATTTCATGTGTATTTATATTGTGAATACTTATACAAGCACATATATATTCCCATGACTTTTATCATCGAGAATAATTATTTATTGTGCTTATAAAAATATTCATACATATATATTTACACATGTGTCTTGATGCACGTGTGTGTCGGTAGTTAATATTCTGGAGATAAATTTGTAATTCATTCTCATGCAGAATTATACTTCCATAATTGAAATCTAGAACTTACCTTGCATCCTTAGCCATCATAAAGTTCAACAAGCAACAAGCATGGTTTCCTATTTCTATATGGTGAGAGTTTCAATGCGGGGTTTTCAAAAACGGGGTTCGGTTTAGCGGAAGGTAAATCAAGTTTTAGTTGTAATTGAAAAGTTCAAATTTTTAGTGATTTTTAAAATGATGCAAAAACACGGGTGTTACAACACTCCGGCGATGGCCCATCATATTGCGCCTTTTTGCATCAACCATTCCAAAGAAAGATTGCGCCCGGTGAAGCACCACAGGACTTGTTCTTCTCCTTCGGATATCGGCCCATTTTTGCAACAAGTTGACAATCACATGAATTATTTCATCGGGGAATTAGGAAAGTGCTTCTCAATGGCCATTTTATTCCTATTCTTCCATAAAGCCCAAGCAATAGCAGCCAGTTAGATTCAAAGTCCTAAATGGAAACAGGAAAACAACTAAGGTTGAATGCATCCCTAATGCAACACCATACATATTGAGCCATAGCACAGCCAAAAAATAAATGGTTAACAGATTCAGCATATGGGCAAATGCAGCAGAGATGGCTGCCTTTCCATCCTCTTTTCTTTGAAGCAACAGCTGTTTTTCCAGAGCCCACCTAACCTCATCCTCTCTAGTATTATCTAAAGAGACATTTTGTAAGGTTTCATTTAAGGCAATCCACTCATGAAGGAGTCATCATGGATGCTCCTCCTTAAAGGAATAAACTATGAATTACCATCCCACATCTCTCCAATGCTAGCATTTGGTTTCAGAGCCATCTCAAAGATGTTGTTAAATTGAAGCTTCAAAGGGACAACTCCCAACCAGGCGTCATGCCAGAACCTGACCCTGTTTCCTTTATGAACATTATATTGAGCCACCCCATTTATACAAATGTTTAACCTTGTGAAGGCCTTTCCAAAATTGTGAAGAACCCAAATGGGTGGAGTTATGGAAACTCTTCCCTCTCATATACTCGTCATCCAACAGCCCTAAACCACAATTCATTAGGTTTCTTATCAATTTTCCAAATCCATTTGGTAATCAAGAACTCATTCATGAGATATGTGTTAATCCTCCATGGATTTTGGGTTTTGTTGCTAATACCCATTTAGCCATGTGATACTTGAAAAGCCCCTTGCGAGAAAAACCTTGCTCGATGGTGTCCATACTCTCATGCACCCCCTTGTGCATCATGTAGAATCCCATCACATACATGGGAAGATTAGTAAGGCAAGAGTTAGTAAGAATTAGTTTTCCCCGGATGTCATATACTTTCCCTTCCAAGTATCCAACCTTTTAAACATTCTACTAGGCAAATCCTGAAAAGCTCTAATCCCAAGTGCTCTATCGGATATTGGAATTCCCGGATATTTGATGGGTAACTCAGCAAGTTTTGCGATCAAAGCATGTTGGCCTTCCTCTCCTTCTCATTCTGGGAATAGCCAAAGAAGACTACCTCACTCTTGTGATAATTGATCTTAAAGGCCAGAAAGCCATTCAAAACAGTATAGAAGAGTTTTTAGATTAGCAATAGATTGATCAGCTCCATCTGTCATGATCACAGTATCGTCGGCATACTGAATGTGAGAGATTCCATTCTCAATGATAGAGTCTAAAACCCCCACAATAAGATTTTTCTCTACAGACCTTATCCATCATTGTCCCTAAAGCATCCGCCACCAAATTAAACAAGAGAGGGGGAGAGGATCCCCTTGCCTCAAACCTCTCATGGTCCTGAAATAGGTGCCCCTTGTCCCACCGATGTTGATGCATACCGACCTCCTTTCTTTATGCGCATTATCCGGTTCACCCATTTGGTAGGAAATTCCTTGCTAATCAAGACTTCTTGAAAATCCCATCTAACTCTGTCATAGGCTTTTTCAAAGTCAACTTTAAAGATCATTCCCTTCCTTTTCCCATTCCGAGAGAGTGTAACACCTCATGTAGTATTACAACCCCTTCTAAAATATTCCTTCCTTTCATAAAACGCCATGCGATTTTCTCCAATGACATCCTTTGCCACGGGGAGTTAGCCTTTTGGTCAAGACCTTGGTAAATCCCTTCACTACAAGAAATCGACATTCCAAGACAAATGAATTTTGTCATGTATAGCCCAAATGTTTCACAAAAAGTATAGTTAAGACGGAATCCGTCCGTCATGGGTTTTGTCATATAATCGGCGTCACAAAATGTCCGGCGTGGCCGGAGTTTTTTGGGTGTTCGTCACAAAACATCAAAACATTACGTGACGCTACCTCTACATTACGTCATATAATACTACATTTTGTGACACGGGTCAACGCGTCTTGTTATACAATCTTGTGTCATATATAGTGTTTTAACCATGGTTAAGAGGTCGGTTATCTTTGGTTTTGTGACGATAAGAAGCTATCATCATGTATAGATAGTTAACCATGGTTAGAAGTCTGTCACATATTGTGAGGCCTCGTGATTTAGGATCCAGGCCCATATTAGGGGGCCCAACCAAATTGAAACAATAATAATAGGGATAATAATAAACCACAAAACCAATTATATTACCATAATGACCATACAAAAGTGCTTGTTCCGAGAACACATGTTTCATACTAACATACAACAAAACTTAAAAGAAAATGACCCGACCAACTAAATAAATTCCAACATCTAGGGCCAAGTTGTAGCCAATCGCAAGCACCAAGTTCCGCACCATATAGGTTCCAACCCACCAAAGACCATTGCAAGTTCGGCCCGGCTGCACGGCAAAAAAAAAACAAAATAATGAAGTCACCGGGGAAAATGTACTATGCAAATAGTAACTAATGGAATCACACTTTTCATTTGATGGCATTAACTCATGTAACTCTAAAGCAATTTTTCAAAGTAATGAAAATCAATAGTATATTTTAATCATGTCAAAAAAAATCTGGTTTTGATTCCTAGTGCTACGACCAACATATCTATCATCTATGAATGTACTCACCTTGCAAATGAATGTGCTGACTTGTAGCCACCATGTACTCCATATGTCATCACCTTCACCTCGACACATAATGGATTACACCAACAAAAAAATATATATAATCGGATAACTAACCAAATAATAGTGGACAATTAGACAAGAAATGACCCGGATAGAGTAGATCAACAAGATTACGGATGATAGGATTAGGAAAAAGGTAGGATTAGATATTGATAGGATTAGGTATGCTAGCCTCAAATTTTTGAACAGCCATAACATCCGTGCTCACATCCATCCCCCGCCATCACTTAGATCAGCTCTAGTGTTACATGAGTGGGCGTTAACCACGGGTTCAATGGCAAATAAGTTCGCATCATAGGTCTAGTAATTTCACTCAATATTGTAGAGGCCTCAAGTATATGAATGTTGACACCCATAAGTCAACACATGTCGTACCGTATGTTCGAGTCTTCCACTGTTTGTCGTCAGCTTGAGTTTGACACAACACAATTGTTGCATAGCTGCGGATGATGCTAGAACATTCGACATCAACCACATGAAGACAACAACAAAGGTGCTCTCGTGCATCATTGGCCATAATTCAAAAGAGGCGTCTAGGCCGCAAATGACAACAAACCGATCAAAAGCCCCAACAAGTTCACATGATTAAGAGTTAACAGTTGACTCGGACAATGGTTTCATCACAATTCATGTTTTGGCTTGGAGCATAAGGATCAAAGCATAACTCTTGTTGCAAATACGACATCATTTAGGGCATGAAATCATCGAAAAGCTTACGGCCTCGGGCATCAAGAAAGCTCACGGTTCCTCACAAGTCCAATGGCCGAGGCATGTAAGTTTCTCGGCGATTCGATGAACTAAATGAGAACAAACCACATTTGTACCTCACCTTTCCAGTCCTCACAAGCCCAACATGATCACCATAATGTTCAGGTCATTAAGTTATAGTAAATTTGCCGGAAATGTCATCATCGGCAATAGGGTTTTGCAAATCAAAAGGCCTCGGCATAAACTACCAACTCTCAAGCTCATAGTAGGCATGGAACCATGGCTACGTCCACTCCAACCATCCGTAATGGCGGTGACCATTCGGTTGTTCGGGAATGGGCGTGAGCCATGGCTTTATGACTACCATGAATTCAACATTGGCAATAACGGTCTACTCAATTAGATGGAATGTTATTAGTTTGAGAAAGCGGCATCGGATTGATAGGATTTAGTAAGTTACTCACCAAGTGACCGAGCAGTCTTTGTATCCACAGGACTAGGCTTTGTAAAATAATGTTTTTGAGAAAGCAACATCGGTTTCATAGGGGAAAATAATGATTTCTTTGCTTTGTAAAGAAACCTCTGATTCTACAAATCAAGTTAAGACCTACAATGTAACTGAAATTAGGACCTATACTAAAGATCTGAGATAACCAAACCATTAATCTCGTATACGGATGGAGATTTCATACGGATGGCTATTTGGAGCACGATGGCGAGCTAAGGTTGCCACGGCAAGATCTTGCAGAGGTCGTGGTCGCCTTCAAATCGATAGGGCTCGGGTGGCGCAGGTGGTCGCGCGACGGTGGCCGGAGTTGTTTGCGTAGGTCGATGCCGCAGACGACGAATGAGGTCCCGCGCGGTGACTCCCAGCGCGTGACCGGCGGGCGCTCCCACGGCCAAGGAGGAGGAGGAGGAGGAGGAGGAGGTCCGTGGAGGTGGCGGGGTTACGGTGGCCACTACCGGATCACGGACGGGGTCCCGCACGGTGGACCTTCTCTTCGAAACGACCATGGCGGTCGGCGCCCGGGGCGGGAGAGTGGGCTCGCGCCGGGAGTGGGTGGTGGCGGAGGCGTTGGCGGAAACCCTAGGAGAGGAAGAGAGGAGCTTGGGTGAATCGAGAGGAGGAGGGCCGGGTAGGTGGGATGATAGGATAAGGTTACGAACTTTTTAGCTCGGCCGCCTCGTGAGCCCGTTCTCGCGCTTCGTTTTGCAAAAAGAGAGGGAGAGGGAGAGGGCGGGGGAGGGAGGATTTCACTTTCATTTCAACCCTTGATCTCATCCATCCAATGGTCTAGATAGAGCTAGGGATCAAAATTTCAAATGACACCTTCGAGGCCAGTTTTTGAAGCTTTAGATGGATCCAAATCGAAAAGTCATGAATATGTGTTTTGTAGGTCTCTTCAAGACCTACGTTCGTATTAGAGTCAACTTTTCGGTTTTCGAACTTCGACGCCTTGAATTTTGAATTTTCAAATTTTTACGACTCCGGGGACGAGTTTTTGGGGCCCTAGACGGCCTCCATTTGAAAAGTCATGAACACGAAAAGTTCGTAACTCATCGAGATCTACATTCGGTATTTAGGTCACTTTTGCATCCAGAAAGTGTTTGGAAAGTGTAGTTCAAAAACCACTAGTCTCCCACGAGTTTCATAAACTCTCTCGTGGGATGTGTGGTTTTGCGACTATCGTTCACTAACACTTTCTCGAATGCAAAATGTCCTATATATGGAATGTAGATCCCGACGAAGTTCTATCAGCTTCGCATTCAAAAAGTTTTTCATCCGAGGCCATTTGGTGTCTCCGTTTGGCCGAGGTTTGAGAATCAAACGTTGGTCAATTTGAAAATGACGCCGGGCCAGTTTTTGAAGCTCTAGATGGATCCAAATTGAAAAGTCATGAATATCGTGTTTTGTAGGTCTCTTCAAGACCTACGTTTGGTATTAGAGCCAACTTTTCGGGTTTTCAAACTTCAAGCCTCAATTTTGAATTTTCAAATTTTACTGGCCCGGGGACGAAGTTTTCGGGGCCCTAGGCGGCCTCTATTTGAAAAGTCATGAACACGAAAAGTTCATAACTCATCGAGATCTACATTCGGTATTTAGGTCACTTTTGCATCCGAGAAAGTGTTAGGAAAGTGTAGTTCAAAAACCACTAGTCTCCCACGAGTTTCATAAACTCTATGTGGGATATGTGGTTTTGCGACTATCGTTCACTAACACTTTCTCAAATGCAAAAATGTCTTATATATTGAATGTAGATCTTGATGAGTTCTATCGAGTTCGTATTCAAAACTTTTTCATCCGAGGCCATTTAGTGCTCCGATTTGCCGAGGTTTGACCAAGTCGCCTTATTTTTTTTTTTTTTTTTTTACCGTTTTCTTCCTAGTCAAATGAGCAATGCATCCTTAATTTTGTGAGAGTTTTCTTCCTGTTAAACGAGGAATAAAATTGAAAAATTTAAAATTAAGACAATAGTCTTTTGCCTTGGAATCTAAATTAAATGAGCAATTGACTATGAACTTAGAAACTCCAAATGCAAAAGACCGAATATACAAAAGTGAGCTAAAGACCTAATATATATATACGTACAAATACATATTAGTTATTCTCCATCCCTACACTAGCACTAATATTAGTTGTTCTTCATCCATCCCTACATATACAATAATAAATAGGTGTTTTGCATCCATCCATGCGACCACATACATATATTAAGTTACTAACTAATCTAAAGATCAGTCCCGCATCCATCCATCCATCCGACCCAAGAATACATACACATTGTTCACAAAATATTAGCCCACTAAACGTTTGGCTACCAAAAGATCATGCAGGGGGTCTCGCAGAGGGGGGCTCGAGGGGGACGCCCGTCACTTCTTGCCCAGCGGGCGCCATCCAAGGCCTCTTTGGAGGTGGGCAACCTTGGACTTGACGCCCTCCAAGTCCCCATGCCAAGGCGCCCACCTTCTTCGGGTCCGGGTCTTCCGGACCGGTTCGATTGAGTCGGCCACCTTGGAGGATAGAACGGCGAGCCTCGGTTCGCCAGCTCCGTGACCGAAGGTAGTTGATGGCGCTCATGAGAGCGTCTTAGAGATCCTGGAAAGTCTAAACAAAAGCAATGTTATTAGTTTGAGAAAGCAGGATCGGTTTGATAGGATATAGTAGGTTACTCACCAAACACAATGCTATATCATATGATAAATACATAAAGAGTCGATATTATACCAAACACACATTTCTATATATCATAGGATAATATAATGACTACTTGTTGTAAAATAATGAATTTGAGAAAGGAACATCAGTTTCATAGGGGAAAATAATGAATTTGAGAAAGGAACATCAGTTTCATAGAGGGAAAATAATGATTTGCCGTGAAAAAACCTCGAGTCCTCATTGGGCTAACATCATCAGTGGCCTCATCCATCCTCCTGCCATCACTTAGATTAGATCTAGTGTTGCATTGGAATGGATGGTCCCCAACGGTGTTGCAAAATCCAGGATGAGGAATGCTTTTCCCAATTTGTACCCACAGGAATTTTGTAAAATCGAAAGCAAATCAATTATGTGAATCTTGATCAAACACATGCCTCTTAATTTGGTGTCCGCTTTTTCTTATATCTAATGGTTGCCTTTTAATTGAAGATGAGAAACAAAAGAAATGAATGGACGCTGTGGAATATGCCTATTCTTCCACCGATCGACCATCGGCTTTTGAGTTAGGGGTTGATTGATTCCTAGCCACCATAATCCTTACACCCTTGGCATGTTGGCATTGGCATGTATATAATCCTTAAACCCTTCCATGCATATAGTCCTTGCACCCTTGCATGCATATATTCCTTACACCCTTCCATGCATATATTCCTTACACCCTTGCTTCACCACATGCTAAACCTTGGTGGGGCACCAAACAACCATCCTAACCCAATTGTTCTTTGAACAAAGGTTGATACAAGCATATTGGATTACTAACATGAATAGATAGTTAGGTAGAAGAACTAGTGTTCACATAAAGGCAGCCATCTCATTATTGCATTCACTAAATTATGCACATGGCCAATAATGATCTACTCAAATTAGAAACTACCAAATTATTAGCCATCTACTGAAATCATTATCCATCATTGGCCAATAACAGGTCTACTAAAATTAGAAACTACCACCAAATCGGTAGCCATCTACTGAAATCATTATGCATCATTGGCCAAATCATTAGCTATCTACCTAATCATACCTCTGATTCTACAAGCGAACTACCAAATCGGTAGCCATCTTTTGAAATCATTATGCATCATTGGCATAATCTTTACTTCTACACTTTGATTCTACAAATGAACTAATCTAGATTCTACAAATCAAGTTGGACTGAACTCTTACCTCCCTCGGGCGCGGGGAGGGGCGGCGCTCCATGATGGCAAGCTGAGCTGGGAATTGGGCCTGTGGAGCGACAACACATGGAGTGCCGCCGCACGGCGGCGTACAGTCGATGTAGCCCTCGAAGCACTCCTCGCAAATCTCCATCGCTGAGGGCGCTTAGTCTGCGATGCTCGCTGGCGCTTTGGCCTTACCCGGCCGAAGCCGCCGCCTTGCCCTTGGCCTTGGCCTTGGCCTTGCTCGTGGAAGCCCGGCCTTGCCCCCGACGCCGCCGCCGTTGCCCTTTGCCCCTCGCCTTGCTCGGTGGTAGCACCGCCCTTGTTTCGCCGACGCCGCAGAATCGCCTTCTCTGGTCGAAGACGGCGTGGGGGTTTTTTACCCCGCCCGCGGATCTTCACCTAGGCGTGCCCGCCGCCCAGTTGGGGCACACACACAACGCCAAGACGCCCCTGCCCGCACCGCCGACGGTTTGGAGGCCGACCGCTCGAGGTGGGAGGCCATGGTGGGCGAGACCCGTGAGGGCGCGGGTTCGGTCTCTCGGCACTCCACATCCCCGCGCGGTCCCGCACGCCTCGCTCCCCGACGGACCATGGCGATCGGGCGGCGGAGCGGGAGCGGGCCGCGGCGGCGGCGGCGGGCGCGAAACCCCAGGGAGAGGGGAGAAGGTGAATCGAGAGGAGAGGAGGGGGAGTGGGGGGAGGAATGTGACGGTAGGACGGGGTGAAAAACTAAGCACGTGACGCTGAATAAGGATAGAGTGATCGGGCGATGGGGCCCACGGTCAACCCGACTCGGTCGCAATTTTAACACCGTATACTACACTCACGGATGAATGTTCCCACGTATCGCAATGGTCAAGGCGCTGAAACCTCCATCCCGGCCGATCCCGGGTTCGAGACTCCCGTGGCCATTTTTTTTTTTTTTTGCTATTTATTTTACGTGACGGTGAAATCATGTCACAAAAACACCTTGAAAAGGTCCCTTGTGGTTTTGGTAATTGAGTGTCAACATTAGGTGAACTAATATGTGTGATTGAGATTATACACGGGAGATTAGTTCACATGTGATGATGCAATGAAGGAACTTATTGCACATAAGACATGACATGGAGTCATGTGACCAAGGTGGTGAAGATCAAGACAAGGCTTGGCTTGATGGACCGGTTGCTAGTGTGAAGGGCAAGTCGAGGGGACTGGCGCCGAAGGACCGACGCCAGAACGGTGAAGAGCAAGTGAGGTCAAGATCGATGGATCAAGAAGGACATGTGATGATATGAAATGGATCATATCATTCTTGATCGTGTTGGTGCATGTGTTGCATCGACACTTGAAGATGGAGCGGAATGGAAATGCGCAAGGCAAATGTATAAACTATAAGGCATTTCATTTCGCCGGTCATAGGTGAGTAGAGAAGGTTATGACCGGATTTAAGTTCGATAACCGTACTATGAAGAGGGGAAAACTTCAATCACTTTACTCACCTAGTGCCACTTATTTGAATTGCAAATTGCATATGCATATAAGATAGTGACACGGTGATTTGATGAGAAACTCCATGAAAATATTTGGACAAGAGATCATTTTCTTTGGATCAAGAGTTGACTGAATATTTGGAGAAGAATTTTGAGAATGAATGGAAAGAGAGAAAAATTAGTGTGCTTGCATATATACTATATATACACATGCACACATGCACATACACTTCTTGGCTTAGCTAGCTTGCTAGCTTGTATATGACGTGTATGGTATTGTTGTCGATCTGCACCAAGAGATCAGGAGCAGCGCGCGGCACTTGCAGCTAATTATAGGAGTACACATGTACTAGCTTGCTTTGGCTAATCGTGTACTCGAGCACTCATGCACGGATGGACTGGTTACCAAATTTAAATGGACGACGTGCTGCCGAGCTGCGTTCCTGTTAGCGTGACTTGCTGTGCCAATGGGCCAAAAGCTGCCGCCGGCCTACTTGTCCGTTTTGTTGCTGGACCCAGAGAGCAAACGAAGCCCAAATCAAGAAGCCTGCTTGTCCGTTTTGCTGTAAGGCTGCTGGGCCGGCCCATCGACATCAAGTGCCAGGCCGCCGAACGCCGCGGTGCTGCCGACCGTGCTGCTCGCTGCCTTGCAAGCTAGCAGGGAGCCCTTCGTTCGTGTACTGGTTCATTCATCGAAGCAGAGCAGGAACTCGTCTGTTCCGCCGCCGCCCCAGAGACAGAAATACGAGAGCTGAGCTGCTGCTGCCGACCGTTGAAGAAGGGAAGGAAGGAGCCGTTGGAGAGCTGTGCAGAGAATATATAAGTGAGCTGCTGCCCTTCTTCCTCTAGCTCTCACCCCAACAGAAACAACAACACAGTGAGCTGCTTTTCCCCCTTTCTCTGTGTGAGTTAGGGTTCATCCCATCTCCCTCTTCTCTCCATGATTTGAGCTGAGATTCAAGAAGAGAGTGAGAGCCCTGTATGAGTGTGGATGAGAGGTTGAAGATCCACCCATTTCCCATTCGATTTCACTCAAGATTAGAGCTAACATCCAACCGAAGTCTGGAAGGAACACATGTTGGGGATGGACGGTTCGGGGTCCTAGGATAGCTCCCGAGGGCGACTCCCCCCCTCCCCGTCGGCGGTCACTCCGGCCGCCGCCGCCACCTTCCGATCCTCCCCGCTCCTGATCTCGACGCCGCCGGTGCCCCCTTCGTCCCGACCACGGATCTCCCCCTCTCCTCCTCCTCTCCCCCTATTCGGCCGGATCTCGCGCTCCCATGTCGCTCCTCCCGGCCGTCTTCGCCGTGACCCCGCATTGGCGCCGGGCCCGGATCCGTCTTGGGCACCGGGTCGGGGGTCACTTCATTTAGCGCCTCACGCGCGGTAGTCGTCCACCCGCTCCACCGGTCATGGGCGACCCAGGTGGAGGAGGAGGAGGCCTTCCTCTCGCTGCCATCCGCTGGCGAGATGGACGGTATCGGTCCCGCGCCATCGGCGAGGACCTCCTCGCCTCCGCCTACTTGCTGCTCGGCGAGGACCCTCCCTTCCTCCCAAGCGCCATCTTCCTCCTCCTCGCGGCGGTGAGCATCCTCCCCCCTCCCTCCCTTGCGCCCGGGGCTCCCTTCGGCGGCATGGCTGGACCACTGCCTCCACCAGCCCCCAGCAGAGAGAGGAACGCCTCCGCCACCAGCCTGTCCGAGGCGAGGGGTGGTGACTTCGCCCTTCTTGCCGGCCTGCGGCCGAGTCGCGGAATGCCTCGCCGGGCGGCAGGTCGCGCCGGAGAGGCACCCAAAGCTCAAAGGCGCCAAGAAGAAGCGCCGCCCGCTAAGCATTCCGGCCTCGCCATGCCGCCCGCCGGCCTTCGAGGGACGACCGTGGGGAACCTCCATCCACCCGGCTGCGGAGGGCCGGCAAAACCGGCCTCCGTGTTCCAGCGCCTCCACCGTCCACACCGTCTCCGCCCTCGACCTCGGCCGCTCCCGCCATTGCAGTCCACGCCGCTGGGGTCCCCGGGGCGCCGGATGGCTTCTTCACGGCCCAGAGCGGGAAGGAGACTCGCTTCAGCGCCCCCGCCCTCTCCCCGAGGGCGCGGCCGCCACGGAGCTTCGTGGGCGGGTGCTTCAATCGCCTCCGCCCGCGGGCACGTCAAGGCCAAGTGCATCGTACCGCACGCCGCTTCCACCGCTTGCGGGAGGTCACCGGTCCGCGTCTTGCGGCCGCCTCCCGGAATCCTCGGCTCCAGCCGGCGACGCCTCCCCTCGCGCCCGCGGCCGCCTCGTCGGGACTCCGCGGGCTACCGGCCGCCCACCCGCGGCGTTGCCCGCCACGCGCGGATGTGGGCATCCGTGGTGAGCGGCTACTCAACGACTACGGTCCCCGGGGGACCTCCCTCTCCTCCGGCCTCCGGCCCGGCAACCTCTACATCGCGCCACCGCACGCGTGACATCGGCCCTCCTCGCCTTGACGCGTGCGATTATGCGCGGCGTCCTACTCCCACGACACCGTCCTCGGCGGCTCGTCCCACGTCCTCCGGGGCGGTGAGGTCGACCCCCTCCCTTCTTTGCGCCCGGTTCACCCGGCCAACCCGCCACGGCGGGACGACGAGGGAGGTGTCCTCGGTATGCGTCGCCGGGCAGCTGCCGTCGCCGTGACACTGGCGGTCGTCATTCGGCGTCATCCGAGGGGATCCGGTTGGTGGAGGAGCAGCTGGAGCGGCTATCCGATTGCCCACCGTGCGGCCCGGAGTTGCCGCCACTTGCCTCCCTCGCTCCGCCCATGGCGGTCCAGCGACTTCCTCTTCGGCGAACATGGCATCACCGCGCCTGAGCTTCCGGCCCGCCGTTGCCCCAGGGGAGTTCGTGGTCCGCTTAAGACGATCGTGACGCTGACAGGGTGTTGGCCACTCCGGGTCGGGCGGCGCGCCTTCCTCGAGGCCCTCTGGACCTTCGTCCGAAATGGCCGCCTCAACCGCTTCCATGTCTTTGGTGCCGCTGACCACCTCTCCACGCCCGCTCACGAGGTCGCCGAGGCGGTCCTTGGGCCGCCGTGCGATGTCCAGATACCACCACCGACACCCCCGACGCCGGCGACCCGAGTACTCACACTTTCACCTTTGGCCACCGGGCCGTCGGCGCGGACCGTCTTCATCAGGAGGAGGAGCGCCGCCCGGGTTTGGCCGGACTCAGCACCTACCCGGCTTCACCCACCTGTGCGGACCGGGGGTCATCGCCTTCGTCGAGCTTGCGCCCGCCGGGCACTCGGGGGCGAGCGGCGATGGAGGCTACGGCGGCGGCGGCGACCCAGCAGCGGCGTCGATGGCGGGCCGGCCCGACCATGGGCAGCGTTCGGGGTTTCTTGGCGCCCCGGACGCGGCCACTCGCTGAAGTGGGGGGTGGCGTCGACAACTCGCTTCGGCGGATGGGCGCTACCACCCTGACCCGCACTCGACTGGCCACGGCAGCCTCCGTCCGGTGGGCAGCCTCTCGTGCCCTACGTCGGCGTTTCTCCCGGGCCGTCGGCCGGTGCGCCTCACCCACACCCACCCCTGCGGCAACCGCTTTTCTCCGCCCTTGACACACCGCCGGTTGGTGTGCCTGGGAGGCCTCGGCTGGGTGGGGTGGCTGCTCCGCGCACCCGCCGGCCAGATCACCACGCCACGCCCAAGGCCGCTTGAGCCTCGATGGTGGGGCGCCGCGGTCCATCCCCCGATGTTCATCTCGAGAGCGTCCGCCCTCTAAATTTTGTTGAGGCCTTTCGCCGTGTTGCACCTTGTTCAGCGCTGCGGATGGCCGCTCCACGCCGGTCAGCTCCCCCGACCGGTCTGTGGACCGGTGGAGGGGTGGCTCCGGGCAGCTTCGCCTTTCGGACTCCAGCGGGATGCGGCCGCCCGCTACGTCGTCACCCGAGCGCCACCACCTCTCCACGCGACCCCACCCTCGTCACGCGGGGATGGACCGGGTAGAGGTGACCTTGTGCTTGCGGAGTTCGCCGCGGCCCCTCTCGACTGCTCGGCTCCCCGTGCTCCTACTTGTGCCCTCGGACCCGACTGCAGTCACGGCCGCCGACCCGACCGGGCGGACTCACACCACGCCGCGGCGGGCGGCATCCACCGAGCACCGCCTCCACCGGGCATTCGCGGGGGCCGGCCGTCGCACCGCCGCCCCCGCCAGCCTACCACCGGTCCCTCCCCAGCGCCGCCCGCCTCCACTCGGCGCCCACTCCACCCTGGGCCGGGTCCCACCTCCTCCGGCCGCGCACCGGCTTCCCGGCTTCTCCACGCCCTCTCCGCGCCCGACGGAGGCCGACATTGCGGCGTTAGAGTGGACTCCGCCGGCCGCCCCGGGGCACGGCCCCTCATCTCCCTTCGCCCAGCCGGCGCGCCTCTCGGGTGGATGACGGGTCCCCGAGGGGCGGAGCTCCCGTCGGCGGCCAAAAGTCGGTCCACGGGACCCCAGGCGGGCGGCGTCGCGGCGTGTGCTGCTCAACAAGTGGGAGGGCCGCCCATTAACGCCGTCTTCCACCCCGGACGACGAGGGTCAAGGACCGTCGCTCGCCACCGGGTGGTCACGTTCCGACATACAAGCGCCAGGCTGTTCAGGTGCTCTTCCTTCGGAGGCTCGCCATGGGCGCCAGGCGCCGATTGACCGCCGCCGCGAACTCCACCCGTCGCCACTGGTTTCCAAATGGTGACACACACTGTTACCGGAATCGCGCGAGGATCGAACTCCATCGCCCGCCGCAGCGCCGTGCGCCCATCCATCTGCCTCAACAACCGGGCCTCCATCGTGCACTGCGAGGAGACCAAGCTTCGCCGCCTTTGATGTATGTGTGAACAATGATCTAGTTGGCTCACGGTTTGACTACGCTTTCTTGCTGCTTGTTGGGGTGGGGGGCGCCTCCATCTCCTCGGGGGACACGTGGTGCACGGTGTCTTCCTCTGCGCTCGCCGCTTCTCCATCACCGTGACCATCGTGGCGGCCTGCGGGCTCGGGTCATAGTGGTTTCTTACCAACGTCTACGGCCCAGCGGTGGATGCCGGACCAGGGATGCCTTCCTCCGGGGAGCTTAGGGGCGTCGCCGCTTCTGCCCGGACCTTGGCTTGTCGTGGGGACTTTAACCTCATCTACTTGGCGGTGACAAAAACAAGCGGTAGGCTCAACCGTTCGCAAGATGGCCCGCTTTAGGTCCGTCTGGGCGACTGCTTCTTTACACGAGCTCCATCTACTTGGGCCTCTACACTTGGTCCAATGGGAGAGACCGGCCCACACTTGAGCGCATCGATCGGGCCTTCGCCCTTTGCGGATTGGCACCTCGGGCACCCATCGCACCGCCTGCGTCCCTCCGTCCGGACTCCTCCGACCACGCGCCCTTACTTCTTGTTTGGGCTGTGAGCCTTGGGCTCGTCCACGCTTCCGCTTTGACGACTTCCATCACGCATCGGCGGGTTCATCGAAGTGGTGGCGGAGGCTTGGGGCCCCGACCTCGATGTGGACACTTGCGTCGCGGATTCTGGCTGCTTGGCGCGCACTCGCCAAAGGCGCTCCGGCCGTGGCGGGACACTTGCGTGGGTGACATACGTCTTGGTGGCACTCGCGCCGGTCGTGGTTCATGGGTTCGACATCGCCCAGAGACGGGGTGCTTTTCGCCGGTGAGCTCGAGCTACAGGGAGCTCAAAGGCGAAGACGCTTCGGCCCGCCTCCCTAGAGCGGACAATGGCGGACAACGGGCACGGACTCGTTACCTCCGCGAGTTTGACGCGTGCACCAAATTCTTCCACATACTGGGCTCGCCATCGGCGGAGGAAGAACTACCACGCTAGCCATCTCGTCGCGGCAGGCGGACCTTCACCGAGGAGGAGGAGGCCAAGGCCGATGCGGTGTTCGGCTACTACAATGCCATCATGGGGGCGCCGTTTACCGGTCTCACCGCATCGACCTCCACCCGCTCGACCTACCACGTCTAGACCTCTCCGAGCTCACCGCGCCCTTCACCATGGGACGAGCTCCTCAGGGATAGTCCGTGAGACGCCTCCTTGCCCCGGCGCTGGGCACGATGGGTTCACCGGCCGCTTCCGGGCGGCTTGGCCCGTGATCGGGCGGGCGTCATCTGCTGGTGTTCGAGGCCTGTGGGGAGGTCAACTTTAGGAGCTTACGCCACCTCAACGTGGCCTCTTTGGTGCTCCTCCGTAAGACCGGACTTCGCTGCGACACTTTCGAGACTACCCGGCCCATCGGCTTGATCCACTCCGTGGGCAAGCCGTTTGCCAAAACCTAGCCATGCGCCTTGCCCGCCCGCCGCCTCCCCGGAGCTAGTGCGACTCAACCCGATCGGCGTTTGTCCGACGCCGCAAGATTCACGACAACTTCCGCGCGGTGCAGCTACCGCGCTGCCGATGGTCAGCTCAAGACGGGCGGGACGCCCATGGTGTTGGCGAAGGTGGACCTAGCCAAGGCTTTCGACACGGTGGCTTTGGGCCCTTCCTCCCCTTGAGGTCCTCGAGCACGCGGGCTTCCCTTTGTTGGTGTGATTGGATCTCCGCTCTACTCTCGGCCGGCCACAAGGTCCTCGTCAATGGCGCCCGGTCAGCCGTGATATGCCACGCCGGGGATACGCGGGGAAGCGACCCCTCTCCCCCTTCGTTCATCATCGTCATGGAGGTCCTCAACTCCCCTCGCCGCCCGGTCGACAGGGGGGCATGCATGCGCGGCGGGTTGCCCGCAGCGCGTCGGCAAGTCGCGGGACCTCCATCTACGTAGATGACTTGGTCATCAACCTCCCCCGTCCACCGACTTCCCCCTCCCCGCATTCGCAGTATCTTGGAGCTCTTCACTCGGGGGCCTCGGGCTTCGCTGACGAACCCAGACAAGTGTGTCATCACTCCCGATCCAGACCGACGAAGGCCATGCGGCGATCCTTCAGTCTTCCCTGCGCCGTCGGGACTTCCGGTCACCTACTTGGGGGTCCCCTCTCCGTCGGGGCGGCCGAGGTGGACGCCGACGTCAGCATTGTCGATCGCGTGGCGCGCGCATCCCTACTTTGGAAGGGCAACCTGATCACCAAGGCGGGAAGGAGGGCGGCTCTCTCGACCACCCTCTCGGCCATGCACGTCCACATCTCCATCTGCGCCCGCCTTTCTTCTTGGGCCACGGGCGAGATCGACTTCGCGCACGCCGGGCCTTCCTCCAGGCGGCAGCGGAGTGCAGTGCGGGCAAGTGCATGGTGGCGTGGCCCATGGTCCGCGCACCTCGCCCGACCAGGCGGCCTTGGGGCCGCTGGATCTCGAGGTGCGGGGCTTCGCCCTACGGCTCTGGCCCAGGAGCGGCGGCGTCGCGAGCGGCCGGACCTTTGGGTGGGCCTGCCGTCATGCCCGGAAGGCGCCGTCCGGATGTTCCGCGCCTCCACGGCTGACTTCCAAATTGGGACGGCCGCCGTGCCATCTTACGGGCCGGGCCAGTGGTTGCACCCGGGGGCCATTCGCGACTTTGCGCGCACCTCTTCCAGCCGGTCGCGCCCCGCCCGGGTGCCGTCCGTCAGGCACTTCAGGGACTCGGCTTTGGCTGCATGACATCCGCGGGGCGCCCCGGCGCACGCCCTCGAGGAGCTCCTCTCCCTCACCGACCGGCTCGTGGATGTCCGGCTTACGGAGGGCACCCCGACCGCCTCGTTTGGCGTTGGTCCCCTAGTGGCCAATTCTCCTCCCCTCCCTAGGGCTTTCTTCCTTGGGCGCACCGGACTTGCGGGGGCGGCCCCAGGTGTGGGATGCCTCCGCTCCTCCGAAGGTCAAGTTCTTCCGTGGCTAGCCCTACATGGCCGGCCATGGACCGCAGATCGGGGCACCGACACGGCCTTCAGGGCGTCGGCCTTGTGTGCTCCGTGAGCGGTGATGGCGAGACCATCGACCACCTACTCGCCTCCCGTGTCTACTCCCGCATTGCTTTGTGGCAGCCACACTACACAAGTTCGGCATCGGGCACCTCGGGCCTCGGGCGGGACGAAACCTCCTTCGTCGGCCGGTGGCTAAAGGTCCACTGGCGCTCGCCGCGCATGACCTTCCGCGGGGCCTTCGACTCCCTCGTCCTCCTCATCTCTTGGATGCTTTGGAAGGAGAGGAACAGGCGCACCTTCGGCGGAGGCGCTGACCTCTCCACTTCGGCGATCTTGGGGCTCATCCACGACGAGGCGCAAGCTTGGGTGGACACCGGCTTTTGGGGACTTGCGCGGTGTTACACACCTTGGCGACAGGGATAGCCTCGCGGCGGTCCTCCAACTTTGTCGCAAGATTAGTTTCCTCGAGTTACAACACTCTAAGCTCCACCGTAGTAGCCGGTGATTTGTGTTAGTGTGCCCCGCCTTGTTAGCGTCAGGTGCATCTCGCTAGGACGCCGCAAAGGTTGTATTGAAACATTCCTTTATCTCTTAATCTGAGAACGGGCCAAAGTGCCTGGTTTCAAAAAAAAAGATTAGAGCTAATTTGAGAGGGATTGGGATACCTAGTGTATTGCATTTCAGGATTCATATTTGTGGCACTAGGTGGTGATTGTGATTGTGGATTTCCTATTACTCTTGGTGATTGCCATCACCTAGGCGGTTTGGAGATTGTGACTCCGTTAAAGCACGCAATTGGAGATTGTGCGGTGCTCCGGAGGAGGATTTGTGAGAGGTTCGTGCTCACCTCGCGGGGATCGTGAAGAGCAACTCTAGTGGAGCGTGTCATTGAGCTACCACACTTATGTGTGGGTTCACACGGTACTCTCTGAGGGATTGGCTAGAGGACTTACAACGTGTGAGGACTCGTCGAGCTCCCACCGTGGGATTTGGCTTTGGTCATTAAGCTTGAGGATCATCACCGGGTGATTCGCCAAAACCGTGGAACCACCAAGGTGTCGGTCGACACAACGAGGAGTAGGGGGAAGTTGGCAAGCTTCCCGAGACCTCGGTAAAAAATCACCGGTGTCATCTTGTGTCCACACTTCGCGGTGGTTTGCAATCTCTTCATCTCAAGCATTGTTCTTACATTCATATATTCATTGTGCTTGTGCTTGAGTAGTGTAGTTGTAACTATCTAGTTTGTGTAGCTTGTTTAGTTACTTTGCTTAGCTTGTGTAGCTAGGTAATTTGAGCCTTTGGGTTAGGCGTGTGTTGCCTTGTCCATTGTGCATCTAGTGAGCTTAGGGGCTTTGTGCTTTTGCTTACTAGAATTGTGTAGGAGCTCTCCCGTGCTTGAAGTACTAGTGCTTAGGTTTGTGTGACCTTGCATTAGAGTTGATTAGGAGCTCAAGCTAGGCTTGTCACCTCACTCTTCTTGTGTAGGATCTTTTGTGAGGTGATTTAGAGTCTTAGTTAGAGGGGTGAAGTCTTGGCTAGACCGATAAGTTTAATTCGCATTTGTTTGGTTAGCCGGTGCGCGATTAGTTTTTAAAAGGGACTATTCACCCCTCCTCTAGTCCCCATCTCGACCCTTCAAACACCCAAATTCGGCGTCATAAAACACCCCTGCCGCATGGGTGCCCTACGCCCACAATATATGACGAAAGCGAGGGGTAGTATAATGTGACGCTAAATTTTCCGGCATCACAAATAGTCATGGTGCTTGCATTTTTTTGACGACAACGAGTTTTTCGTCTTATTATGGCACATTATATGACGATTTTAGGCCCCGTCATGAGGTCATTTTGTCATAAAAAATCGATATTCTTGTAGTGCTTATAATCAGCACTAAGCAAACATATAGGTCTGTATTGTATAATATTATTTGCCTCTAGGACTTTAGGCACCAAAGTGATCACACCATAGTTCAGTCTTTTGATGTCCAAATCCCCGTTATGAAAATCTAAGAACATGCTCAAGTATCTATCTTTGATTAACTCCCAGAATTTCTGAAAGAAAGAGGCTCCATAGCCATTAGGTCCAGGAGCAACATCTTGCGTTCATGTCAAAAAACAACATGTTTAATCTCCTCCATGGTAAACATCTTGATTAGGCTTTCTTTATCCTCTTCCTTCACTTTATTTCTGCTTGACCAGAAACCTGGGGCTAGGTGGATCTCCCTCATCTTCACCGGCCCAAAAAGATTTTTGTAGAATTGAACTGCATGGTTCATGATTTCTTCCTGGGAACTGACCATCCCTTGATCAGTCTCTAGTTGAATGATGGTACCTTTCCTTCTCCTACCATTGGCAAACTAATGAAAAAATTTAGTATTTGCATCAGTAGCCTTTAGCTAATGTTTCCCTATTCTTTGTCTCCAATATAGTTCTTCCTCTTCATATAACTGTTCCAATAACCACAAATTTTATCAAAGACGTTGCACTGAAACCACCCTTGAAAATATATTTTTAGGGGCTAAAGTTTAACTGCCTGTGGAAAATTGTTTCAAATTTCAAACAATTTCAAACTTTCCCACCACATTTCTAGACCTGATTGCAAATGATTCAAATTAACTACAGTTAGTTAGCAGAAATGAAGGTGTTTGGAAATTTGAATGTATCTACTTCTATCTATATGGTTTCTTAGTCAATTTTGATTGGGAAGGAAAATAAATCATCTGTTTAATTCTGTTGTTACAAAAGATCACGTGGATGCTGATGTTATGTTTTCATTGGATGGGAAATTTGGCTACAGAAACAAAATTAGTCGATTGCTAATAATAAGGCCAGGGGATGATGATCACTCAACATTTTTTTTTTTTTTTTTTTGAGGGGCCGATGATCACTCAACCGGTTGTGAATGTTTAGATGGGCCATTGCGTTTTTCTTTTGTTAAAAAGATTTGGCCCAGTGTGTAACGTAGCCCATGTAAAGCTTTTTTATTTAATCCGTGCCTTGTAAGCCCAGCCCACTGGAAACTGTGCTTAAGGGCAATTTGTGGTCCTTCCATGCCTTCTTCCCCGATTTAATAATTTTTTTTTTCTAAAGAAGAAATTCCGTTCTTCTCCAACTGTTCTTGTGGCAGTGTTCTTTTTTTCTTTCAATAGGCAACTATATAAATTAATTTTTATTACGAGCTGGATTGTTGAATTTGAAACATAATCAATCAAGACAAACGATACCTGCATGCATATGCTGATGGATGCATCCATTACAATTTGGGCTTGCAAAAGGTACCAAATTCTGATCAAGTCTAAGAGTGAGCTACGAAAACATAGAAAACACTAAAATTCCAACACAATAAGCTATCGAAGTAAGTACGTATTTCTCTTCTCCATCATCTAAAACAGCATCAGTAGTTACACTTGCTGTGATTCGATCCATAAGCTGAAGAAACCAACGGCCTGAGTCCTGATCCGATCCATGCAGTTCGTGCAGTGTGCAGCGCTATGCAACAGGAACCAAGAACGATGTCGGCATGGGAAGCAAGCTGGGTTCCGGCGCGGCGACGACGAAGCCCGGTCCAGCCCGTGGCTTCCAAAGGATCTCCTCCTCCTCCTCCTTCGTGTCCATGTCGTCACTGCTGCTCGCCGTCGTCGAGCAGCTCGGCCTGCGTCGGGCAGCGTTTCTTGTGCGCGTCCCAGCGCTCGGCGGATGACGCACGGCTCATCGCTCGCGACGTGCTGCTTGTGACGGAAGACGACGGCGTGCCAGATCCTGATGACGACAACGACGACAAAGCCGGCCGGAGCGCTGCCTTCTTGTGCGCGTCCCCCTCTCTCCACGAAGTCGGCTCGGCTAGGCTTGGGCTGCGGCGGCGGCGGCGGCGGCGGCGCACTCCTGACGCTGTCGGCGCAAGTTGAACGAAGGCTTGATGAGGCGGCTGAGGATTTGGCTTCCAAAGTTGCTCGCTGACTTGGTCTTGTGCGCATCCCACCTCCCGTCGGCGTCGGCGGCGCGGTGGCTGGGCGTGGCGGCGACGGGCAGCATTGGGAGGATGACGCACGGGCACGGCAGCATCTTGCACTTGGGCCGAGTCGGGAGCAGCGCCGGGAGAGCTGCGTGTGCCACCTTGAGGTGCACGCGGGCAACCGAGACGGCCATGGTGGATCGCGACGCACACGAACGAGAGGCGCCTCAAATCGAGCAGAGGAGATGGAGCGAAGAGGCGATGATGAGATGATCGGTGGTAGCTAGCCGCCGCAGCACATATATATAGGCTAGGCCCCTGCTGCACCTACATGCCTGCCTGCCGCGTGGGGCGCGACGCCATGTCGCTCTGTTCGAGTTCGACTCGGTTTCGGTGCTCGATCCGACGCTGTGTGTGCACGCACAGGAGGTCAGGGAGGTGATGGCGGCGCTGACTGCCTCGTGGTGCCGCCGCCGCGCGGTGCTATCGTCACTTGCGAAGCGCGGCGGCGATTGTGGCGCGGCACGGAGTGGTCGCGGGAGTGCGCAGCCGCCGCTCTCGTGCTGCGGTCCCCACTGCGCGGGCGTCGCAGGTGATGGCAGTCCCCGGCGTGGAATGGGCCAACTGGGAGCTGCTGGGCACCGGCACGGAACGCGCGCGCCGCAAGGCCGCGTCGCTCGGCAGGGCGTGCCGGCGGTGGGCTGCGGCTGCCAACGCGTAGCTGGGCACCGAGTGCCCCCACCTCCGGCGACGCGACGACGACGCTCATGATGGCGTCGTGAAATCCATTGTTGCACGATCACTAGTGGATACAAGCACCAAAAAGAAGCGAAATCATTTTCTTTTTTACCACGCCGCGCTCCGTCCACGACGTGTGCTGTGTGCACTGTAGAGGACGCCGACTCGCTGGCTTATCCACATCGCCAGGTGCTTTCATGGCTCCAAGCTTGACATCTCGCAAAATCTTAGCACGTGTATAGCGACTGCAGAGGTGCACGACATGTGTCAACACATGATTGGACAAAACTTTTGCCCATGCCTTCTTCCTCCCAACCTTTTCTGTCTTTTTTTTTTTTTTTTCTTATGTTTTAGTTCTATTTGTTGTTGTACTCTCCAAACACTTGGTTTGCCGGTTTAAATAAACTAATGTAGGGACCTCGGCCCTCTAGATTCATAAAAAAAAATATAGAGAGTGTCGAATTCCGGCTAGATTGGGCCGGAATTGACACGCGTGTTAAATCGACCGTTAAAGAGAAGAGGGCGTGGGGGGCTGTAGTCTCGCCCGGCGGCGGCGGCAGCCAGCAGCAGCAGCGGGAGGGGGGGGCAGCGCCGGCCGGCGGCGTGGCGGGGCTGGGGCGGCGGCGGTGGAGAGGCGGGGAGAATAGATGGGTATTATTTTTATTGCTTGCTTATCCCCTAGAGATTACATGCCTCTTGCTTATATAGCCCGGCTAGTGGGACTTGTAATCTAAGCAATCTCTATAAGGTTTCCTTATACGATCGAATACCTTTTACAAGCAATATTTATTTATTTCCTAATAAGGGTCTTCCTTATAGATTGGAATATCCCCTTTTACACACCAAAAATTTCTAAGATAATCCTAACTTGAAGGCGAAGCACAGTCGGACTCGTCACGGAAGAGAGGTGGCGGGTGGCGGCGGCGGCGGGCGGGGGGCCGGCCCCTGCCCGCGGGCGGCCCCTGGCCCCGGGCGGGCGGCCGTCGCGTCGGCCCAATTAGCCCTTTCGGGCTGGCCCTTACGGGTCATGACGGAGAGAATCTCCATACCCGACGACCTTAGAAAGGGAAGGTATTGTTGGTGGATAGAGGTGGAATGCATGGATTTTAGCAAATGAACTAGAAATTCAAATTTTGGTGAAGGAAAATGAATTTTTTTTTTTTTTTTTTTTTTGGGTATCTATTGGATATCCATGGACATCAAGGTGGAGATGGTTTGACAAGTGGTGAGTACGGATGGCATTCACAACCACGTGGGGTGAAGGTGTCATATTTTATCCGTGGGTGATCCATAGGGTCCAAAACAATGACACATCGGTGGGTGCGGGTGTGACATTGTACGTGTGGGTCTCGTTGAGGGTGGGTGTAGCCAAATATTGTTGGTGTGATTGTAGGCGAGTTTTTACTCCACCCACACAAAACCCGACACGTTGCCATTTATACCAGTGAGCGAAGGGGCAGAGTGGTGGGTGAGGGGCAGGAGGGGGACCGACCACAACATTATGGAAGGATAGAGGCTGCGGCGGCAAAATTCCACGTCCCTATCACCCACCTTCCACCACCGCTACCTCAACCCTACAGTTCCCTAATTGTTGCTTCTTTTTCCCTCACATGCTCCCTTTACCTCCTTCACCTATCTTCATGATTTAACCTTCCTACTTAAACTCTAAATAAAATGGAATATCTTATCCCATCTAAATTGTTTAAATGTTTTCTTGGTTGATGGGATTTTAAAGGCGGTTCCACTCTTTTTTCAGTTGAAAAAAAATGGTAGGTATTTAGACTAAAAATATACATCAAAGTTTCTAAAATTATAGGAAAAATCTTACGATAATATTAGAATGTACAGGATAAACCCAAATAACATACATATAGTTAATGAAAATATAGCTCTAGAAGCCTCAAAACGACATATTTTTCTCTAGAAAAAACTAAAGCGTTCACAATTCAATGTTCAGATGCATTTCCAAAACTTTCCACAACAAAAGCATGAGATCAACATGAATGTGTTAACATCAAATGTATGTAGTATTTATGCTGTTTGCATCTCATATCTTTTTTTGTGAAATGATGTGAAAACACTTTTTTTTGTGAGCATGATTTTAAAACACATGAAGAGTAAAGTAAAGTTAGAATATTTTGGAAGTTTTGTAAGTATTGCCATTTTTTGTAGAGGTAAATATTTTTTAAGCTTCTAAAGGTATTTTCATGAGTTATTTTATTTAGATTTATATATCTTTATGATTCTTCTTTAGATTTTAGAAGCCTATATGCATTTTTTGTGGTTTAAAAAACCTAACTAAAAAGAAAAGTTTTTTTTTTTTTTTTTTTTTTTTTTTTTGGAGACCACGCCGTTCTTGCGTTTTCATTAAGCGAGTAAAGTTCAAACAAATACAAATACAAGTAGCAACGGTAAGCCCGAAGTAACCGAGGAAGCCTACAACTACTGGATATGAATTTTTTTTATATATATTTAAAGGATGAGTTGAAACTTCTAAGCGAGGCATTTAGGAAATTTAATAGGTTTTGAGAGTTGAGGGAGATAAGATATCTAGTTTTAGACTTCGTGAAGAAATCATACCACGCTGTTACTAGTTAAGAGGTAAGGAACCTTTTCCGTGCGACATTTTGATAGAAATGATCCTTTTTTTTTTTTTAAAGAAAAGTATTTGGTCTTGTGGGTTTACGCTTTGTACAACTTCTGAACTTGTTTATGTTTAGCCTTATTTTTTTAAAGGGAAGTTTATGTTTATATGCGGTGGTAGCAGCGTGCAACCTAACCCATGTAAAGGCATGTTGTCAAAAAAAAAAAAAAAAAAAAAAAAAAAAAAAAAACGCATGTAAAGGCACGTTCCGTGGAGAAATTGTCCTTGTAGCTTGTTCCAATGTTTTGGTAGGCAAAGGCTGCAATTAATTCATTTTTGAACACGACACGTGTGTGTGGAATGCTGAAATTGAAATACAATTAACCACGAATTCAATTCAAGATGACACCTGCAGAAAGTGCAGATGGATGCATCCAATTAAAGTTTGAGCTTGGAAAGGCATCAAATTCAGCTGAAATATAATCTAAGACCTACAGAAATACACAATGCATTCAAATTCTAACACCATAAGCATCACTAGTCGAACTGTCGAAGTAGCACCACTAGATGATCACAATTGCATGCTTAGGTTGCTGAAGAAACCAGCAGCCTGAGTCGGTGAGTCCTGAGTCCTGAATCGATCGATGAGTTCGTCCAGTGCAGGTGTGCAGCTATGCGACGGGAACCAAGAACGCTGTTGGCATGGGAAGCATGCTTGGTTGCGGCGCGGCGGCGACGAAGCCTGGTCCGGCGTACATCGCCCGCGGCTTCCATAGTATCTCCTACTCCTCCTCCATATCGATGTCGTTGCTGCCAGTACTGCTACCGTCGCCGTCGTCGAGCAGCTCGGCCTGCGGAGGGCAGCGTTTCTTGTGCACGTCCCATAGCTCGGCGGAGGACGCACGGCTGATCGGCGACTTGCTGCTTCTTGCAACTGAAGACATGGCTGAAGATGACGAAGAACCCGGGATGGCCATGGCCACCTTCTTGTGCGCGTCCCACCTCTCAGCGTTGTCGGCCCGGCCTGGCTTGATCGGCGGCGGCGACGTTCTTGCGTTCTTATGCGTTTCGGAGATCTCGGACGAAGATGCGCGTGGAGCACCGCTGCTGATGGTGGCCAGAAACGGCGAACGACGCTGAGGACGATGCTGGGCACCAGGCCGGTGGCGGCTTGGCCTTGTGCGCGTCCCACCTCACGTCGGACTCGGCGCGGCCGGGCTTGGCGAGCGGCTTCGGGAGGATGATGGTGGCGATGGCGACGCACGGCGGCGTCGGGAGCTGCGGGAGCATCTTCCACTTGGGTGGGGTTGAGAGGAGCGGCGGGAGAGTTGCGTGTGCCATCTTGAGGTGCACGCGGGCAACCGGGATCGCCATGGTGGATCGAAGACGAGGTACGCAGTCGACGCACACGATCGAGAAGAAGCGTCTCAACGAACCGAGGAGAGATGAAAGCGGTGAGGCGATGAAAGCGGGGACGATGATATGAGATGATCGCCAGTGGTAGCAGCAGATATTTATAGGCAAGGCGCCTAGGCCCCAGCTGGAACGCCGAACGCGAGTCGGTGACGGTGGTTCCGATCGGAGCCATCAGATTTGTGTCGCGTGGGCGCCACGCGGGGCAGGGGAGCAGCCCGGCGGGGAAGAGCTGCGTGCGCCATGACCAGGTGCACAGCATCTTCAAGAACTCCCTAAATCAAGAATCCGATTAGGTGAGGAAGAGAAATGGCGTGGCACCCACGCTCGCAGCTCGTCGCCGACTCTGATTCACACCCTTGCAACCGACGTGATGGACTGGGCCTATATATTTCTGCTGGGAATCATCTTATCCACCGTTGCCTCTCTGCTCGACTGCTCCATCTCCACGATACCTGGCCTGGCGGCGATTCTGCTGCGCCTGAACCCTAAGCGCGTCGATCTCCGTGCATCGACTTCGATCCACCATGGCGGTCTCGGTTGCCCGCGTGCATCTCAAGGTGGCACACGCGGCTCTCCCCGCGCTGCTCCCGACCCCGCCCAAGTGCAAGATGCTGCCGGCGCCGCTGCTCCCCACGTCATGCGTCGCCACCATCCTCCCAAATAAGCCACCGCTCGCCAAGCCCAGCCGCGCTGACGCCGATGAGAGGTGGGACGCGCGTAAGATCAAGCCGGCCAGCGCAGAACCCTCAGCCTCGTCGGCATCAGGCCTTCGTGTCAGGAGCACCGCCGGCCATGGATCGTCACACTCCCAGCGCAAGAACGCGGCCTCGCCGCCGCCCATGTCTGGACGGGCCGATGCCATGGAGAGGTGGGACGCGCGTAAGATCAAGCCGGCCAGCGTAGAACCCTCAGCCTTATCGGCATCCGGCGTTCGTTCCGCCGACGGCGCAGTCAGGAGTACCGCCGGCCATGGATCGTCACACTCCCAGCGCAAGAACGCGACCTCGCTGCCGCCCATGTCCGGACGAGCCGATGCCGTGGAGTGGTGGGATGCGCACAAGAAGCCAGCGGCAAGCCCAGCTTCGTCGTCGCCGACGTTGGCTTCAAGCAAGTGGACGAGGAGCTGCCGAGTGTCGTCATCTGCCGAGCGCTGGGACATGCACAAGAAGCGCTGCCTGGCACAGTCCAACCTGATGCTCGACGACGGTAAGAGCAGCAGTACTGGTAGCAATGACATCGAAACCGAGGAGGAGGAGGAGGAAATCCTATGGAAGCCACGGGCCATGTACGCTGGACCAGGCTTCGTCGTCGCCGCGCCGGAATCCAGCATGCTTCCCATGCCAACAGCGTTCTTGGTTCCCATAGAAACAGGCCATGGAGGGGCACCAGCTAGCCACATTTCCTACTGAATCATGGAAGGTAAGCCACCTCTATAATTCATTTGTGTCTAGTTTATGACCTTATATTCCTCAATATTTAAATTTGTTGGCTAATAATATCTCACCTTAAAATACTTAAACAAATTGTGGGTTTGCAAATACATGATTCTTTTTCTAAGTTGTTGGCGGATATGATATGGTGCAAAGAGATCTACTATAATTTCGTTCCTAGAGAAACTTGACATCCGGGAATTTATTATTGTTTTTTAAAAAAGAGAGATATGGGCTATGCAAAAAAAAATAGAAAAAGAAAAGAAAAGAAGAGATGAAAAATGGACATGTGTCCAAGGGCGAGTAGAGCCCACATCTCCAAAAAAAAAAAAAAAAAAAAGAATGAAAGAGAGGAAATAATGGACACAAGTCAAGGGTGAGTAGAACCCACCTCTCAAAAAAAAAAATAGCCCATATTTCCTCAAAAGCATTTAAAAAATAAATAAATCCCGGATTGAAGGTTGATCAAAAGAATGAATGATTAGTGTTTCTATAGCAACCGTTATATCTTGCAACCACTCAAGAACTTGGAGAAAGTTAAAAGCCCCACATAGGTTGAGTAATGAAAGGTGAATATAGGTGCCAACTTATTTAAATAAAGGGAGAATACTTTGTTATAAACATGATACATCTTGAATTATAGTCATTGTAGCAACGAAGTATCTAACTATTTGCTCCATGGCACCGGAATCTAGCTGGTGACACACACTCCATGGATCGGATAAGGACTCAGGCCCCTGGTTTCTTCAGCGACCGAAGAAACTGTGATCATGTACACGTAGGAGTGGGTGCTACTTTTTGATGATGATGAAGTAGCACATACAACGCATTAGAATATGAATATGCCTTGTATGTTTTTATAGGTCCTTGCTAAGATTATTTTATCTGAATTTGGTGCCTTCTGCAAGCAAAGCTTAAACTGTGTATGAATGCATTATGCATCCATCTCCACGTATCGTCTTTGATTGATTCTGTTTTGTTTTCGAAACTCCAATGAATTACTCGGGCCTTTGCTTACTCATCATCAAAGAGGAACATTCTCCCGTAAGTACTGAAACATTAGTTCAAAGAGCAACATGTAGGCATCACAATTGTGGATTACCGAGGCTGTGGAGGAAGACTCTGTTTTGACTGCTGTGAGAGTGTTGGACGGTCATATATTTTCAGTGTGCGTTCGTTGTGCCAAGATGATGGTAATGGGCCTATAAATCTTGACAATCGGTACTGAATCCTGATGTAAATTACACTGGAAGCCTGCAACTCTAGAAAAATGTCGCCATCAATCGATCGATCTCACTGCTGCTAACAAGCTGAAACGTTGCCTACTCTGTTTTTTACCGATCAATCAATCTTTGCCATGGCCTGGATGTTCAGTCAGCACTGTCACTAGAATTATGAAATACACTTGCCTGGCCTAATCGGGATATTGAATGAGTTCGAATAGATAAATAAATAAATGTGAGGTGTATAGGCAACTGAGAAAACTGGACATTGATAATCTCCCCTTTTGTTTAAAAAAAAAACACGAAGAAAGAAAAAAAAAAATAACAGTTAGGTAATGAAGTCAGCTGGACTTGCTCCTCTCATCAGGCAAGTTTTTTTCATATTAGTCTGCATTAGCAGGATAATTAGAATGCAAGGTAAGCAAACATGTTTATCTAAGATAAAGGATAAACGGATATGGACTACTCTTGGATATGAGTCCTTTTTCCCAAAAACATGAATGGGAAAGGGACATCAGACACTCTTTGAGATGCTCTAAGGCAAGCTTGGCAAAGCTACCATTTTAACCTTCCAAGCCACTAGAGCGTACCCAATTCGCAGCAACATGTAGGAAGCAAACAGGTCAACTCGTATAAATACTGAGCAGTAGCCAGAGTTGTGGCCTGGTATCAATGTGCAAGTATGGTCTTGACTCTTCACAACAGTACAAGTTTGCCTACCGAACATTGACAAAAGTACACAGCTGCAAAACAATGTAATCCAAGCATCACAAACTCTCTGTTCATCGATGGAGTTGAAAACATGAACCATTTGCACACGTGACACGTATAATGCGCAATTCTAATCTAACTTGCTGAAACACGCGCAAGCATGCTGCTACTTGCTGTCTCCTCCGTTCCAGATTCCTGGCCGATGATCTGCCCCAGCTCGACCGTGCTAGTACTAGCAGTAGCAGAGCTCCCGGGCCCGTCCCAGCCGCTCACCGCCGTGCTATACACAGAGTTTCGTGAACGCCAATCCATGGGCGGCCACACGAATGGTGGCCTCTCAAGGGGCACATCCGGTGCCGGTGCCGACTTGGTGAGCACCTGCACCACCTCCACCATGCTCGGGCGATCGGATGGGTTGGGGTTCGTGCACGCCAATCCAAGTAGAAGCAGCCGTTTCGCCTCGTCCACAACGTCGTCGTCCAGGCCCAGCTGATGGTCGTCGTCTTCCGCGGCAGTGGCGGAGGCAGCTATTTGGCAAGGTTTGGCTATCGCCATACCTAAAATTTGTACAAAACATTAGTATACTATGTATATATACATAATATACATATACGAATACATCGATACATGCACAAAAGAGTAGTACATAGGAATATATGTCCAATTTTCCAGTAGAACATAGGAGTATATGTCCAATTTTCTAGTGAGCTCTTGCATGGTTACATTATACACTTTTAACCCAATTGATATTTATAACTCCGCCACACCTAATATTTATTTCTGCCTCCGCCACTGTTCCGCGGTGAGCACGCCGTGTGCAGCCTCAAGCAGCTTCCCTTCCCGGTGAAGGCGCCACACCCAGTCCGTGATGTGGTCGTCGTCAGGCACGACATCCCGGTTCTTCTTGCCGGTGACGATCTCTAGAATGAGCACCCCAAATGCGTAGATGTCAGTCTGGCGCGTGGCCTTGTGCCTCATGGCGTAGTCTGGCCCTATGTAGCCGAACGTGCCCGCGATGCCGGTGACGGAGCTCCTGTTGACAGCCACCGTGCAGGCGATGCCAAAGTCACCGAGCCGAGCACGGAAGGCCGAGTCGAGCATGATGTTGCTGGCCTTGATGTCACGGTGCAGCACCATGGGCTCGTGCTCATGATGAACGTAGTGCAGGCCCGTAGCTATGTCCTTGGCGATGCTGTACCGGGTGTGCCATTGCCAAAGACTTGTGTATTCTTCCTGCTGCTGCCTGGTGTTGCTGCTGCCCCTTCGGAAGAGATGCTGATCCAAGCTACCGTTGGTCATGTACTCATATATCAGTAGTGGCTCACCTTTGTTGTAGGACCAGCCTGAAAATTTGCAGGCAATATGATCTGAGATTAACTAAGAGCAACTTTAAGAGATGTGATACCTTGGTTAGGTAGGTTATATATGGCTTTTTAGAGAAAAATTGAAATCCAACAAACATGTTATATGGTTTTGTAAAATAGCAAACTTGCTATTCCTGAAATCTTAGTGGCCATATATAGGTAGCCATAGCCATTTGCTCACTACTAACGATTCGATTTTTGCGAGAAACCCCTGGATTAACCGTGGCGGGCACTTGTTTTGCACGCCACGGTTAATGCCACGATTAACCGTGGACGGTAATTTTTTATTTACCGTGATAGGCAAACATGCCCGTCACGGAAAATCGATTTTCCGTGGCAGGCACCTTAATACGACCGCACGAAAAAAGCGCGCTATTTTCCGCGCGGTCGATTAAGGTGCCCGCCATGGAAAATCGATTTGCCCGTCACGGATAAGGTCGAGGCCCATCGGCCCAAAAGCGGCCCGAAGTTGTCTCATATATATAGCTACGCTTAGGGGTTTAGGTTCAACACCCAGCCACACCACTCCACTCCTTCCCGTCCGCGACACACTCGATCCCTCTTTCCCGCACGGGCGCCCTCCCTCTCTCCCCCGATCGACGCGGCTCCCTCCCCGATGGCGGCCCCTCCCTCCCGTGGCGGCGCGGCGGCCGGCCTCCTCCATCCCGGACGGCGCAGCGGCCGGTCTCCTCCCATCCCCGACGGCGCGAAGGCCCGGCCTCCTCCCTTCCTCGGCGGTGCGGCGGCGCCTCCCTCGGCGACAGCGTCCTCGCGGATCCGCGGCGGTAAAACGAGCACGGCTCCCTCACCGGGCGCGGCATGGAGAACAAGCTCGTACACCACCACCTCCCTCGAGATCCGGCGCCATTTCTCTCTCTCCGGCGGTTCGGCGGCGGATCCAGCGACCAGCGGTGGATCCCGCCAGCGTGTCGGTCGATCTGGTGGCGGCGGATCCGCAACGGCGTGCGGCGGCGCTCATATCCAATCGGCGGTGGATCCAGACCTAGGCGGATCGAGCCCGTGTGGGCTTTTTTTTTTTTTTTTATTTTTATTAACCGCGACGGGCACCGCCGCCCGCCACGGATGTTCTCCCCATTTTGCATGACCTATGATGCCCGACGGGCAGCCATGCTCGCCACGCAAAAATCGAATCCGCTGTCATGTAAATGATTTTTTGTTACTAGTGGCTGTATGGTTTTGTAAAATAGCAGGTCTGTTGTGGATCTCTTCTTTATTTTGACAAGTTTTGTTATTTTACAAAATAGCTAAACAATGAAATTTGGCTATTATGTTGAGCCAAGCTGTTGGAGTTACCTTCTCTAATCTCTTGGGCACGTACAATGCAATACTACGTAAGTAAGCGTCTCTTCCACAATGTTAAAAATAGTTAATGACGCTTATGTTGTGGCAGTTGAGTTGCATGTGGACAAATTTTGGCTAAAAATAGTTAATCATGCAAAAGGCGTACATCAAAGCATCGCTGCCTCACAGAGCGTCGAAGCCAGCCATAAGCTTCCACTGTGCAGTCCACGGTGGCAGAAAAATGATTTAACCATCCATAACTGTCCATAAGCGCCCAGAGTTGCACAAGGCTTAAAGAATATAGAATGTGTATTCTAAAGCTGTATGCTTTTCAGTACTAGAACATGACCATGGACTTCATTCCTAGAGGATATCTCACCTATAGCTACATGACCAGCTAATTTATTAGTGTAACATCCTGTGTGTTTTGCCGTATGTAAAAATCATAAAAAAAAACTGAAATTATTTAAATATTCTACTCCCTTTGGCGTTGGCCCTTTGGTATGCTAGGTGGGAGAGGAATTAGAAGAGGATTAGACAACGAGGAGCAGCGGCACTTGCTTGGAATATGGCATTAAGAGGTAAGCTAACAATCTAAGGACTGTTTTGTTTCTGATGACGTACGCGTGAGAGTAGCTTTACATCAAATTAATGATTTTAATGGTTTCCAACTACAAAGATAAAGATAAACAGGATTATAGTTTAATGGTTTTAGCTATTGAAGTATTTAACTGTACTCGTTATTCGTGAGAGTATATTTATTGGTACAGACGACTAAACATGCATCTAGTTATTAGTTTTATAAGGCTGCTCGTTAACTAAAGTGTCATTAAACTATACTCCCTCTGGTTTGGTACTAGAAGTCGTTTAGGACAGCGATACGCTCTCCAAAACACAACTTTGACCTCTTGTTATTATAAAAATATTTATGGACAGATGATATATATACATTTTTATCAAAGTATTTTTTAAGACAAATCTATTCATGTAATTTTCAAAGTTACAAACTCAACAACTTAAAAGTTATTGATGATTTATATTCCTAATGTTTGACCCAAACTTTATACAAAACAACTTCTAATACCAAACTGGAGGGCGTAATTTGTAATAAAAAAAAAAAAATTAGAAAGGAGCACTAGAATGCTTCACTACGCACCGCTGAAAATGTTTTTAGTGGCGGTTTTCTACAATTAACCATGGCGGAACGGTTTACGGAGCCAACGCCACAGTTAATGGGCGATTTACTGTAGTAGTTTTCTGAATGCCCGTCATGGTTTTTAAAAAAGAGAAAAAATATTACAAACAAAAACCCAGATCAAGCCCGTTTGCCACCACCAGCTATGCTCACCGCCACCACCACATGGATCCACCTCCACCACGCAGTGCCGCGCCATGACCAGATCCACCTCCACCGCTACTAGATCTGCTCCACGGCGAACGGATCTGTGAGAGAAGAGGGAGAGGAGGGGCACCGCTAGGGTTATGGTCGGAGCCGGGCGAAGAGGTTGTCGTGTCCGAGGTCATGGATGGCTTGGGCTAAGCCTCCTCCATGGATCTGGCCGAGGTCGTGAGGGACCGCCGCCGCGCTGCGTGCTGGGAGGGGCGGGATGTGCGGTGGAGGTTGAGGGAGGGGGAGGCGCACGGCGTGGCTCGCCGCGGAGGGGGGGGGAGGCACACGCGGTTTAGTCGCGAGGAAGGGGATGCGCGCATAGTGAAGTCATGAGGGAGTGTGCGCCGCGCTGAAGTTGCGAGTGAGGGGCTCGGTCAGTGTGTGAGGTGAGTGAAAACCCTAAGTTTGATATTTATACTTGTGCGCATGTTGGGCTTAGGCCCTGTTTGGGCCTGATTAACCGTAGCGCAGACTCTTTTATGAAACCGCCACAGTTAATGTATTTACCTTGGCGGTTATAAAACCGCCACTATTATTTAAAAAACCCGCCATAGTTACGATTTGTTAAAGATTTTGTTTAGTAGTGTTTGAGTGTCTCATTAATAGACGAAATAAAGATTTTTCCGCTGGGTTGCACTTTAAAAATTCTAACAGATTTGACTATATAAATTCTGTTGACAGATAACTAGACACTTCCATAAATAAATAGTATAATGTTGTCCACATGAACAAAAAATGAGAAAGAGTGGTGAGGGTGAGGAGGGCAAGCACTATGGACTAGATGTACTCACCGACGAGTGGAACAATGTTCTTGTGGCGTAGACGGTTGATGATGCTGACCTCCGCCAGGAAGTCGTCGTAGCGTTGGTCCTCTACATCCCGATCCCGCATAAACTTCTTGACGGCGACCTCCATCCCTTGCCCCGTTTTCAAGGAAGCAGCCGGAAGCATGCATCGGTACACAGCCCCAAATCCGCCCCTGCCGAGCTTCATGGTGCCGTGGAAGTTGTTGGTGGCCTTTCTGATGTCGGCGTAGTCGACCTGCGTTGGCACCCCAGGGAGGCGCTGCATGGTCTTGGAGAGCTTGTCCTGCTCCTTCCTCCACCTCCTGTATTTTGAGTTCAAGTAGACGTATACGACGGCAGCAACGATGGCAACGACAGCCGCAGATCCAAGGACCGAGGACAGTACGATGGTGCTGCCGTTGTTGCCCTTTATCTTTGCCTGCGAGTCGCCTGAGCTCAAGGGAAACGAGTTGGAATAAGGGAGCCTGTCCGCCCTCAAGCTCCATGTGCCAAGCTGAAGGAGCTGCCCCATGGAAGAGTAGAAGCCCAAGGACGCAGACTGTGGCATGATGCTGCTGAGTTTGAGGTCCCCGTAGGCTGGCCGTGCTCGTTGTTCTTCCTTGGGTAGCATCGACGGAGATGGTGATGCTGTGCTTGCCGTGGTCGTAGTCGATCCACACGCTGCACGTGCTCCCCAGTACGGAGGAATTGCCCGGCGCTTGTATGTCAATCTGTACCAAGCTAGCGTTACGGGGATCAGGTATCGGCCCGTGGACGGTGGTGATCTGAGCAGACACATGGTTGCCGACCACAGGACTCCTGGTTGACGACGACATGGGAACGGGATACCGTATGTAATCAACGAGTGAAGGTTGGATGGCGAACACCAGGCTGCTCTTGGGCTGGTAGATGCTCATGGTGAAGTTGATGTTGAACGATGCCTCATGGAAGCTCGCCCCCCCATCATCGCCATACGTGTATTTCCATAGAGAGATGGGCTGACGGATGAAGAACCAGCCGTTGTCGGACAAGTTGAATGACAGACGACTATGGTTGTTGTAACCTTTGCCTCTGATGTAAGATCCGTGCAGGCCACCAGACACCTTACGTATGGTAGTATTTGGGTTGTCGAGGAAAAGGAGGCCATCCGTCCCATTGAATGCAAAGCTCAGGGTGTAGGGTAGGTAACTCTGGTCATCGTGGGAGCCGCTGCCACTGCAACAGACTAGCACTACAAGGGAGCATATGAGCAGGATCGTGCTGGAAGAACAAGGTCGTAGCGGAAGCGTATCGGTATGGAAGGCCATGGCAATTGCTTTATATATTACACTCCCGAGGGTCCCTCAGGTCACACAGCCACTCCTTTTGTCTAGACTGAAGCTTTAAACAACAACACTTCCATGGGCGATACCCCTTTATTACAATTGAGTAGCCGCCATAAAGAATCCAGATGATGACCCGTTCAACAGAGAAAATTCAAGTTAACGGCGACGAGACCAATGCTACTACAAGTGCCATGCAGTTCACGGACACTATAACTTACTTGCCTCGCTCACACGCCACAAGTGAATGAACTACCCTGTCATTCTTGACTAAAATAAGAATCCTCCGTCTTCTTCCCACACTGCCGTGTGTAGCCGGCAAACATCCACTGCTCACCATTGCCGTGTGCACAAGGACATGTGTCAACGCATGATTGGACCAAACTTTCGCCCATCTTCTTCTTCCTCACAAGGACATGCCCGACGACCTTAGAAAGGGAAGATACTGGTGGTGGAGATGGTTTGACGAGCGGTGAGTAGGGATGACAATCACAACCGCGGGTGTGGGTGTAATTTGTGGGTTGGGGGTGCGGGTGTCACATTTCACCTGTGGGTGATCTCCGGGGTCCGAAACAATGACACACCGGTTGGTGCGGGTGTGACATTGCACGCATGGGTCTTGTTGAGGGTGGGCATATCGCTGGTGTGATTGCAGGAGGGTTTGCACTCCACCCACACAAAATCTGGCCCGTCGCCATCCCCTACCGGTGAGCGAGGTGGCACGGGGGACTGACCACAATGTTATGGAAGGATAGAGGCTGTGATGAAAAAAATGGGACATCAGCGCCCTAGGCAGTGGTCGAGGTGGACAGGATGGGGCATCATGGTGGGAAGTGAGAAAAGAAGCAGAAATTAGGGAAATGTAGGGTTAAGGCGGCGGCGACGGGGAAGTGGACATGATAGGGAAGTGGATGGGGCATCGCGTGACTTGGAACAAGCTCCCTTTACACCCTTCATTTATCGTCATGATTTAACCTTCCTACTTGAACTCTAAAATGGAATTTCTTACACCATCTAAATTGTTTAAATGTTTTCTCGGTTCCATTGATCGGATGTGATGATTTTAAAGGCGGCTCCACCCTTTTTCAGTTTAAAAAATTGGTAAATAACTAATAAAGTATTTAGACTAAAAAATATAATATACATCTACGTTTCTAAAATTATGAGAAAAATCTTAGATATATTAGAACAGGATAGACCCAAATAGCATACATATATGGTCTGTTTAGTTCACCCCTACTAAACTTTAGCTAATAAAGTTGTCACTTTTAGCTACTAAAATGGCAACACCCCAACTAAAAAGTCCATTAAACATTAGTAGCTTTAGTAGCCAAGGGGTTACTAAAACCTACTAAAATGTAAACTTTACAAGGATACCTCTCATAATTATCCACTACCTCTCCATCTTCGCATTTAATAAGGGCAAAACAGTCTTTGTTCAACTACTTTAATGCAATTTAGTCACTTTTAGTCAGGGGGAACCAAACAGGGGCTACTAAAGTTTAGTGACTAGTTTTAGTAGCCAAAATTTAGGAGGTGGGATACAAATAGGCCGATAGTTAATGAAAATATCTCTGGAAGCATCAAAAGCGTTCACAATTCAATGTTCACAATTCAATGTTCAGATGCTTTCAAAAAACTTTCCAAAAGAAACACATGAGATCAACATGAATGTGCTAATTCAAATGTATGTAGTTTTCCAAAAGAAAAACATGAGATCAACATGAATGTGTTAATTCAAATATATGTAGCATTTATGCTGTTGGCATCTCATATCTTTTGTGAAATGATTTTAAAACACATTTTTTCTGAGCATGATTTTAAAACACATGAAGACATATGTTAGAATATTTTGGAAATTTTCAAAATATTGTCATTTTTCTAGAGGTAAATATTTTTTTTCAAGCTTCTAAAAGATATTTCGTGAGATGTTTTATTTAGATTTATATATATGTATTTATGGTTATTCTTCAAATTTTATAGAAGCCTATGTATATTTTTTGTGGTTTAAAAACCTAAGTAGTTTTTGTTTTCTAGTTTTTTTTATCAAGGATTAGTTGAAATTTCTAAGAGAGGCATTTAGGAAATTTAATCAGTTGTGAGAGTTGAGGGAGATAAGATATCCGGTTTTAGAGTTCGTGAAGAAATCATACCACGCTGTTACTAGTTTTTAAGTTTTTTTTTTTAAGGGACGCAAAAGCTTTGCCGCAGTTTTTATTAGACGATTAAAAGAAAAGAGAATTTACAAAAAAATTACAGCTTCCTTTGCTTTGAGGAGCAACTCAACCACTCTTCTAGACAACCGGAAACAACTAGGAAAATGAAAAAGAAGGACCCTAACTGGGCTAGAAAAAAACATCTCAAACGAAACAAGTGTTGTCCTGCTGCCTCGACGTTCCTCCATTCAGTCCCAAGCCAACCGGTATTGCATAATTTGATCCCTGCAGCGTCCAGCTACCTGCATTGGGTTAAGCAAGGTATGATGTAATGTTCCTCTATTTCTCTCGTTCCAAGCACTCACTAGAAGTATATGAAGATCCCACCCACTTGTCTTCTCTGGCTTCTATCAATCTTCCATCGACATCTCCACCGGTATAAGTGCAAGGACCCTGCCTCGTTTACTGAATTCAGCGCCGACAAATTGAACCACCGCTTTAGGATGCCCCAAACCTCTTTTCGCGAACGGGCAGCCTTTGCAAAGATGCACTGGGGTTTCTAGAACATTTGAACATAGTTTGCAATCTGTGTGGTTTGTCCAACCCTTTTTGAGAAGGTTGTTTGCTGCGAGGATTTTTTTTGTGCAATGTCCATGCAAAGAACCTACATTTTTGCTCCACTTTAGCCTTCTAAATTGGCGACAATTTCAGTCTACAAAAGACACCAGTGAACTGTATCCGGTAAGCACTCTTTATGGAGTATTCTCCATCAACCATCCATCTCCATCTTATAGAATCCTCTACCGTTTCATCTCTCACAACTTTTCTGATGGCTTCCCAGAGCTTGATGAATTGGCTTACTTCCTCTCTTGTCGCGGGTGGGTAAATTTGATCGATCCATTTGTTCCCGTTCAGTGACTGATGCAACGTTATCTTCTTCCTAGCCCATGTAAAGAATTGGCTTGCTAAACGTAATGGATGGGCCATTGTGTTTTTCTTCTGTTAAAAAGATTTGGCCCAGTGTATTGAGGGCAATTTGGCCCAGTGAATTAACCTAGCCCATGTAAAGCTTTATTTAATACATGCCATGTAAGCCCAGCCCACTGGAAACTGTGCTTGAGGGCCATTTGTGGTGCTTCCATCCCTTCTTCTGCGATAAAACAAAATTCTATTTTTTTTCTAAAAAAGAAATCCATTCTTCTCCAACTGTTCTTGTGGCAGTGTTCTTGTTATTTCAATAGGCAACTAAGACGCGAGAAATTCATTTTTTTATATGAGCTGGATTGTTGAAATTGAAACATAATCAATAAAGACGAACGATACATGCATGCTGATGGATGCATCCATTACAATTTGGGCTTGCAAAAGGTACCAAATTCAGATCAAGTCTAAGAGAGACCTACGAAAACATAGAAAACATAAAAATTCTAACACCGTACATAAGCTATCATCATCGTAAGTACATATTTCTCCATCATCTAAGACAGCATCCTTAGTCACATGATCAAACTTGCTGATCCGATCCATAAGCTGAAGAAACCAGCGGCCTGAGTCTTGATCTGATCCATGCAGTTCGTGCACTGCAGTGCTATGCAACAGGAACCAAGAACGATGTCGGCATGGGAAGCAAGCTGGGTTCCGGCGCGGCGACGGCGAAGCCTGGTCCAGCGTACATGGCCCGTGGCTTCCAAAGGATCTCCTCCTCCTCCTCCTCCTTGGTGTCCATGTCGTTACTGCCAGTACTGCTGCTCTTGCCGTCGTCGAGCAGCTCGGCCTGCGTCGGGCAGCGTTTCTTGTGGACGTCCCAGCGCTCGGCGGATGACGCGCGGCTGATCGCTCGCGACGTGCTGCTTGTGACGGAAGACGAAGGCGTTCCTGATGACGACAACGACGACGAAGCTGGGAGCACCGCCTTCTTGTGCGCGTCCCACCTCTCCACGGAGTCGGCTCGGCCAGGCTTGGGCGGCGGCGGCGGCGCTCTCCTGACGCTGTCGGCGCAAGTTGAACGAAGGCTTGATGAGGCCGTTGAGGATTTGGCTTCCAAGTTGCTCGCTGACTTGGTCTTGTGCGCATCCCACCTCCCGTCGGCGTCGGCGCGGCGGCTGGGCTTGGCGGCGGCGGGCAGCATTGGGAAGATGACGCACGGGCACGGCAGCATCTTGCACTTGGGCGGGGTCGGGAGCAGCGCCGGGAGAGCTGCGTGTGCCATCTTGAGGTGCACGCGGGCAACCGAGATGGCCATGGTGGATCGCGACGCACACGATCGAGAGGCGCCTCAAATCGAGCAGAGGAGATGGAGCGAAGAGGCGATGATGAGTTGATCGGTGGTAGCCGCCGCAGCACATATATATAGGCTAGGACCCTGCTGCACCTACGTGTCTGCCTGCCGCGTGGGCGCGACGCCATCTCGCTCTGTTCGAGGTCGACTCGGTTTTGGTGCTCTATCCGACGCTGTGTCCTGTGTGTGCACGCACAGGAGGTCAGGAGGAGATGGCGGCAGCGCGCGCGGCCTGCTCAAGAATCAAGCACGGCTCCGCGGCGGCGCTGACTGCCTCGTGGTGCCGCCGCCGCGGGTGCTAGCGTCGCTGGCGAAGCGCGGCGGAGATCGTGGCGCTGGACGGCGCCGTGGCGCGGCTGGTAGCCGAAATGCGGCGCGGCACGGAGTGCTCACGGGAGTGCGCAGCCGCCGCTCTCGTGCTGCTGTGCCACCGGCGTCGCCGCCACTACCGAAATCAGCCTTTTGCCAAGGGGCGAACTGTTTGCCTAGAGTCAAACTCGCTCGGCAAACATCCTATTTGCCCAGCGTCCAGAAAAGAACCCTCGGCAAATAGAGGCAGTCGGCAAACACAGCAGCTGTTTGCCAAGGGCCAAACAGTAGGCACTCAGCAAACATTAATGTTTGCCGTGTGTATTATCCTGGCCCTTAGCAAACAACTCGTTTGCCGAGTGTTAACTGCAAACATTAATGATATGTGGTTTGAGTCCTCATAAAAAATCCAATTACATTCTGCAGCAAGCCAGCAAAGGGTACTTAAGCTTCTGAAATCTTCAGATTCTATTTATTTTCCCAAAACATGCCTCATTCCCTCATTGGGCTTGACATCGACAACGATGAACATAGCAACATTCTCTTTTGTGGCAGCGGTTAGGTAGTTGTGCGCTAAAGCTTTCGGTACCCATGAATGGCGCCAAGGCGGTGGCGGTGGACGATGGCACCATCTTCGTCAAAACTGCAAGGCTGCCCTCCGGCTTCTCCTTCATCATGACTGACAGTGTTGATGCCAAGGTGCCTCTATGGTGAGTAGTGGGACCAACCCATTGACGAGCACCCTCTCCCTTGTCTTAGACTCTTAGACCAGCCTTAATCCATGTACTCCCATGACACCGTGAAAACAAGCTGATATCTTTCTTATCACACTATATGTAGAACCAAGTATTGGTGTTATATATGCTACCAGAAATTGTCTACTCGAGCCTCTGTTTACTGTTTGATTTTCAAGCACATGAATCGTACAAATGTACATGCAAATATAAATTATTCTACTAAATATTCCTGAGAAACCTTACGTTTAAGAATTGAATTTGCAAGCTTCCATAATGTCGATGCACTTCACCAAGTCTGATAGTCTTGTACCTTATGCAGGTTTGTTATAGTCAATCAAGGTCTTCTGAAGGTGTTCCCGGAATTTCTCAAGATAATATTCCCAAGGTATTGCAGAATTCTATGAGGCAATAATCAAAGTACTAATGGTAGTATTTTGAGCTTTTACCAAATGTTGGATGTCTTCCATGAACACCGTGCTAGTTTCTTTTGTTCATAGGTTATATATATGTTTAAGACAAGGATAGCTTGATGTTAACTTGTCAAGTGACATGATTAAATATGTACTCGAGTTTGATAATTGAATGAGAGATAATGTGATTATTTGTGTATGTCATACTAAAAGTGTGTATAATTTCAATACCGTATATGTGAGACATATATGTATATGCTTGATTTGCATTAGTAGAAAAAAAAAAAAAGGGGCTTTGCCGAGTGCTATGGCATGTGGCACTTGGCAAATAAGCCTTGTTTGCCGAGGGCCAGGCTGGAATGCTGGGCCGTGGGGCACTGGGCAAATAATGATTGTTTGCCCGGTGTTCTTTACCGCTCTCGGCAAACGTTTACCGGTCTGCCCCACAAAAAGCCCTCGGCATACCTCTAGATGCTGACCCCTAGTTGCCGAGCATATTATGCCGAAGTGTTACACTGGGCAAATGGTTTGCCGAGGGTATTTCCTTGTTTACCGAGGGCTTGAGACACTAGACAAACATCCTGAATCCGAGCTGCTGAGCACCGGCAGGGCGTGCCGGCGGTGGACTGCGGCTGCCAACGAGGTGCAGGGCACCGAGTGCCCCACCACCGGCGACGCGACGACGCTCACGAGGATGGCGTCGTGAAATCCATTGTTACACGATCAGTAGTGGATACAAGCCCCAAAAAGAAGCGAAATCATTTTCCTTTTACCACGCCGCGACAACAGGTCAGTGGCATCGGCTTTGTTCCCGTACGTGTGCACTGTAGAGGACGCCAACTCGCTGGCTAAGCTTATCCACATCGCCAGGTGCTTTCATGGCTCATGCTTGACATCTCACAAAATCTTAGCACGTGTGTAGCGACTGCAAGAGGTGCACATCGACATGTGTCAACAAATGATTGGACCAAACTTTTGCCCATGCCGTCTTCCTCCCAAACTTTTTTTTTGTTTTTTTTTTGTTCCTTATGTTTTAGTTCCTCCTTTTTGTTTCTTTGTTGTTGTACTCTCCAAACACTTGGTTTGCCGGTTTAAATAAATTAATATAGGGACCCCTCCAGATTTTATAAAAAAAAATAGAGAGAGAATCTCCATGCCCAACGACCTTAGAAAGAGAAGGTAGTGGTGGTATAGAGGTGGAATGCATAGTAGAAGTTCAACATTCATGGATTTTAGCAAATCAACTAGAAATTAGAATTTTGGTGGAGGAAAATGAATTCCTAGTTTTTTTTTGAAATATAGGGTATCTATTGGATATCCATGGACATCCAAGGTGGAGATGGTTTGATGAGTGGTGAGTAGGGATGGCAATCACAACCCGCGTGGGGTGCAGGTGTCATATTTTATCCGTGGGTGATCCATAGAATCCAAAACAATGACACACCGGTGGGTGTCGGTGTGACATTGTACGTGTGGGACTCATTGAGGGTGGGTGTACCCAAATATTGTTGGTGTGATTGTAGGCGAAGTTTTACACCACCCACACAAAACCTAACCCATTGCCATTCGCACAGTGAGGCGGCAAAGTGGGGGGGGGGTGCAGGAGGGGACCGACCACAACATTATGGAAGGATAGAGGCTGCGGCTGCAAAAGTGCGAAGAGGGAAAAGAAGCAACAATTAGGGAAGGGTTGAGGCAGCAGTGGTGGAAGGTGGGTGATAGGGACGTGGATAGGCCGTCGCTTGACTTGGCACATGCTCCCTTTACCTCCTTCACCTATCTTCATGATTTAACCTTCCAACTTGAACTCTAAATAAAATGGAATATCTTATCCCATCTAAATTGTTTAAATGTTTTCTTGGTTATGCGTTCAGATGGGATTTTAAAGGCGGTTCTACTCTTTTTTCAGTTGAAAAAAAATGGTAGGTATTTAGACTAAAAAAATATACATTGAAGTTTCTAAAATTATAGGAAAAATCTTAGAGATAATATTAGAATGCACATGATAAACCCAAATAACATACATATACTTAATGAAAATATAGCTCTAGAAGCTTCAAAACAACATATTTTTTCTCTAGAAAAACTAAAGCGTTCAATATTCAATGTTCAGATGCATTTCAAAAACTTTCCACTACAAATGTATGTAGTATTTATGCTGTTTGCATCTCATATCTTTTGTGAAATGATTTGAAAACACTTTTTTGGTGAGCATGATTTTAAAACACATGAAGACTAAAGTTAGAATATTTTGGAAGTTCTGTAAGTATTGCCATTTTTTATAGAGGTCAATATATGTTTTTTTTTAAGCTTCTAAAGGTATTTTCATGAGATATTTTATTTAGATTTATATATTTTTGTGGTTCTTCTTTAGATTTTAGAAGCCTATATGCATTTTTTGTGGTTTAAAAACCTAACTAAAAGAAAAAAATCCAATTTTTTTTTATATTTAAAGAAGGATGAGTTGAAACTTCTAAGCGAGGCATTTAGGAAATTTAATAGGTTGTGAGAGTTGAGGGAGATAAGATATCTAGTTTTAGACTTCTTTGAAGAAATCATGCCACGCTGTTACCAGTTAAGAGGTAAGGAACCTCTTCCGTGCGACATTTTGATAGAAATGATCCCATTTTTTTTAAAAAAAAATGTATTTGGTTTTGTGGGTTTACGTTTTGTACAACTTCTGAACTTGTTTATGTTTTGGTAGGCAATGTTTTGGTAGGCAAAAGGCTGCAATTAATTCATTTTGAACACAACACACGTGTGTGGAATGCTGAAATTGAAATACAGTTGACCACGAATTCAATTCAAGATGACACCTGCAGAAAGTGCAAATGGATGCATGCATCCATTTAAAGTTTGAGCTTGGAAAGACATCAAATTCAGTTGAAATATAATCTAAGACCTACAGAAATACACAAAGCATTCAAATTCTAACACCATAAGCATCACTAGTTCAACTAGCACCACTACATGATCACACCTGCATGCTTAGGTAGCTGAAGAAACCAGCAGCCTGAGTCCTGACTCCTGAATCGATCCATGAGTTCGTCCAGTGCAGGTGTGCAGCTATGCAACGGGAACCAAGAACGCTGTTGGCATGGGAAGCACGCTTGGTTGCAGCGCTGCGCCGGCGAAGCCCGGTCCAGAGTACAATGCCCGCGGCTTCCATAGTATCTCCTCCTCCATATCGATGTCGTTGCTGCTAGTAGTACTGCTGCTCTCGCCGTCGTTGAGCTGCTCGGCCTGCAGCGGGCAGCGTTTCTTGTGAACGTCCCATCGCTCGGCGGAGGACGCGTGGCTGATCGGCGACTTGCTGCTTCTTGCAACTGAAGACATGCCTGAAGATGACGAAGAAGCCTGGATCGACGCCTTTTGTGCGCGTCCCATCTCTCAGCGGAGTCGGCCCGGCCTGGCTTGAGCGGCGGCGACGACGTTCTTGCGTTCTTGCGCGGTTCGGGGATCTTGGACGAAGATGCGCGTGGAGCACCGTTGCTGATCGCGGCCAGCATCGGCGAACGAAGCCCTGATGAGACTGAGGACGACGCTGGGCAGCAGGACGGCGGCGGCTTGGCCTTGTGCGCGTCCCACCTCACGTCGGACTCGGCGCGGCCGGGCTTGGCGAGTGGCTTCGGGAGGATGGTGGTGGCGATGGCGACGCACGGCGGCGTCGGGAGCTGCGGGAGCATCTTCCACTTGGGTGGGGTTGAGAGGAGCGGCGGGAGAGCTGCGTGTGCCATCTTGAGGTGCACGCGGGCAACCGAGATCGAAATGGTTGATCGAAGATGACATACGCAGAAGTACACGATCGAGAACGCCTCAACGAGCCGTGGAGAGATGAAAGCGGTGAGGGGACGATGATATGAGATGATCGTCGGTGGCAACAACAGATATTTGTAGGCAAGGCGCCTAGGCCCCTGCTGGGACGTCGAACGCGAGTCGGTAGTTTGATCCGGTGATTCCGATCGGAGCCATCAGATTTGATTGTGTGTCGCGTGGGCGCCACGCGGGGCAGGGAGCAGCCCGGCCGGGAAGAGCTGCGTGCGCCATGACAAGGTGCACAACATCTTCAAGAACTCCCTAAATCAAGAATCCGATTAGGTGAGGAAGAGAAATGGCGTGGCATCCACGCTCGCAGCTCGTCGTCGACTCTGATTCACACCCCTTGCAACTGACGTGATGGACTGGGGACTATATATTTCTGCTGGGAATCATCTCATCCACCGTTACCTCTCTGCTCCATCTCCACGATACCTGGCTTGGCGGCGATTCTGCTGCGCCTGAACCCTAAGCGCGTCGATCTCCGTGCATCGTCTTCGCCTTCGATCCACCATGGCGATCCCGGTTGCCCGCGTGCATCTCAAGATGGCACACGTGGCTCTCCCGGCGCTGCTCCCGACCCCGCCCAAGTGCAAGATGCTCCCCACGTCATGCGTCGCCGCCATCCTCCCAAATAAGCCACCGCTCGCCAAGCCCAGCCGCGCTGACGCCGATGAGAGGTGGGACGCGCGTAAGATCAAGCTGGCCAGCGCAGAACCCTCAGCCTCGTCGGCATCCGGCGTTCGTTCCGCCGACGGCGTTGTCAGGAGCACCGCCAGCCACGGATTGTCCCACTCCCAGCGCAAGAAGGCGACCTCGCTGCCGCCCATGTCCGGCTGGGCCGATGCCGTGGAGAGGTGGGACGCCAAGAAGAAGCCAGCAGCGAGCCGAGCTTCGTTGTCGCCGTCGGCTTCGGGCAAGTGGACAAACAGCCGAGCGTCGTCATCTGCCGAGCGCTGAGACATGCACAAGAAGCTCTGCCTGCCGCAGGCCAACCTGCTCGACGACGGCGAAAGCAGCAGTACTGGCAGCAGCGACATCGACACGGAGGAGGAGGAGATACTATGGAAGCCGAGGGCCATGTACGCTGGACCGGGCTTTGTCGTCGCCGCGCCGGAATCCAGCGTGCTTCCCATGCTGACAGCGTTCTTGGTTTCCGTTGCATAGCTGCACCGCCGCACAAACTCCATAGATCGGCTCAGGATTCAGATGCTGGTTTCTTCAACTATCGAAGCAACTGTGATGTACACATAGGGGTGCTACTTTTTAGTTTTAGATAATGAAGCACTTACAACGCAGCTTATGATGTTCGAATTTGAATATATGCTTGTATGTTTTTGTAGGTCCTAGATTATATTATCAGAATTTGGTGCCTTTTGCAAGCAAAGCCAACTGTCACTACGGGAAACAGGATCTTCGCCGACGGACCGCGCGTTTCGCCCGACCACCTGAAAAGCTCACCGTCGGCGAAGAATTCTTCGCCGACCGCCCGCGTTTGGCAAAGAGACACGGTCGGCGAAGAAGTCTTCGCCGACAGCCAAGTGCTCGGCAAAGAGCAACGCTTGGCAAAGCACCCTCTTTGCCGACAGCCAACGGTCGGCGAAGAAAACCCGCCGGCATTTCTTACGCCAACGTAGCGGTTAACGGTCACGCACACTTCGCCCGACCGTAACCGTCCGATCGTCGGCAAAGATCAACATCTTCGCCGACCGCCCACCGGCCCCGTTTCGGGCGAAGTGTATTTTTTAAAAAATTATAAAAAACAATGCCAGCGTTGCCACGCGTCGCGTGGGAAAAAATACGAAGCGTCGGCACTTCGCCGAAAGCACCGGATATGGGCGGTCGGCAAAGGTGGTCTTTGCCGAAAGACTGTCCCCATCGGTCTTTCGGCAAAGATTGCCTTTGCCGAGCACCTTTTCCACTCGTCGAAGTATAAATTTTTTTTTTTGAATTTGCCATCCCAACTTTTTTTCTGTGCCTTAGCTACAGTACATGGAGTTCATTGTTCAAGTTTGGAATTTTTTTAAAACTTTTTACTATATTTTATGAGTTTTCATGTTATATTTGAATTTCTTTCAAAACTAAAATTTGACCGCAAGTGATTCGAATAATGGATCTAAATGATTCAAAAAAATGATAAACATGCTTGTGAGTCTATATTGAGTCCTCATCCATGGCCGTGACACCAAAATTCGAATATCTTGTGCGCCAAAACACGCCGACTCACTTGCGCGGGTCGATTGTTTTAAAATTTATAAAATACAAACGGAGTTGAAAAATCATGAAACTTGACGAGTTGTCCTTATATCACATGTGTACACTATGAAAAAAGTTTGAGTCGATTTCGTGGATGTTTGCATCTCGGTGGCGATTACCAAGACATCTCCAAAGATGTGATAATGTAAACTCAAGTTGAGATGTCTAGGTTTCAAAGAAATCCAGGGATGCAAACTTGCATGAAACCTTTTCAAATTTTTTCCACAGTTTAAACATGCAATATAACGATGACTCGTCAAATTTCATGAATTTCCAACTTCGCTTTTTTTTTTAGAATTTTAAAATGATTCTACAAGACGGGAATCGAAAATGTCTCAAGCAGACAAGATCTTTGGATTTTCTCACGTGTCCATAGATGAGGGCTCAAAATATACTAACAAACAAGAATATCATTTTTCCAATCACATAATTCCATTTTTCTAAGGACCTGCAGTTCAAATTTTAGTTGTGAAAAAATATTCAAGTAAAAGAAGGAAAGCATTAAAAATAGTAAAATGTGCGAAAAATGTCCCATTTTTTGTCACGCACTTGTAAACACTCTATCTAAGCTACGAAAAAAATTTGAAGTGAAAAAATCCAAAAAAAAAAAAAAATTTTGCCGAGAGCGCAAAGTTGCCCCGGCGGCGAAGTCTTCTTCGCCGACCGCCAGGCCTTTTTGGGCGGTCGGCAAAGCCTTGGTCCCGCGAGCCCCGCCCTCGTCGTCTTTTAAAAATGGAAAACTTTGCCGACCGCCAGACCCAGGGCGGTCGGCAAAGCCGCTGCGTTCCCCGCGCCCCGCCTTTGTCGCTTTTTTTTTAAAAAAACAAAATCTTTTGCCGACCGCCGGATCGTGGGCGGTCGGCAAAGGGCTGCCCGGGCCACGCATTTTTTTTAAAAGAAATCTTTGCCGACCGCCCCAAGATTTGGCGGTCGGCAAAGGGCTGCCCGTCGCTTTTAAAAAAAAAAAAAAATCGTTGCCGACGGCCCCGCATCCGTCGCCGGGCGAAGAGTGAAAAATAAAAAAAAAACCAAAACCCAAAACCCTATCCACTCACTCATCTCACACACTCACCTCACCTGCTCCCTCACGCGACGCCATTCACAATAATGACACGCACGCACTCACGCACCACGCCGCCGCCGCCGCCCGCCTAATCCCCCCGTCCTCCGCCCCCCGCCGGAGCCGCCGCCCCCTGCCGCCGCGCCTCCCGCCCCTCGCCGCCGCCTCCCGCCCCGGCCCGACCATGTCCGGGGACGATGATGCCCGGACCGGCGTTTGGTAATGCAAGGTCCATCACACCACCAAGGCAGTCTGAGCCTTCCGGGAGTACAAAGAATTATGGGTAAGCGCTTTTCTTTTGTTAAGCTCAATCTTATTTTATCGCCGTTCCAGCTCACTAATCCTCTTCCTTTGTTTCTCACAGCTGAACACACATCCGTGCATGACCCGCAGCGAGTGGCGAGGCCTTCGCGCATGGCGCACAAGAAGAGGGCTGCCTCGACGTTTCCTATGACGCCAACGACCGCAGAGGCGTAAAGCAACTCCAGTGTGGGCCAACGGATCGTGGAGTACACGCAAATTACTTCGACGAAATATGGGGAGGACTACGATCCGGCGCCCATGACATTGATACGGACATCGCCATGGCCACTTTTGGAGGCAAGAAGCACGGGAGGTTGGCGCCGCCGACGGCATCATCGACAGCCCGGCTTGAGACTCTCCGACGCCCGAGCGCGAGGGCGGACACGGACCCGCCGATACGCCGTAGCAAGCGTGGCACGGGGCCGTTTCGTGCCCTTTGAGGTGGAGGCCCAGCCAGCTAGCCCAAAAGAGCTAGCGGAGGAAAGGAGGCGCCGCCGAGGTGGAGGCCCGCCAGCGATAATGGCGCCAAGTTCGAGGAACTTACTAGGTTCCTTGCCACGACAGTGGATTGAGTCCGCCACCTGGGCTCCTAGGTCCGGTCGTTCCACGGCCCGCGACTCAGCCGCTCGATACTCCCCGTGAGTATGATAGCAAAGAGTTTCGATTTTTCGTTTCAAATAATCATGTCTAACACCTGCAACATTGTCTTCTTTGCGCAAGGCTTCCACCGGGATCGGCGGGGTCGAATCGGCCCGCCGCAGTGCTCCGTGTGTTGAGCAAGGCTTCCCGCCCTCGAACCATCAAGTTCCACCTTTCCCACCCTTGCCGCCAGCCTACATGAACTTGTGAGACTCCCCGCGACTTGTCCGGATCATTTGTGGACTTGTTTCTCTTGTGAACTTGATGTTGGACTTGTGGACATGATGTTGGACTTGTGAGACTCGATGTACACTTGTGCAACTTGTTTTATGTGATATATCGTTGTGTTTCATGTGCCGGAGGTGTGCAATGCGATATATATATGTTCTGCGGATTGAATGGATGAGATATATATTATACATGTGTTTGTTTGTCAAGGGGAAAGCGAAAACAAAAAAAAAAAACATTTTTCAGGGCTTCGCCGAAAGCAGTGCTCGGTGAAGGAGGCTTTGCCGACCGCCCGCGCAATTGCGGTCGGCAAAGCTGGGGAAAATGGCCGCCGCTGCCACATTCCCAGCTTCGCCGACCGTTATCGCCAAGACGGTCGGGCGAAGGTAACTCCTTCGCCGAGCATCAAGACGGTAGGCGTCGTCGGGCGAAGATTTTTAAAAAACAGATTTGCCGAGCACCTACATGGACGGTCGTCGCCGCGACCATTTTTTAAAGAAAATAAAAAATAAACCTTTGCCGACCGCCCCTAGGCGCACGGTCGGCAAAAAAAGAACGTCTTCGCCCCGAGGAGGAGGCGGTCGGCAAAGATGGCGCGAACGGACGCCGACTTCGGTGCTCCGTTAACGGCTACTTTTCTTCGCCGACCGCCGCTTTTGGTAGTCGGCGAAGGCTACGCCGAGAGGTGGTATTTTGGGTGGTCGGCAAATCTCTTATGCCGACCAAAATTCCCCGACACAGGTTCGCCGAGCAAAACGGTCGGGCGGCCTTCGCCGACGATTTTTGGCCTTCGCCGACCGCTGCGACCGCCGGGCGAAGGACCAGTTTCCTGTAGTGAGAATACATGCATGTATCGTCTTTGATTGATATATCTGTTTTGTTTTCAAAATTCCAACACGCGTGCCATGGCCAATGAATTGCTCGCGCCTTTGCTTACTCATCATCAAAGAGGAACATTCTCGTAAGTACTGAAACATTAGTTCAAAGAGCAACATGTAGGCATCACAATTGAGAGTGTAGTGAGAGTGTTGGACGGTCTTAGATTTTCAGTGTGCGTTCTTTGTGCCAAGATGATGGTAAAGGCTGGCCATCTAAGCTATAAATCTTGACAAATGGTACTGAATTTTGATGTAAGTTACACTGGAAGCTGCAACTTAGAAAAATGCAGGTTATCGATCGATCGACTGCTAGCTGCTAACAAGCTGAAACGTTGCCCCTACGTATGTGGCGATGGCGACGCACGGCGGCGTCGGGAGCAGCGTGAGCATATTACACTTGGGTGGGTTTGAGAGGAGTGGAGGGAGAGCTGCGTGTGCCAGCTTGAGGTGCACGCAGGCAACCGGGATCGCCATGGTGAATCGAAGGCCATGTATGGAGACGCTCTCGAGAAGAACCGCCTCAACTTCACCAGATCAAAAGGTGAAAGCGGTGAGGTGAAGGTGGGATGATCGCCGGTGGCAGCAGCAGATATATATGTTAGGATCCAAAAGGACCGCTAACGATAACTTGTGGCTGGATTAGAGGATTTGAGTAGAATTTGGGCGGGATTAGCAATAGAACGAAAAGCAAGTTGGGAGGAACCAGGAATGTTTCATTCAACAGAATTCGGTTACAGGTATTCCATGGAAGACTATTTATACTTCAGAAAAGCTATAATCCACCCGTGTGGATTTGTCTATTTTTCCACCCGATTTCTTAGCCGCACGATCTTTGGTTTTGTGCAATCTGGGCCGTGTGTTCCTTTGGCTTGGTTTTGACCCAGGCGCTCGCCGCCGATTATGTTTGTTCTGTATGACTCTGTGGCCCTACTTGTCATATGTTTTTTTGGAAAATCACGCTTCTGTCCGTTTCAGTAACGCCCATTTCTTCCCCCTTCCCCTCGCCGCCCTCGCCGCTGTTCCCGCTAAGGCGATAGAGGAGGCGATTTCATGGCGGGAGCTACTCGCCGCCGGGCGATTCTTCGATGTTGGTTCGTTTGTCCCGTTCTATTTTGTAGCTGAATCGATTCTGTCGTTGATGTAGATCTATGATTTGTTATTTTGGTTCCTGTTGACACCCAAAAATGGCGTGGGCTAAGTCATGGTGAAAATCCGGTCAAAGGGCTTTGTAATGCGGCGGACTCATCGACGGACGCCTGGCGCCGTCCGGTCCAGCGTCGGTCCTAGCGTCCCGGTGCGCCTTAGCGCCCGCGCGATCGGTTTGCGAACCTTTCATTTTAACCGATCGGGACGCGGGCACGGAGCGTCCGTGACCCCCCCCGCGTCCGGTCCGGTCCGTGGCGTTGAGCTCGCACGGACTCGACCACCGGAAGCACACATGCGTCCGTCTGCGTCGGTGCGGGGGTCCGGTGAGTTTTTGCGCAGCGAATCGATCGCGCAGGGCTTATTGGATGGTGCACGGACTCGACCACGGGAGCGCCCGGTGCTCTTTATGCAGTGGCGTCCGGTCAGCCCGATTTCGGCTGATCCGAATCGTATCCAAATCGGGTTTGTTTCCAAACTTGTTTGGTGCGATTTTTGGTGATTGGAAACGCCCTAGGACGCCTTCCTAAAAGGATAAGACCACCCTCCCCTATATAATGAAGGGGTTCATGGCTGATTTGATCCTATCTACATCCAATCGACAACCAATCTATCTCCCCGGCCCCGTTTGTAGGTCATCTTCTTCCCTCAACCCCTCTACGTTGCTGTTCGGGCGGCGAACTCCGCGTTCTTTTCGTCGGCGTTCTAGGCGGCCACGCTGGTCCTAGAGCACCCCCGCGACGCCCTCCCGACGGGTCTTCCCGGAGGTGCGTTCGAGGTCATCTCAGCCGTCACCGAAGCTCTTACGCGCCCCTACCGATCCCTAGATCGGTTTGGGCTGCCACGCTGCGGTGCTTTCGCTGCTACAAGGTCGATCGCGACCCGTGGGCGCCCAAGGCCCTCCCCGGTGTGTTGGTGTGAAGCCCTAGTTTCGCTGGCCAACACACTTTTTGGCGACTACCGGGGAAAGCAAGACGTCAATTGCGTTTTGAAGACCCCAACATCATGCCCGCCAACAACAAGAGCGGTGGTGCGACGATTAGCGAGATACATGATGACAACATCATCCACCCCACTTCCGTTGATGAGCTTCCCGACGAATTGAAGGCTAAGATGCAACAGATGATAGAAGCTACTCAACGCGGCGTTCTCGAGAGTTGTGCCGTGGGTCGTGGGTAAAGGTGGAGCATGCAGTGCCCGCCACCGCCAAGCTTCCCGCCGATTCATCTACTCCAGAGGTTGAGGTAACAGACACCGGTCCTAAATTTGATGATTCCTATCCTCAACACGCTGATTATTTTGTTATGCTTGAGGGCCATAAAAAGAAGTAGATTCTACTATGACTAATGCTATTAGTATGATTATGGCTCGCTTTTGATAAGTTAGAGGGCAAGCCTCTTAGAATAGAGGAAATTGATGATGAACAATATGAGTTTGGCATGCCTTCTAATTTTTATGATAATCAAGCATGGTACACCGCTTATAGCAACAAAGGAAAAATCGGTCCAATCGGCTCCCTACGGAAGCCGATAAAGCCGGTTCTTCCACTACTAAGGAAGCGGTTAATAATAAGCAAATTGTCACGTTTTGCCGAGGTTCAAGACCGTAATCGGCAGACGTTAATAGAACAACAAATGCTAGGAATTCGGGGGCAATACCGTGTTGCCTAACCCAATCGAAATCCCCTAGCCAAATTCGCTTTTTGGCAATGAGACTACAGCTCCAAATCCTCCTCCCCGCCGATATGACCGATGCGTTTAATCGGCTTAAGGAAGATTTAAATAAGTCTTTGCGGGAAAGTCTTGGTGTCCAACTTAAAACCTCAAGGGGCACCTACAACAAACCGTACCCTCCACACTTTGATTACATGAGAAACCCACCGGGTGGAAGGTACCCGATTTTCAAAAAGTTTAGTGGCAATGATAATAAGTCTACCATGGAGCATGTTAGCATGTACTTAGCTCGCTTAGGTGAAGGGTGTGCTTTTGATTATATGAAGTGTCGCAATTTCCCTTTATCACTTACTGGCACTGCATTTTCATGGTTTACTTCTTTGCCAACATGTACTATTGGTTCTTGGGCTCAATTAGAGGAAAAATTTCATGCTCACTTTTATGATGGAGTTCAGAAACTAGATTATCACATTTGACATCGGTTAGGCAAGGTCGTAGTGAGTCCGCTTGAGTTTATTAGGCGTTGTAAAGAAATTAAGAACCGATGCTTTCATTTGATGATTTCGAAAGCGTGACTTAGTTGATATATGCTTTAATGGTTTGAATTCTAAGATTAGAGATAAGCTTGAGCATATTCAATTTACTACTTTGCCTCATTTACTTGAGAAAGCTATTGCTGTTGAGTCTCTCAGGATCATGATTATAAGTCTCGTCGTTCCAACGTGCATCACGTGGACGATTGTTCTTCGTCCGACGATGAGACTAAAGAAGTATTGGCTGCTGAAATTAGGTGGCCAGAGGAAAATAAACAAGTATCTTGTCCTTCTCTCAAGCCGATTAATAGAAATCGGAATGAGGAAGTAAAGTTTACTTTTGATACATCTAAATGTGACCGAATATTCGATGAATTATTGAAAATCGGGTACATTAAGATTAAATATGTTATGCCTTCGCGGATGTGTTGAAGAAGCGGGCTTTTTGCAAATATCATGAATCTTACTCTCATGCAACTAACGATTGTCATGCTTTTCCGTCGGCAGGTACAATCGGCTCTTAATGAGGGCGATTAAGTCTTACCGACATGCGGCTAGACAAGAATCCTTTTCCAATGCATGTGGTTGAAGCTAAGAAGCCCGAAGCCAAGACACTTGAAGTCAAGGCTCCTCGCCATCTTGATCCGCCCCGAGCAAGCTTCTACAACTCAAGGCAAGAACGTGATCATTGGTGAGCCTCGCCCCGCACCGAATGTTCCTAAGAATTCGGGACGGCAAGTGTTGGTTAACCAAACTAAAGAAGGCAAGACGAAGCTTACCATTGTGGCTAGCTCGGCGCAAGCATTTACGGCGTCAAGCGTGGCTAGATGGTCGCGGCGGCGCAGCATAACAAGACCAGCCTAGGCCGATTGAAGCAATCGCCAAGATGATCAAGCCCCGGCGCTAACTAAGCCGGTTGAACCGACTACTTTAGTCGGGTCAGCCAAAATTTCGAGGATTCTAGTTCCCTCACTTCGGCGTGCATACGATAAAGACGTTCGTTCCACAAAAAGCCGGAAGTTGGAGTTTGGAAAACCAATGAGCCAAAGGTCAAGAAGCATATCAAGCCTTTATGTGAATTTGATGGACTTTTTGGCGAAGTACAAGATAGAAAAAGGCCGATTCCAAGAATCGCCAAAGAAAAAAGAGAGAGTCTACGCCTCCCAAGCGTGATGAAGGGAGAAATAAGCAAGTGGCTATGACTCCTACAAATGTTTCTTCTTCTTCTCGCAGGTTGCGGCGTCCAAAGATGACTCGTTGGGGCCACCACTATCACAAGTGGCGCCACCACCTCAATGGGGACCGAAGGGAGTGTTTGTTCCCTATCCTTCGGGTCCTATGAAGGAAGGAGGCACCACGAACATGGCTAAGCCTACCGTCTTTAGCCGATTGGGTCCACAATCGAGCTCTAGCGGTACGAAGAAGAAGGAGGTGCCTACATCTCGGGAGCTCACTTCGAACAAAAGGGGAAGGCGCCTATGCAGCAGGTTTATGTTCCCAAGAAGATCGGGGTTGTTGAGAAGCCTGCCCAGTTTCTACTCCTCTCGCCTTCTGTCATTATCGGTTCGATGACGCTCCCGTTGTTGATGTCAACAAACCGACAGATCGAGGAACAAGAGTCTCCCAAGGGTGATCAAGATCAAACCATGGAGGAGGTTGCCAAGCTCAAGATAAGAGGCAAAAGTTTGTGGATCCTCGTCTCCCCGCAGCCCAAGTGGTGCCCGTTGACATTAATAAGACACGAAAAGGAAGCTTCGCCGAGCAAGACAAAAGATGCTCAAGCGCTTGGTCGTTGCTCAAGGTGAAGGGCCAATCTTGCCGGAGATTGTGCAAGAGATTAAGAGCAAGGAGGCCGAGATGATTGCCGCCGCTAAGAGGATGTCTCAACCGATTGCTAAATCGGTTGAGTCGGTTGCTGGTTCAGAGCGGCCGCCCAAGCCTCGTGGAAGAGGTGCCCGAACCAAAGGTCGATCTCTTGGCACTTCTAGCGAGATGGGGCAGCCAAGCTAAATGAGCAAGGTGGTAATTCAACCAAAGCGGTTGAGGGGGCTGTTATTGCCCAAACTCGGATTTACCGACTTCCGAGTCGGTTGAACCGAATTCTCTTGTTTCGATGAGCCCGCAGGTGCTCCCTCGAAGATTTTGCTGCCACCGTCACCGCCTTGGTTGGCATTGAAGTGCCGATTGAGGATGAAGAGTTGGTGGACTATGAGCCTTCACCGCCACGCGCCGAGATGAACACCATCTTTCTCTCTACCGATTATTATGTGATCGGGCGGGGAGATGATGAGGTAGCCGCCGCAGAGTTTGCGTTTGGGGTGCAGGATGATATCTTCAAGAAGCCCGCCGTGCCCGCCGACACCTCAAGCCATTGCATGTGAGCGGACATATCAATGGGAAACCAGTCCAGGAAGATGCTAGTGGATAGTGGTGCAATTGTCAATCTTTTGCCCTATTCATTATTCAAGAAGCTTGGTGGCAAAGAGGAGGAGCTGATCCAAACCAACATGACCATCACGGCAGGAGGAGGAGGTGCACCAATTCCTTCAAAGGGGATCGCTAACGTCGAATTAACCGTTGGTAGCAAGACCATGGCTACGGCTTTCTTCATCGCCGACGTGGAAGGTAGCTATGATCTTATCCTTGGTCGTGATTGGATTCATGCCAATCCTTGTGTTCCTTCTAGTTTGCACCAATTCCTCATCCAATGGGTGGGAGATGCCATAGAGATTGTTCATGCGGATAATTCGGTTGAGATTTCCACAACCGATGCCTCGCTTGAGAGCTCGGGTTTGCTTGTCTTTCGTAGAGACTTGTCCAACTATCGCATACATTAGCTATGATGAGCGTGGATTCGCACTGTAACATTGAAGCCGACGGATAATCGGCTCAATATTATCTTGTAAACATTGTTTCTCAATGGAAGACAAACTTCAATGGTTAAAGCATAGACTTGAGCATTATCGATCGAAAAGACCGATTCTTGTGAAGCTATCGATGACTTTGATGAGCTCAATAAGTTGGGCCAAGGTTTCACGTCGGCCGACCCTTTGGAACAAGTTGACATTGGGGATGGTTCAGTGCCAAGGCCGACATTTGTGAACCAAAACTTGGGTGCCGATTATAAAGCTAAATTAATCGCGCTTCTCAAGGAATATGTTGATTGTTTTGCATGGGATTACACGGAGATGCCGGGTTAAGCCGTAATCTTGTTGAGCATCGGCTTCCTATCAAAAGGGATTTAGGGCCATACAAGCAACCGCCGAGACGCTTCAATTCGGCCATCAATGACCGAATTAAGGAGGAGATTGATCGGTTGCTTAAGGCAGATTTTATCCGGTCCATGCGGTATGCGGAGTGGGTCTCTAACATTGTGCCGGTTGAGAAGAAAGACACCGGAAAGATTAGAGTGTGCATTGATTTCAGAGATTTAAATAGAGCCACTCCCAAAGATGAGTATCCTATGCCTATTGCCGACATGTTAATCAATGATGCTTCGGGACATAAGGTTATTAGCTTTCTTGATGGTAATGCTGGATATAATCAAATATTTATGGTCTGAAGAAGACACCTCCAAGACTGCTTTTATTTGTCCCGATTTGTTGGTTTGTTTGAATGGATCGTTATGACTTTTGGTCTCAAGAATGCAGCGCCACCTATCAACGTGCTATGAATCTTATCTTTCATGATCTCATTGGTGTGATTATGGAGGTGTATATTGATGATGTGGTGATTAAATCGGCTTCACATGATCCTCATTTAGCCGATTTGCGTCTTGCTTTTTGAGAGAATGCGCCATTATGGTTTGAAGATGAATCCACTCAAATGTGCCTTTAGAGTGTCTATTTGGAAAGTTCCTTGGTTTCATTATTCATGATAAAGGCATAGAGATTGATCCCAAGAGGATAGAGAAGATCAAGGCAGTTCAAGCACCTCAATGTAAAAAGGATTTGCAAAAGTTCCTAGGTAAAGTGAACTACTTGAGAAGATTTATTGCTAACTTGTCAGGAAAATTATTCCTTTCACCCCCATACTTAAGTTGAAGAATGAAGCTGATTTTGCCTGGGGGGCAAGCCAACAATACGCATTTGATAAGATAAAGGAATATTTGTCTTCACCACCTGTTCTTCGTGCACCTAGAAGGGGTATACCTTTCCGATTGTATATCGCTGCCGAAGAGAAGGTGATTGGGGCTGTTCTTACTCAAGAAGATGAAGGAAAGGAGTATGTTGTTGCCTATCTTGGTCGCCGTCTTCTTGATCCCGAGACAAGGTATGCCCATATTGAGAAATTATGCTTATCACTATATTTTGCTTGTTCCAAAATGAGACATTATCTTTTGTCAAGCACATGTGTGGTAGCATGCCGGGCCGATGTAATCAAACATATGTTGTTTTCGCCAATCCTTTTACTCGAAGGGTGGGCAAATGGGCATACGCTTTAATTGAATATGACTTGACTTTTTGAACCATTGAGAATTTTAAAGGGTCAAGTTCTTGCTGATTTTATTGTTGAGCATGGTATTAATCTTGATTGTGAGGTGAATTATGTTACTTCTACCCCATGGCGGTTATATTTTGATGGATCGGTTTGCAAAGATGGTGCCGGAGTTGGAATTATTCTTGTTAATTCTTATGGTACTGAATTTCCTATGTCAAGCCGATTTGGAGTTTCCATGTACTAACAACCAAACCGAATATGAAGCTCTCTTATTCGGGTTGATTATGTTAGAAGCTATTGGGGTTGAACATGTTGAAGCATTTGGTGATTCATTACTTGTGGTGCAACAAGTTTCTGGTGAATGTCAATGTTTGGATGGATCACTTCGTGCTAGCCTTGATTTGTGCCTTGATTTAATTGGTAAATTTACCTAATTTAAGATTCGCATATTCCAAGAGAAGAAAATCATAAGGCCAATTTTTATGCTCAACTTGCTTCCGGTTACATCAAGGAAGAAGATCAATTGCATGCGAATTATGTGCAAAGAGCAAACTTGCTTGCTCAAGGTGCATCGAGCTTTGAGGTAAGAGATGGTTATTTCCACTTACAACATTTGCCGATGCATGAAAATTTGCTTGTTTCAGATTCTAGTAAGAATTCGGTTCAACCAAAATTAATTGGACAAACCGATGTTACTAATGATTTGGTACAACAATGTAAAATTCTTTTAAATCGGTCTATTTCTGTTTTGGACAATGGTAGCACCGATTTAGAAGATTGGAGAACTCCTCTCTTGTCTTTTGCGTGATCCTAGTGCTAAAGTTGACAAGAATATTCGGCGACTTGCTTTCAAGTACACATTGCATAATGGTGAGCTTTATAGGAGGACCGCCGAAGACTTGTTGCTAAAATGTCTAGGGGCCGATCAAGCACGAGTGGCGATGGGAGAAGTTCATGAAGGCATTTGTGGTAACGCATCAATCGGCTCCGAAGATGAAGTGGTTATTGAGACGGGCTGGTTTCTATTGGCCTACTATGATGGCCGATTGCTTTCTAGCATTACAAAGGTTGTGAAGAGTGTCACGGTTTGGGAATATTCAGCTAGTGCCTACTGCTATGCTTCATCCTATAATCAAACCGTGGCCTTTCCGTGGTTGGGGCTTGGATTTCATTGGACAGATTCATCCTCCATCTTCGAAGGGACATAAGTTCATCTTGGTTGCTACCGACTACTTCACTAAATGGTCGAAAGCAGTTCCATTGAAGAACATGACACACAAGGAGGTAATTGAGTTCATTACAGAGCATATTATTCATAGATTCGGCATTCCTCAAACATTAACTACGGATCAAGGGACGTCATTTATGGCTAAAGAAGTGAAGGATTTTGCCGAATCATATAAGATTAAGATGCTCAATTCATCTCCATATTATGCTCAAGCCAATGGTCAAGCGTAGTCAACTAACAAAACTTTGATCAAGCTTATTAAGAAGAAAATAATAGAACATCCAAGAAGGTGGCATGAGGTCTTGTCGAAGCTTTGTGGGCTCATCGCATATCAAGGCATGGTGCAACTAAAGTCACTCCTTATGAGTTGGTGTATGGCCAAGAGTCGGTGTTACCCGTTGAGGTAAATTTGGATGCATACAGATTTGCTAAACAAAATGACTTATCTCCTACTATGTATCATGATTTGATGATGGACAACATCGACGAGGTAACCGACAAGAGGGTACAAGCTCTAAAGGAGATTGAGAAAGACAAAGCCCGTGTTGCAAGAGCCTACAACAAGAAAGTCAAGAGCAAATCGTTCCAAATCGGTGACTTAGTTTGGCAAACTATATTACCGATAGGGTCGAAGAGCAATCAATTTGGCAAGTGGTCACCCAATTGGAAAGGTCCTTTCAAGGTGGTCAAAGTGATATTTGGGAACTCCTACGTGCTTGAGTCAACAAGTGATGGAAAACGCCAAGATAAGGCGATTAACGGGAGATATTTGAAAAAGTATTTCCCTAGTGTTTGGCAAGAGGCCTAGTGCTCTCCAAACAATGGCCGATGCATGCATCGCCCTTAGAATAAAAATGGCCGATACATGGTATCGCCCTTAGTCACCGGACAACCGATACGATGGGCATTCGTGTTGTTTAGTTTTTTTTGTTTTGTTTTCGTGTTCGTGCACTTCTCACCAAAACAGGGGGGGTATGTGTTGACACCCAAAAATGGCGGGCTAAGTCATGGTGAAAATCCGGTCAAAGGGCTCTTCGTAATGCGATCGGACTCATCGACCGACGGGACGAGCGCGTCCGTCCAGCGTCCGGTCTTAGCGTCGTGCGCCCGCGCGCCGCGATCGGTTTGCGGACCTTTCGTTTAACCGATCGGACGCGGGCACCGGAGCGTCGGTGACCCCCGTCGCGTCCGGTCGATCCCGTGGCGTTGAGCCCAGACCGGACTTCGACCACCGGAAGCACACATGCGTCCGGTCCTGCGTCCGTGCCGGTGGTCCGGTGAGTTTTTGCGCCGAATCGATCTGCAGGCTTCTTGGATGGTGCACCGGACTCGACCACGGAGCGCCCGGTGCTATCAGCGGCGTCCGGTCACCCGATTTGGGCTGATCCGAATCTTATCCAAATCGGTTTGTTTCCAAACTTGTTTGGTGCGATTTTTGGTGATTGGAAACGTCCTAGGACGCCTTCCTAAAAGGATAAGACCACCCTCCCTATATAATGAAGGGGTTCATGGCCGATTTGATCCTATCTACATCCAATCGACAACCAATCTATCTCCCCGTCCCGTTTGTAGGTCATCTTCTTCCCTCAACCCCCACGTTCTTTGTTCGGGCGGCGAACTCCGCGTTCTTCGCCGGGCGTTCTAGGCGCGCCACGCTGGTCCTAGAGCACCCTCGCGTCACGCCCTCCCGACGGGTCTTCCCGGAGGTGCGTTCGGAGGTCATCTCGCCCGCCACCGAGCTCACGCGCCCCTACCGATCCCTAGATCGGTTTGGGCCTGCCACGCTGCGGTGCTCGCCGCTACAAGGTCGATCGCGACCTTCCGTGGGCGCCCAAGGCCCTCCGGTGTGTTGGTGTGAAGCCCTAGTTTGGCGTCAACAGTTCCATTTCCCCATTTGCTAGAGTCACGCTTCCGGTTGAGTGGCTCGTCGGCGGTCGTGGTGGTGGTGGTGGTGGTGGGGGTCCGTGTTGGTTTCGTGGGAGAAGTTGTTCCTCGACGGGCCTATCCAGATTTTTGTAGTTGTTCTTTGGCGGACGTTACTAGGCTCTGGCGCATTCTCGCATCCGATTATGTAGTCGGAGGACCATGGTCCATGGATGTAGGCATGCAACATATATAGATCTCGTGGTTCGGTTTTTGTTTTGTAGCCATGCTTGTGGCGCGGTCCACCTTCGTAATCGACCGTGATGGATATCCAACAAATAAGCCCGACACAAAAACACGAGCCATCGGTCATTAAGTTGGTGTCCTTCCCGCCAAGATGTTGAATTGGATTCCTATCCCCTCATATGAAATCATTTGATTTAGATTGTTCTTTGTGCCTATATTTGGAGTTGTTTGTTTTGTCGTGACTGAGTACTTTCCTCATCCTCTCATATATTAAGCTTTGCAGTTTTCTATATGTATAGTTGGACTTAGAAGGCTTAGTCCGAAATCCGGGACGGGGTATAGTAGACCATTAGTAGCGCATCCGAAACTTTTGTGCTTTATGATTGCATGCCGATCTCTTCGTCTTTTCTCGCAAGTTGAATGGTCATCCGGGGAAGTCGAAGAAACATTTCTTCTTTCCAAATATTGGTGTAAGTTTGCTTTGACTTTTGCAAACTTTTATTAGTTTTTGTTGTATGTTATTCTTTTTTCCTTAATCTTCTTTTTTAATATGACCATATATTCTTTATTTCTGTTCTTTCTTTTAGGATAATTTGCTGATGGATTTCACTGCTTCTAAACACGAGTTGTTGAAACGGGCTTTTTCAATGGCATCTAAGGCTAGTGCTTTGCATAAATCACATCTGGTATTCTTTCTCCTTTGATGGTATTCACTAATTTTTTCTAAAATCACAGTACATTGTTATTTACTTAGTTTTTTATCTGCAGTTGTTTTTCCCTATCCAAAGATGACAGTCATTGGTTCGTTTTTGTCGTTGATATTAAGGATCGTCTATTCATTTTTCTTGATTCACTATATGAGGAGAATTCTGAATTTTATAAGGATGTAGAGGGCAGGGTGGTATGACATTCTTTTCGATTTTTCGATTATATCTTTGTACATGTATATTGTTCTTACTTTATTTCAGTTTCATTGAGTGACAGACCACTTTTGAAAAAAAAAACTTTATAGATTTACTCTTTCAAGCTGCATTGGGAACAGTTTGTTCAGATTGGAATGCATTTTGATTCTTATAAAACAAGATATCCTGTTGTCCCTAAGCAGCCTTTTGGATAAACAGTAAGTGTTTTCTTTTAAAAATTTGTGTTTTCATTCTTGCATATATTGATAGTGCTTTTTTATTGCGGATTATACGACTATTTAAGATTCTCAATCTTCTTTTCAATTGTTTTTATATTTGCCCCTTTCTTCTCAGTTTTGATTCCGTATCTATGCTATCATGTTCCTTGAGCTTTGGAATTCACCTCTGATGATTTATCCAAGTTGTTCTCTCATGATGATATTACTTCAATCAGAATAAAGATTGCTAACGACCTTTTTTTCCAACCGTAAAAACACTGGAATGAAAATGCGTGTGTATGATTACAGTCTTGAGGTTTGTTTCCTTCGTTGCCTCCTAAATTTCTCATTTTTATTCTTAATCATTTTCTATTTAAATTATCATTTTATAATATGATTGTAGCCTTTTTTTTTTTACAGGACTAGTGCCCTGTGGTGCACGTGTGAAGCACTTTCACAATCAGCTTATTCTTTTTGTAGTTTTCCTTTCATGGTTTCATTTGAACCAAAAAGTGGTAGTTTTGCATCTGCCCTTGGAGTTGCAGTTTTGCAGTTAAAATCATGGATTAGTACAGATCATATGACTGCTATAGAATCCTCAAAACTTCATTTGAAAGATGTCGCACATGGTTTTTTACAGCAATAATATTTTGTTACAAAAGATGTGTCTTGATCATCTATCCTCCCCGGCTTCTCCTTATCAACCTTTGAGTCGTCCCTAGATTTTCTCTGTTTCTTCTTAGTCTTTGCTTGTAGGGGCCTGCATATGTGAATTTAGCATTCTTGTTATTATTTTGAAAACTACACATTATTTAAACACTGTTATGCTAATCAATTGAAAAAGGAATCATGGTTTCATTGTCATTTTCTTACTTGAAGTTGCTGCCTTCTTCTTCTTTTGTTTTTTCGCCTGCTATAGCCATCTGCTTTCTTATTTCTTTCTTATTTCTTCCACTATAGGCATCAATCTTGATGGTTTCTTTGGCCTGCCTTTTCTTTTTTTATTCTCTCACGGATCCTGTATGTTGATTGTTGCTTCAAGAATCGTATCGATGCTCCCATGACCTCACTTGCTTGTACCTCTTCATTATTGTGCATTTGTATATTCTCATTTTTCTCTAGTGCTTTTGCAATGAGTTTCATTTCTTCCCCAATCCTGTCAAGTTCTTGATCCGTAAGTTTTCAAATCTTCACTCTTTGAAGCATCCTGAAGTAAGCAATGCAGCTTTCCTAGACAAGTAGTTGAATCCGAAAGCATTTCATTTGTTGCGGGTGTGTCTTACGTATTCGTTGATGAAAATTTTGATTCCTTCTTTCTCCACCTATCAATGAAATACTTCTCAGGTATCTTTTTCAATTTCCTCTTCCACTATTACTTTGAGTATGTGGCTGCTTGAAGAAGATGCCGTCTTTGCGTAACTTAGCACATATGCAATCGAACTCTTCTTTTCCTTTAGTAAGATCTGTTAGGACCACATATCTCCTTAGCACATATGCAACTAAACTCTTCTTCTCGTGTATCTTTTCAATTTATGTCCTTATTTGGGCCTCTCTTTTTTTCTATTTGGTCTATTTGGCCTGTTTGTCATTTCTCGCTTTTTTTTGGGCCTCTGTTCTCTATTTTGGCTTATTTGGCCGGTTGCCATTTCTATTCTTATTTGGTTTTGCTTTTGAATTTTGATTTATGATTAGGTCTTTTAATTTGTTTTTGGCTTTGATTTTTCTTTTGCAATAGGATTTGGAATTTGAATTTTTCTTTGACTTAGGATTTGAATTTGGATTTTGCAATTTGAATTTTGCTTTGACTTAGGATTTGCATTTGAATTTTGCTTTGACTTAGGATTTGCATTTGAATTTTGCTTTGACTTAGGATTTGCTTTTGGATTTGGAATTTGAATTTTGCTTAGCCTTTGCCTTTGGCTTAGCCTTTGCCTTTGGCTTTGCCTTTTTTAGCCTTTTGCTTTGGCTTAGCTTTTGGCTTTGACTTTGATTTTGGCTTAGCATTTCCCTTTGACTTTTGCTTTGACTTAGGATTTGCATTTGAATTTTGCTTTGACTTAGGATTTGCTTTTGGATTTGGAATTTGAATTTTGCTTAGCCTTTGGCTTTGGCTTAGCCTTTTGGCTTTGGCTTTGCTTTTTTTTCTTAGCCTTTTGCTTTGGCTTAGCTTTTGGCTTTGACTTTGATTTTGGCTTAGCATTTCCTTTGACTTTTGCTTTGACTTAGGATTTGCATTTGAATTTTGCTTTGACTTAGGATTTGCTTTTGGATTTGGAATTTGAATTTTGCTTAGCCTTTGGCTTTGGCTTAGCCTTTGGCTTTGGCTTTTTGCTTTAGTTTTTGGTTTGCCTTTCTAAATTTAGGCTTTGATTTTTTTTTATTTGGATTGGGCTTTGTTTTTGTATTTGGATTTGGCATTTGCTTTAGTTTTTGGTTTGCCTTTTTAAATTTAGGCTTAGAATGTTGTTTTTTTTTATTTGGATTGGGCTTTGTTTTTGTCTTTGGATTTGGCTTTTTGTTTGGCTTTTATTTTGCCTTTTAAAATTTTGAGGCGTTTTTGTTTTTAGGAAAAAAAGTTTGCCCCTATTAGGCATAGGTTTTTTTTTTTGTCTTTTTAAAAATAATAGCTGCCCCCTATTAGGCAATGGTTTTGGGGGCAATTTATTTTTGTAAAAAGATCATGCCCCCTACTAGGCAATGGTTTTTTTTCCTTTTTGTGTTTTTAGAAGTGTCCCCTACTAGGCAATTGGTTGTGGTCCTTTTTGTCTTTAGGAAAAAAAGATTGCACCCCTTATTAGGCAAAGAGTTGTTTGTTCAAAAATTAAATCTGCCCCGCTACTAGGCAATGAGTTTGGGGGCAATTATGTTTTTTAAAAAGATCATGGCCCCCTACTAGGCTATGGTTTTTGATCCATTTTGCCTTTTTGAAAAAAAGATCATGCCCCCTACTAGGCAATGATCTTTTGACCTTTTTGTCTTTAGGAAAAAAAGTTTGCCCCCTATTAGGCATAGGGTTTTCTTTTTGTCTTTTTCAAAATAATAGCTGCCCCCTACTAGGCAATGGGTTTGGGGAAATTTCTTTTTGTAAAAAGATCATGCCCCCTACTAGGCAATGGTTTTTGGTCCTTTTTGTGTTTTAGAAGTAAAATATGATGCCCCCTACTAGGCAATTGGTTTTGGTTCTTTTTGTCTTTATGAAAAAAAGATTGCACCCCTATTAGGCAAAGGGTTGTTTTTTCAAAAATTAAAGCTTCCCCCTACTAAGCAATGGGTTTGGGGTGCAATTTTTAAAAAAAAAAAAGATCATGGCCCCTACTAGGCTATGGTTTTTGGTCCTTTTTGCCTTTTTGAAGAAAAAGATGACGCCCCCTACTAGGCAATTGGTTTTGGGCCTTTTTTTCTTTAGGAAAAAAAATTGCATCCCCTATTAGACAAAGGGTTTTTTTTTCAGAAATTATAGCTGACCCCCTACTAGGCAATCGGTTTGGTGGTATATATATATTTACAATGTATCATTTTATTTGGATATGCATTGTTCAAGGTTGTAATCGTGGAAATCTCATTTGCCAACAAGCACTATTCTGTTCTGTCCTATTCTTTTCTTCCATGATCTGTGAGTTTTGTCTCAGTTGCAACCACCAACTCCATTTCTTCTCTAAGCACTATATATGCATTTGTTCTCATACTGTTGCTATGTACAGCTCATGAAGAATTGGACAATTAAAACCATCTCAGTGCTCGTATAGTGTCCATCAGTGATGAAGCCAGCAAGGGGATGCAATCTGTAGATTTCTTAAGGATGGTGAGTGTTGTTCCACAGGCCCTATGCCTTTTTTTCTACTTTTTGTTCATGGTTTTATGATAAATCTCTTAGTGGTGGGTAGCGTGTGGGTTAGCCGAAAATCTTAGTTTATCGGAAGCTTGGTCTAAAATTCATTCCTTCAGTTAGCCTTGCATTTAGTTCACAAGAGAATAGTATGAATGTCAGTATGAGTGTGGCAGTCAGTCTTTTTCTTTTTTCTCTTTTTTTCATGCATGTAATCTTTAATTTGAGATATGCCCCTACTTGGAAGCTTTATCATTTAGTGTTTTTATATCTCTTAGTTTTCATCAGCTTTGTCAGTGGTCAGTTCTGGTTCATCTTCAGACTTTTTTTTTTTTGCACTTATCTTGTTTGAATATTTGATTAAAACTCCATATATCCAAGGCCAGTTTTCATAGTTGCCTACTATATTAGTTTATTTTTTTGTGCTTGAGAAATTGAGGAATTTTTTTTAGAGATGGATTGTCAGTAGGCTGTACATCAAGGTTCATAGGATGGTCAATTGTCAGAACTGTATTTGGAGAACAAGTTGTGCCCAATTGCTTCTGCCCCTCTTTTTTTTTTGTCGTCAAATTAGTTGGATAGATCATGCAGGATCTCATCATCAGTATCTTGAGAGTCTGATTCATCTTGTCAGGCATTAAAACCTGATTTTGACCCAATCAATGCAGGATCTGGTTTAGTTTCTAGCGGGCTGGATTGCTGATATTCAGGTAATCCAAGCTTAATTGATTTTTAAACCAAGCTTATATGGAGCTTATATAGGCTGCACATTAATGTTCATAGGTTGAAGCTTCCTCCTTTATTTTTTCTTTTGTATGTAACAGATATTTGGTCATGAAACCATGATGCGTTCTGTATATATAGATGGACATATGTCCACTCTCTGTACTCATGAATAGACATTTTTGTATCAAATTCAGAATTCTACTGTAATTACTGTTTGATTGGGTCTATGAAAATTCGTGTGGATTTGGGGGTTTATTCCACCCGATTTTTGTGTTTGCTAAATTTGGGTGGTTTGGTCAAATAATCCACACGGGTGGATAAAAAGCCCAAAACCACCCAAGTTCTGTATAGACAGACTGTCGTGGCCCATTTAGTCAGCCCAAAGCCACCCGCCGAGACCGAAAATGGGCCGACGCGAGGGCCTGCCTCACTGCTAGGCGGCGCCGTATTCTAGGTGAGGCCTTCCTGAATCCTGATCGATCCCTTCCCTTGATCACTCATTCCACGCCGGATCTTTCGCCCGATCATCTTCCCTCAGCCCTGATCGGTCGGTACCGCTATACATGTTCATCGGGCCGTGCGCCCGGGCGGCACGCCGCCCGTGCCGTGCCCGTGCCGACGCGCCGCCGTCGCCCGCCCGACGCCGCCCGTCGCCTCGCCCGTGGGCCCGCCCGGCGTGCCGTCGCCGCCGGCGTGCTGCGTGCCGTGCGAGGGGCGGCCCAGGCCACGACGGCCGGGCCGTTTACGCGTGCGTGCTTGCGGCTGCCGTGCCGCCCGCGCCGCCCGTGCTTATGCCGCCCGGCGCCGGGCATCGCTTCGTGGGAAGCGGCCACCGCCACGCTGAGGTGGGGGCATGCCACGCGCGAGGAGGCTTGGACTTCGAGACGACGAGTGGAAGAGGGGCGACGCCTCCCACGCCGCACTCGCCGCCCGGTCCGGCTCGCGCCGACGGTTGCCTTCGCGCCGCCGCCGTCGAGGACGGCGAGATGGGGGAGTTGAGGCCTCGAGAGTCGCAGGAGCGGCGTGGCCGGTGAAGGTGGGCGGCGTGGCGCCGGGGCGAAGGGGGGAGCAGTGGAAGAGGGGCGGCGTGGCCGGGAAGCGGACAGCGGCGGCGCACGACGGGCGAGTGTGGGCTTCGGGCGCAGTCGAGCGGGAGCAGGGAGGGGGTGTGGGGACGCGAGCAGCCAAGCAGGCCAGCAGGGGAGCGGCGTGGGCCTCTCTTTTTTTTTTTTTTTTTTTTGATAACAGGCCTATCAAGTCCTTGTATTCAGTAAATCAAGAGGGCAATTTCGTGGGCTTTTTGACACCGGGCCGCCCGGGCCGTGCCTATGCGCCGTGCCGCGGGCCGGGATGGCGGCGAGGCACGGCCCGTCACCGGGCCGTGCCGTGCCTCGGCCAGGATTGCCGTGCCGTGCGTGCCTCGGGCGGGCCAAATTCCGATGCCACGGGTCGTGCCACGGGCCTCGGGCTGCATGCACACATATAGGTACCGCACTTCCTCAAACATCACGGCAGTCAGCTGGCAGCGGTTCCAGGCTGCAGCGAGGTACGAGTCTCAAATTTGTTTACTAATTGATGCTCACTTATCCCAACTTTATTATTTGTAGTTATATTAATTATTTCTCTAATTTCTTTAACAGTACGTTGGATGGACCTTGGAGTCCTTGATGGTCCTGAACTAAATTTGTGTTGCACAACATTGACATCTTGTTTACTATGCCAGTGATTGTGGTATCAACTGAAAGGAGCTTCTCAAAATTAAAATTGTTGACCTACAATGTCATAAAAAAGGTTAAATAGATTGGTAACATTATGCATCGAGAAGGGATTGTTGGATGAAATTGATAATGAAACTATCATCAACGACTTCGCATTAAGGAATGCTTCACGAAATTTTTGAGGTAATTAATTTATCCAAATTATTTCATATGAATGTTGCTTTTGCACTGCTTGTTAGTATCCATGTGGAAATGTGTGTGAATACTACCAATGGATAGTATTAGTATTATTATCGTGTTCATATAAAAAGATCCAAAATTTTAGCTTCGTCCCAGATCCTCAAATACTTCGGACCGGCACTGGTCTTTACAATAGCAATTGTAGTACAGATGGCTAGGGGAGAGTCAGCAGGGCCCCCCTAATAATGCTTGTTGGCGTAGTGTCTATGCCCATGATCCCTCGGCGCATTGCGGGTATCAGTGGTCCTCTTTGTGAGGCGTAATCCATGGTCATCGCATGAGCCATGAGTAATGTTGAATGAACTCCCCTATCTTTGGACCTAAGCTCCAGCAGGGCCGATGACGCAATTATGGTTTCACTTGTGTCTGTGTGGTTCCCAGTTGACGGGAGCGTCGCATGCAGAACTAGGAGGTCGGGGACTCAGGGGCCACATGTCAGGCCAGGCAAGAACGTGACCAATAAAGAATTCCTCATGTTTTTAATGTTTGATATGAACAGAGATTGAAAAAACAGTTCGACTGGAAGGTGTTCTAGTCCTGACATGAAAAATAAATCTGTTGAAATGTACAAAAGTAGCACACAGCCTCATAGCAGTAATGTAGCAACAAAGGCCTTCCAGAAGGCAAGACAAGACCCTGTCAGCCACTACCGTAATCCTGTACTTCGCCGAGTGTCTGAATCTTTGCCAAGTGCCATCTGTCGGGCCACGACTACAGAAACTCAATAACATTTGAACGCGAGAGAATTTTTTGGTGCTGTGTGCAACTGCCACAGCTTTTCGTTTATAGCTTCCTCCTGTTTATATGAGTACATTACATGGAGAAAACTTGAAAGAAGAAACAAGCGGCCACAACCTGCTGCATGCGCCATCCCACATGCCCAGATCATGCCGTGCCCACTACACACGACGCCACAAACCCAACACCAGGACGCGTCCCGTGCGGATATGCCACACCGAACTCTGTACCAGACCGAACCGATTCAAATAAAAGTTTTGAGCGGGAAATCAGGATTACAAATATGCCAACATTTTTTTTTTTTTTTTTTTTTTGGCGAAGACATGAAGCATATGGCACATGCAAATTGACAATGCAACGACTCATCAGGACCTGTTGATACGGACACACGGCAAATTAAATTGAAACAACACTTATAAGACTTATAGATTATACTCTTGATCAGATACGCAGCTCCAGAACATGAGGCATCTTCTGGTTCATTTCGTTCTTCTCCCAGTCAGCTATGAAGTCCTTATGTAAATCGAGCAGAAATAGCTTCTTCAGAGACTTAAGAGATTCAATGCCCTGAGGTACCTTATCTAGGTTGGGCAGTGCCGTGATGTATATACCTTCAATGCACTGAAGGGCGCCATCTCCAACCGTCATCTGGCAGACATCAGGCATGTGCTCCAACACAAGATTCTTGAGGTCCGGAAAGCATCCTTCCGGAAGAACCAAGGAGACTGCGCCCTGCACCCTATGGAGACACAGGTATTCGAGGTTTGGACAATATGACCCAAGGGAATGGAATGGATCGCCCCCCACATCACACCAGCTAAGGGATAGATATTCTAGATTTCGCCCATGCTCCTTAAAAATTGGGTAATCCAGTGTCTTCCCGGACCAGCTTCCTCTTACAATCAACCTGCTTAGATAGCTTGACTTTGGCATGAGATTCTGGAAACTGAGTTCCTCGTTCTTATCTGTTGCAGAGAGAAATAGGCTGGTAAGGGAATGCAAACCCGAGAGAGCAGCAAAAAGCTCTTCACAAAGGACAGAGCTTATGTTATCAATTGATATACTCCTCAGTTGCAGCATCTTCGCCAGCTTCCTTGCCATGTCCTTGTTAGCCTGCACAGTCTCCAGGGTTTGCAGTTCTTCAAAATCTGTTAGCCCTTTTGGGGGCTCTAAAGCAATGAAGCTTCGAAAATCTGATTGATTGCCATCGGGAGAACTGTCTGCTAAAATGTGCCGTAGCTTCCTGGCCTTTCTAATACCTTGGGGTAGCTTCTGTATTTTAGTTTGCCTGACGTCCAGTGTGTGAAGATATAAGAGATTTTCAATAGATTCCGGGAGGGATTTGACTTGGGTACACCGTAAGCTGATGTAGCGCAGATTGAACAAATTCCCGATAGATGGGGGCACTTCAGTGAGATCAGAGTCTTGTAGGACAAGAACAGTAAGGAAGTTGGATCCAGAGAAAATTGCGGGTAGCAATTTGGTCAAGCATGAATTTGCTCCAAGTGCCACTAGACGTCGAAGGCGTGGGAAATTGACTTTTGGTGTATTTGTGTCTTTCCACCCATGCAACGACAGGTGACGAACATCCTTATCAGTGTGTGACAGTGTGCTGTAATTGATTGCAGAATCAAACCTCTCTTCTTTGGCAACCAAAAGGATCATTTTACGCACGATGTCATGCATTTTGCAGGAATTCACCCTGCCAAGTACATCATTGTCCACTACTTGCAGCATGTTCCGGCGGATCAATTCCATAAAACATTCTTCAGCGATAGTTTCTGGTGTGGGACTGTTGGCTGCCAGCACAGAGCCTTCTGCAATCCACAACCGCACAAGGCTCTCCCGTGGCATGGCGTAGTCTTCAGGGAACATGCTGCAATAGAGTACGCAGTTCCTTAGATGTCCGGGCATGTCATGGTAGCTCAGGTTCAGGACTGCTTGGACATGATCTCCACTCCTGTTCAGCTCATCTTGAAGAAGACCACACATTTGTTTCCATATATGCTCTGATGGTGGCTTCGAGGACATCATGCCTCCTATAGTTACAATTGCTAGGGGCAGGCCCTTACACTTGTCCACTATAGAAGTAGCGAATTTCTCCAGCTCTGGGGGCACTTGCTGTCCTTCGTCTTGAAAAAGGCCTTACTGCAGAACAGAGAAAATGCATCCGTGGGGCTCAACGGCAGGAGTTCCAAGAAACGAGATGGTGGGTCACGGCCGGCAGCTGCGACTTGTTTCTTCCGAGTCGTTACGATGATACAAATTCCTGGGAGATTGCTCATCACATCACGTATGTCAGAGTAAATTTTTGGGTCGCGGACATTGTCCAAGACAATCAAACATCTTCCATCTTTAAGCTTGCTGATCCTCCTCTTCACTTCTTCCTTCAATTCGGCGGCAGGAATATTGTCACTGCTTGCCAAGAGCGGTTGTTCCATGCTATTTCCAATATTGAACAGTATCTTCCTCAACAAAGCATCTATGGTGGAGTCCCTCTCCACAACTATGAAACCGTGGCCACGGAATTTGATCTTCTCGCGCTTGTACACGTCCATGGCTAGGGTGGTATTTCCCAAACCTCCTTCGCCAAACAATGTAATGAACGTGCTGTGAGAATCACTAGAGCGCAGCCATTCAGTCACCACTCTTCTATTATGGTCCATCCTGACAAAATCTTGGTCCCAGTTTGGCTCAGGGACCTGGTCCTCGGAAACCAAACCTTTCCTTATTCGCTGGGGAAGGTGGCCATAGTTTTCCAACCATTCTTGTCTCAGTCTTGTGGCATGCTCCAAATTCCCCTCTATCTTCTCAATCTCTTCATAGATACTTCTGAAAGGTCTGAGGTACTCTTGAGTCAGCTTCGACCAAAACACAGTACTGTTCTCCAGTTGATGAGCATGATATGAATATGTATCCATCATATCCTCCACTTGGTAAGCCAGATCCCTCATGTACGAGATCCATTTCATGTGGGCATTATCGTTGAGATAGGCTAAATCTTGCTGCTGTAAGGCACCATTTATTACTGACAGCTTTGCTTCTATTCTTTGCACCATCCCTGGAAGTTCTTTGATTATAGAAGCATTTTTGCTTGAGATTGGAAATGGCAGACCCAACCAAGGATATGCTTATCTTTGCAAGAGCAAGCACCACGGCTTCTGCCATCTTTTATACCCCTTCGAAGTGTGTGGTCGCAGCTATCTTCCTCACTTGAACATTCCAGTCTTCTTTTTTCGTCAGTTTACATTCTGCCACCCAGAGACATAACTCCGTATTAAATTTACTACCCGTGTAGATACTAGATAGCAAAAATACCGTAACTTTATAGAAAATACAACTATAATAATAAAAACATCAGAAATCCTTTGGCCATTATTATTGTTAAACAAAACTAGTCCATCAACCTGTGCTAGCTCTCATGCTAATATCTTTTAAATATCATCAACTAATAATTAATAAAAATTACTTATATCAAATCGTAAATTTTTATTTCTCTTTTTGTTCATTTTCTATGATAGGCAAAATAGATGATACTCGATCTGCAGTCTCTATAGCTATGATAAATTTACAGGACTGGAATTTTTCCCTGGATATATATGCCATTCCATTAATGCACATTGGAGCACTCACATCCAAACATTTGCAAATAGACCAATGTTATGTCCCATATATCTTCGGTAGACCTTGTGCTCAGATTATGTGAATCAAAGAGGGTGGGTACTACTATAATTGCTTCATCACCTTTACCCCCCACCGCCAGTTTTGCTCAGAGGTGGTGAAAGTAGATGATGAAAAGAATTTTCATTACTGTCAGTGAGGGAAACTGACGGTGAAACTCGTATAAAATAATAACAACCAAGCCTCCACCCACCGTGTCATCGAATGCCAAAAAAAGAAGAAGAAAAAAACACCGACCGTGCCATCGAGATGTCCGCACTGCCAAACTCGTTGTGTCATCATTGAATCAGGGCTGATCACCGCCACCGGTGCAGTTACACAGATCCGGAACCACCACATATCATCCTGTAACCTAGGTGCGCGCCCAGTCAGATCTACTGCATATTGCCACCGCCGGCGGTGGCCTGGCCCCTCCCTTCTCCGGCGGCGCGGCGGCCCCCTCCCTCCACGGCGGCAGTGCTCTAGGATCGGTGGCGCACGGCCCGTCCCTTCATCTATGCATCCTCGGGTGGGAACATCGAATTCAATTGATTTGAATAAACAATGCTGCTGAATTTTCTCACTAGTAATGAAATGATTTTGCGAGACCACGGCAAAATATTTTCCGTCCACGGGCGTTAAGTTTGCCCGCCACGGTTAATGGTCCATTTAACCATGGCGGGCGTTTTTATTACCGTGACAGGCAAATCAGCCCACCCACGGAAAATCGATTTTCCGTGGCGGGCAACATAAAACGGCCGCTATGGTTAATAACCATTAGCGTGGCGGGCATATTAGAAATGCCCGCCACGGAAAATGAATTAACCGTGGCGGGAAACGCCAAAGCCCCGCCACGAGAAAATCATGGCCTAGCTAGTCCGGCCCAAATGCATCTCCTATCGGGCCTTATATATTGGAGACTTAGGGTTTACACCCTCTCACTTCTCTCCGGCGACCGCCCGAATCCCTATCGCTCCTTCCACGCCGGACACCCTGCCCCTCCATCGTTCTTCCCGGCGCCCGCTTTCGGAGATCCGGCGAGTCCTCACGCGCCCGGCTCCCGGCGACGGATCCATGGCGCGAGTGCGGGGCTCACTAACCATGGCGCGCCCTCCTCCTCCCTCTCCCGGCGAGATGGCGGTCTGTGCTCCTTCCTCGGTGGTGGGGGGCATGCGGGGCCAGCGGCGGGGAGGGCCGATCCGGCGGATCAAAGCCTCCTCGGCGGATCCGGCCACCTAGAGCGAATCCGGCCACCCGGCCGGCGGATCTGGCCATGCGGCGGATCCGTCCAAGCGGCGGTGGATCTGGCCCGATCGGCCTCGGGCCGCATCCTACCTCGGTGGATCGAGGTCGGCAGCGCAACATGTCGTGGCGGCACATATCCACGGCGGCGGTGGCACCCCCTTCCCCTATGGCGGCGATGGCGCCCCTTCCCTCAAGCTGTGGATGCATGCGGGGCGGATCCGTCGATGGGGACCTCGTGGCGGCGGATCCATCAATGGGGAGCTCGTGGTGGCCGGCCGGCTCGATCGATGGCGGCTTTGGCGGTGGGATCCGGCGGCCCGGATCCAAGCCCGTTTGGGCTTTTTTTTTTTTTTTTTTTTGATTAACGTGGCGGGCACTTTGTGCCCGCCATGGTAAAAAAATTGTGACCTTTGAAAGGCGGCGGGCACGCTTGCCGCCACCTAAAACAAATTCCACCCGTCACGGTTAACAAATTCGTTACTAGTGTTTGTCATGAATTTAGGTTCAGCATTTTATACCATATATCCACACTAAAAATGGCTTTCCTATGTCATTGATTAAAGACATTTAAACTCATAGGAAGGCGAACATTGATGAATTGCACGTTGCCTATATCATGTTGGGATCTCATACGATCTTGCACACCTCTGCTGAATCAATCCTACGACTAACTACGTATTATGAAAATTCCCCTTAAAATTGGTATGTGGAAATCCACCAAGTATTTCCCATTTGCGTAAAGTTTGGGTGTGTTGTTTACATACCCATGTCACCACCTCAACGGCAACTATGGGGCGACAAAGAAATTTGGGGATCTATGTGGGATTTAAATCTCGGTCGATATTAAGTATATAAAATCTCTATGGTGGTGATCTATTTACGGTCCGTTTCGCTGATTGTATTTATTTAATAAGGATCATTTTTCGGCATTAAGGGGAGAATTGTACCGTAATATTGAATGCCGGGGAAATTAATTGGAATGCTAAGAGCATGTCTTTTATGATCCACGTACTATGAAAACTAAACTTCAAGTTTAGAGATTTATAGATTTGCAAATGATACAAATAATGCGCGGATTTGTTTACCAACTACAAAGGTGTTGTTAAACTCTTTTATCTTGCAAGGAACATGCCTCAAAGAGTGGAGGATCCTAAAGATAACCACTTTCGAATAATCCCTCTTAGACGCAAGAGGGGAGAGGCAATTCTAATATGCAAGATCTAAAAGCGAAAGTGGTAAAGCGAAGATCAACTTTTGTTGATATAAATCTTTTAGTAATCAATTCTTTTGAGAGAGATTTGATTGGTTACCCAGCCCACTTATGCGCACAAATGATGCTTGTTTGGACATCTAAAGACCCTAGATCAATTGTTTTGGGAAATCATAATGGTCTATTAAGGTCCATTAATTACATAGAGACTGGAGAGTCTTATTATCATTGTCGAGAGTTATTTCTCCGAACAAATTGCTGAAATCCTTTAAAGTGACCCAGATCTAAAATCCATGGTAGAGTGCGATGCTTTCGGACTAGAACACGTAGAAAGGATGCAATGGAAACAGAGAGATGGCCTTGCTCGAAAGGGAAGTGTTTCTAGTGTATTGCCAACACTACCTAGTGTCCATCCTATTGGATATAAATTTGTTTACGCCCAGAAACAGAATGAAAACAATGGAGTGGTGAGATATAATGCAAGGCTAGATGCGAAGGGTTTCACTCAAAGGCTCGATGTTGATTTTTTCAACGAAACTTATTCTCGATTATGAGTGGCATAACATTTAGATACTTAATATCTTTGGTAGAGAAAAAATTGTTTATTTATGCGGTTGATGGACGTAGTGACCACATATTTGTATGGGTCTTTGGATTCTAAGATATATGAATGTTCTTGATGGAATAAGTATATATCAAATCCTAAGGCAAATAGCATCATGTTTTTGTGATAAGTTGCAGAAGTCATGATATGACTTAAAATAATCAAACCCGAATGTGGTACAATCGGGTTGAGTATATTCAAGTATAAGGGATACATAAATAATGATGATTGTCCATGAGTTTTCATTAAGAAGGCTACAATAGATTTTTTGCATTGTGTCTGTCTACATTGATGATATTAATATCATTGGCAACGAACATAACATCAATGAAGCTTGTCATCATCTGAAGGCGGAGTTTGAAATGAAAGTTTTAGGTCAAACCAAACTTTGTTTAAGCTTACAACTTGAATGTTTTTCATGTGGGATATGTGTATAGCAAGGTGCCTATACATAGAAAATGTTGGGTATCTATCTGATCCCCATAATAGCAGATCCCAGACTAGATGGATTTTTATATTTTTAAATGGAGACTATAGTGTCTACTTTCACTAATCATTATGAGATAATTGCATAGTATGAAGCGTCACATAAATGTGTTTTGTTTACTTGAGAATGATTGACCACATATTGAGATCATGTTGAATTGGCGCACTTGATACACCAACAATTATTCTTGAAGATAATGCTGCTTGTGTTGCACAAATGGAATCAGGTTACATCAAGAGTAACTTGATTAAGCACATTACTCCCAAGTTATTTTATCCCCATGAGTTACAACAAAATGAGGAGATAGAAATTCTGCAAATTAAGTCATGTGATAATCTTGCCGATTTATTCACAAAATCGCTACCATATTCATCATTTCATAAATGTGTTGAAGGAATTGGTATGAAGAGGCTTAGAGGCTTACAGAAATCTAGGGAGTAAATTTGAATAAATAAATCCTTTGTGCATCGTATTGTACTCTTTTCTTTATATGAGTTTTACTTTGATGGTTTCTCATATAAAATTTTTGACGAGACAATATCACCATTATGTATGTCATATCATCTTATTTTTGCTATAAGGGTTTTTAAGGGATGATATTGTAAAGGCATACACATGATTATCATGGTGTTTTCTCCCATATGTTCTCATTGGGTTTTTAAGGAGTTTTATGCTGATATATCAATGTATATCTAAGTTTTTCCTACAATTTTTTCAAGAATTAATAACTATGATGAACAATGGATTTTCTAGAAGATAATTGACCAGGGGAATGTTGAGAATATTCTATATTCCTAATGATCAATTACTTAGAGCTTAAGAGATGACGCCCTGACATCCTCCAATCTTCAGTCGTAGGAGCAGGGCTCCCTCCTCTGACAGGGTGTAAACTGCCTATCATAGGTGTTGACACTCGAAATCGGACAATCATCATTTTATACTTTGAAACGTGTTAAAGTCTATGGATGATTGTCATTCCATGCAATGAAACGTGTCAAGCAAATGGACGATATCATTGTGTGTGAAGAACACGTGTCAAGAATAACCTAATATGGATACAGAAAGCAAGCAAGAAAAATCATGTTCGGGCTTTTTGATTCCAAGAACCATAGGCACGCCTTGAGCTGTCAACATGCATGGCGTATGCATGCACCTGACACCGCTATCACATTGGGCCGCGTCCAGCATGGAGGCAGCTGACGCCCTATCGGCGTCTAGTGCAGCCGGCCTCACGCGCGAGCAGCTGCAAGCAACGCACGACTGACGCTGGACTGCCCGCGTCTGGCGCAGCTGGTGGCGAGCGTTTGGCGCAAGGCATCGTCGCGGACTCCTCTGTGGTGCGTCTGGCGCGGGCGGACGGCGTCTGGCGCACAAGGCAGCCGCGTCTGGCGTCTGGCGCACAAGGCAGCCGCGTCTGGCGCATCCCTGCGTGGCCGAGGCGTTTCAATCTGTGTTGCGACTGACGCGTCTGCCGGGTTTTGGGCGAGCGTCACTAGTACCCCAATTTATTTACCGTGACGGGTAGAAATCATTTTTGGTGGCGGGTAAGTCTGCCCGTCACCAAGCAAAGGTCACGGTAAATGCGCTGCGTCACCGTGGCGGGCGTAGGTGCCCGTCCACGGTTAATGTCCATCACCGTGGTGGGCATTTTACAATGCCCGTCACGGTTAATATCCATCACCGTGGCGGGCATTTTACAATGCCCGCCACGGTTAATAATTTCAGAAAAATAAAAAACAAAAACTGCCCAGGCCCGCCGAGCCCATCGGTTTGGGCCGCCGGCGAGCCTGCACCTAGATCCACCGCCTCGGACCCCGCCATTGGAGCCACCGCCGCCACCTCTCTGCCCTGGGACGCCGGCTCCAGCCACCGACGCCGCTGGGCGCCGCCTCCGGCTCGTCCCGGGCTACCGAGGAGGAGGAGGCCGGATCTGCGCCGCTAACGAGGTGGGGCCCGGATCCGTGGCCCCGAGAAGGAGGAGGCCGGATCTGCCGCCACCGAGGAGGAGGGGGCCGGATCCACCGCCACCGAGGAGGAGGGGGCCGGATCCGCCACCACCGAGGATATTGAAGCGGGATCCGCCGCCACCGAAGTTGAAGGAGGCCGAATCCGCCACCACCACCGTTGGAGGCCGCCGCCGCGCCGGATCCGCCACCGCGCTGGATCCGCCACCATGCCGGATCCACGGCCAACGACGACAATGGGTCTCCCCCATAGAGCCGTGCGACTAATAGGGAGGGAAAAGGGTCGGCCGGGGAGTGAGGGAGAGAAAGTCGCTCGGAGGAGAGATCGAGGAGAGCTTTGCTTCGAGGGAGAGAACTGCCGGCCGGAGGAGAAGGATGGAGAGAGAGAGAGAGTGGAGAGAACTGCCGGCCGAAACCCTAACTTCATGTTATATAGGGCGGCCCGATTGGGCCTCGCGCCTTTTGGGCCTGTTTTGTGGCGGACCTTTTAAGATGCCCATCACGGAAAGATTTTTTGCGTGGCGGGCACCTTAACACGCCCGCCACGCAAAATGGCGTATTTTTGCGTGGCAGGTGCCCGCCACGCAAAAAATCTTTCCCGTGGCGGGCAAAAAACGTCCGCCATGCAAAAAAAAAAAAAAAAAAAAAAAGAATGTGGCGGAGTATTTTCCGTGACGGGCAAAAAAAATGCCCGCCACGGAAAAGATTGTGCCGGTGCTCGCAAAAATCAAATCAGTACTAGTGCGCCCGGGCCCAGCGGTGGCGTCACGGGCGCAACCCGCGCCACAACAAGGCCTCTCGACTGCGCGCATGCCGACTCGACCGGGCGGCGTTTACCCACGGGTCCAGCCGCCCGGCACCCACGTGACGGGAATTAAGATCCGAAAACGATTAGTTTCGATCGGTTTTTGGAAATCTTTCGTGCGTTCAAGAACGGTTTCCTAAAGGATAAGACCACCCACCTCTATATAATAAGAGGTTCATAGCCGATTTAATTCCATCTACATCTAATCGCCTCGTCATACTATCAACTCTCCAACCCTTTTACCTCTTCCAAACTCTAATTTGTTGTTCGACGAAGCTCTCGACGAATTTCACTTTGGCGTTCTAAGTGGCCTTGCCAACCCTAGGGCAACCCTCGCGTACGTTCTCCGTGACGGATCCTTCAGGAGTGCGTTCTGAGGTAAGTTTCGGCCGAGATCGAGCTCTACATCGACCTAACCGTTGTCTAGATTGGTTTCGTCGGTCACGTTGTGATCCTTGCCGCTTGTACAGGTTGTTTGCAACCTCGTGGGTGTCCAAAGCCCTTCCGGTGTGTTAGTGCTCTAATCCACGTCAACAATAGGCATGCATATATACTATTTACTGTTCATCAATAAGGGATTACCGACTCTTCTACATTGTTATTATTCCACAAACATAACTCAACACAGGTCACGCCCGCTGAAGCAGCAGCACACAAGCAGCACGGCCAGCACAGGACACAACGTGGGCGGTGGAACTCTCTCCTTTTTTGCAGCTACAAACTTAGTAGTTGGACACCGTGGATCACACGTGAGGCCGAGCGGAACGCAGACGAGGTCGGGCACCGCGGGTCACGCGGAACGCACCCGAGGCTGGGCACCGAGCGTCGGGCAACCGCAAATATGCCGACGCGGTTCTGAGCGGCGGCAGCTGGTCGCAACCCTCGCGTGGCAAGCAAGCGCAGCAGAGCGGAGCAGATTGCACGCTCTAGCAGAGAGGATCGAGTGCGTCGCGTGGATCGCGACAGAGGCGCTGGAGTGAATCGTGCGGATGCTAACGTGGCACGGAAGCAGGCAAGCACGGAGCGGACAACGGGATCACGCCGCCAGAGCGGATCGTGGAGTCAGTGATCGCGCTGTGGCTGAGGTCCGCGCTTGAGCCGCATCGAGAGGATCATGCGGCGTGCGGAGTCACGGTGCAGCACGAACGGGTGGGCATCGCTGTGCTGCGATCGAGCGGTGAAGTGGACCGTGTGACCGGGTTGGCGCTGTCGCTGAAGTAGATTGCATGTGTCATGTGAGGTGGAGCGAACTGCCGAGCGAGTGGTCGCGGACGCGTCGGCGTGAGGGACTCGATGGATGCAGGCTCAACGGTCGGTGGGGAGCCCGGCGAGTAGTCAGCTATGGGTGGGTAGATGGCTGGCGATGGAGTCAACGGTGGCAGTTGGAGATCTCAGCGAGGTGCTCAGTGACGTGTAGATGGCTGGCGACAGAGTCAGCAGCCGCGCTTGGAGAGCCCGGCGTGGTAGTAGGCAAGGGGCGAGTAGATGGCTGGCGATAGAGTCGATGGCGCGAGAGGTTGCGTGCGAAGCGTTGTCGTAGGGTGATCGAGGAGCTCGTGTCGATAGATCCTTGCCTATCACAACATTACCTCTCGCTTGAGCCGCAAGCCCGCCGCCGCCCTCCCGACGCTCCCGCCCCTGTGTGCATTCCTCTATAGCTTCACACCCTCAAAGAGAGATCTCGAGGCGGCCAATAAACACCCACCTCACCCCGGACTACACGCGGATGGCCGACTGAGGATGAAGTCTGCCGACATCACGCCATGGCCACCACACTTGTGGTGTCCGCCGAGGCCCCGCCCTCAGCGCCGACCTCCGTCGCCGCCATGGCGCCGAGGCCCCCGCCCCGCCGACAGCCAACGCCGCCGCCCCGTGGTGCCCCCTCGCTAGACCTCCTCACCGCTGCCTCCTTCGGCTACCTCTTCGCTAGATCCATCGATCATATGATCGTGCAGCGGATGCTGTGTTTTTTCTACTTGATATACGTGATTCATTTGGCGTGAGTTGAGTTTCGCCCTCGCGGCGTGTCTATGTCTATATTCGTGGTTCGTGAGGTGTCAACGGGCGTGTGTATGTATGGAGTCGGTGGTGGCGGCAGAGGCGTGCGCGTGGCGTAGGTATGTGCGTTGGCGCACCATTGTTTGTGGCGGCAATCATGTGCTTGCTGTGTTTTCTGGATATTATTAATGAGCTGATACCATGAAAGTGTAGGAATAATTGTGTTGTATGTCTCCTAATTATAGCTATGCTAACATTAATATTCAGTGTTTTGTCCCAAGTTTTCAGAAACATCAACCAGTGGGCGGAATGCCGGCTTTGTGGCCCTTGTGGCGGCTCTTTTAACCACTATAGATTCTGTCCAATCCTCCCTTCCATTCTCCTTATCCCCTCACCGATTTGATTATTTCTCTGCTGATTCATCTTGTCTTCTTCCCGATCTACCGTTTCATTCGGTTTATTTGTTCCTATTTCATCTTCTTTGCTCTCTTCCTTCTCACTGTCTTATTGTTCATCTTCCACTCGCTTGCATCCTCTTCCTCTTCATCCAGTTTTTCTCAGCCTGAGCTCATCAATAGTTCTATCAATCCATCAAGCTTTCCTTCCTATTTGTTCTCCTTTCTTGTGTTGTCGATTGGTCGGAGTTCTTTTTCTATCTTCAGTGTCTTCGTGGTTGCTATGGGAGGAGTTGCGGTTTCCACCGCCGATGACACACATGCTGCCAAAGCTGTAAGTTGCGCTCATCTCCCGGTCTAGAGTCGTCACTTCGCCGCCCTGCACTTTCCTTTCATGTTTTGGGGCTCAAGCCGCATCTCTGCCTTGCAGTAGAGGCTATTTTCTCTCTGCTTTTCCTTCCCTTCCTCTTGTGGTCGTGGCATCGCCGTCGCAAGTTTCCCCGACCTGTTCCTCGACCTTTTATTCATCCTTCCGGCCACCCACTCTCCCTGTGCGCAGGTGTCTGTTGCCACCATCGTCTTCCCGCCTCGCATCCATTTCCTGGGACAAAGCTACCTCAATCACGAAAGCCTGGTTCCTATCATCTCTCCTACTTCCAATTTGTGGCAAGATACTTACTGCTCGGGGCAATTAAGGGGATCCTTGTAGTGGATTTGCCCTCCCTTGGCGTTTGTTTCTAGCCCAAGTTGGACGATGCTATGTTACCTGCTGCTATCATTTGTCCTACCACGCTGTCGACTGCCTGTCATCAATGTTTGAATTGTCTATGCTACTCTTTGAGCCTCCAATGCTAAAGGTTTGGGTATGGCAGCCGAATGTAATCTTAGAACAATGAAGCTATTCAGTTGGAAATATCGAGGGTTGGGGAACCCTCGGATAGTTCATGATCTTGTTGCTCTAGTGGGAGCAAATAATCCTTGCCTGGTGTTCTTATGAGAGACAAGAATGTTGGATGCACGTGTGGCCAACTTAAGATGGAGGTTGGGCTTAAAGAATTGGATTGCGGTGGACACCTCGGGTACAGGAGGTGGTTTGGCTTTATTTTGGCATGACTCTGTGGAGGTATGATTGATCATAAACATTTTATTGATGTTCATGTCAGGGAATCAACTTATGACAATGGTAGACACGGCGTTGCAAATGTGACACTTCGCTTGGACAGGGCTGTGGCTGATTCAAATTGGTGAGACATGTTTGTTGATGCTACCTTGTACCATCTCGTCTCCTCCAGGTCTGACCATTGTCCCCCTTTTACTAGAGATCAAAAGGAGAGTTGGGAATGTCATAAGCCTCGGATTTTCTGATATGAGATTATGTGGGAACGTTTGGAGTCCTTGGCCTTGGAGTTTAAAAGGCATGGTGCTTGGCTCCAGACAGAGAGGGCCTGAGTGGCATTGCTACTGCACTTAAACTCGTCTGGTGGGCACTGCGCTTGTGGTGTAAGCAACATTTTGGGGCTGTTACTCAAGAACTTGATGATCTGCGATCAGAGCTAGAGTCTATGAAATATGGTGTGAGGTATAGCCAACAAGATATTAGATAGGTGATGGATAGGATGAATGAGTTGTTGTATCGTGAGGAGATGATGTGGCTCCAGCGCTCTCGTATTGCCTTGCTTTGTGAAGGGGATTGTAATACTCGCTATTTCCACAAACAAGTCATATGGAGAGCACGGAAGAATAAAATCTCTAAGCTTAAAATTCAGGAAAGTGAGTGGTGTGAAGACCCAAAAATTTTACAGTCTATGGTGGTTGATTTTTTCAAGACACTTTACTCTACAGACTCTGAGGTTGATCCTACTGAACTTGTCAACCTTATGGAAAGAAAGATTTCTAATGAGAAGAATGGTGCTTTATGTAAACCTTTTACGAATGAGGAGATTTCAGATGCTCTTTTCCAAATAGGGCCCATGAAGGCTCTGGGTCCAGATGGATTCCCAGCCTGGTTTTATTAGAGACACTGGGATGTGCTTCGCAGTGATGTGATTGCAGCTGTGAAGAAATTTTTTGATGATAGTGACGGTATTCCACCCGAAGGGATAAATGACACAGCCTTAGTTCTTATTCCATTAGTCGTTGCAATGAAATTTACAGGATTATATCTAAGTGTCTTGTCAACCGGCTTAGGCCATTCCTGGATCAGATTATATCAAAGGAGCAAAGTGCATTTGTTCTAGGTAGGATGATCACGGATAATGCTTTGGTTGCCTTTGAGTGAATTCATGCAATACAAAGAGGTTACGGGGAGGAGTTATGTGCCTATAAGCAGCGATGAAGCTAGAAAATAATCTAAGGGAGGGCTGAAGATCATCTTCTACCTCTAATAGTCCCTCCTACACCTCAATCCATGCTTAAAAATCAAGGTGGGGCTGTGGTGGGGCTCCACTTGATTAGCAGCCATAGGGGGCTGGAGCCGGGTTGCCCCCCGCTGGTTACGCCCCTGCCTATAAGTTGGACTTATCGAAGGCGTATAATCAGTGGATTGGGGTTTCCTTGAAAAGTTAATGGAGAAGCTAGGCTTTCGGTGTAAGTGGGTGTTGACGGTAGAAATACCCTATTTTCACATAGTAAAACCGTCAACAAAGTACTCCTTTTGGAAGATAACATACATATAAATAATGATTTCTTATGCAAATAACCTAGTTCCACATGTAGATGTCATTATTAGGTATGCGGATGTGAAACCGAGGAAATCATTTGAAACGACACACTTGGTCGCCATCCGGTCGGACGCCCAAGTATGGCCATTGGACAAAGTGCTATCACCATCATGATCACCATGTCCTATGACGCTTCCACACATAATTTGAAGTCATTTGGCCACAAAGCCCACTTCGGCCGACCTGTGCCCTTTGGCCCACGGACGTGCCATCGCACCTGCCATATCACCAATCCATGGGAGAACAAGAGGAGGCACCCGATTGGTCCGTCAATACAAGTTCAGGACTCAAGGCGTAGAAACCGACAGTGGGGCCAACATACCCAGCACCGGGGGGGATGGCCCACATGTCATGGACCATGGTCGGCCGACCTGGGCCCACTCCTCCACCGACTTCATACACACTTCTAGAAGGATTAGAAGTGGGCCAAGGCCCAAGTAGAGGTCGGCCGACCTAGCCTAAACCCACCAAAGTCATCCACCAACCTTCCCCCACATTGTCCACATGTTGAATTGCCTTGTCCGTTGATCCAAAGGCGGTTGCATGGCGGTTTGATCCAATGGCGGGTGATAGAGGTCACGTGGATCGATAACGTGGCGGTGGAGTAGCCCCTACTCCACCTTGGGGCTATAAATACCCCCTACCCCCTCACTTACAAGTCATGACCACAAGGAAGAGCTCCACTCCTATGTAGTAGGTGAAGCCCTTCTCCTTTAGTGTAGTAGTAGTAGTAGAGAGAGAGAGAATTCTTCTGGAGGAAGTCCCGGATCTGTCGGGAATCTCCTCCAAGGTGTATCTCTGCAGGTGTACTTCTTCTAGTAAGTAATACATTCGAGTTCTTTTATAGTTTACATATCTGGTTTAGCATAATAGCTATTCACTCGTTCTTCACTGGTATATTGCTTTACTTTAAGTAATTCATTTACTTCTAGTAGAGTGCTCTAGCTTTTGGCCAAAGTTAGAGTAATAAGCATAGCGTAGATGTGGTGTCTAGGTCATTCTTATCAGTATATGCCGCTTGCTGCACGGATGGATTGTGATAGCCAGTAAGGTGGTGACAACCCTTCTGGTCTTTGTATAGATCACCACGTGTTTAGGCAAGTTCTTAAAAGGTAAGGCTCCAGTAAAATAGTAGCTTATTTAGTGGTGGTTTTATGCACCACTTCTCACCTACTGCCTCCGTGTCAGAAGGTGACAAAGCAGCGTTTAGGTATTTAGCCTATCCATATATCTTAGCTATAGAACGCCTCTCATCTCAACTACCAAATACACACCTTGTGTCATCATAGGACGAACCTTGATTCTCTGTTAGTTCACTTCACGTTCCTCGTGGAAATTGATGCCTGGAATACTCCTGGAGAAAAGCTACACTGACAACCGTGTGCTTGCGGTTTACCATTTGCCATCCTTAGGTGTATCAGGCTTAGGTAACGCTAAAGAACTGTCAAAAGTGGGTTCAGTGGATCATGACTTGTGTGTCCACTGTTCGCTACTCATCCGCTTCAATGGGGTGCCCTCGCACCCTTTTACCCAGACTCACGGTCTACGACAAGGTGATCCACTATGTCCGTACTTATTCCTCCTAGTGGCTGATAGTTTGTCGTGTCTCTTAAAACTTTTTGAAGTTTTGGGACAGATTGAGGGGCTTAATGTTTGCAGAAGACCCCAAGTATCACACACCTTTTGTTTTGCAGATGATTGCCTCTTATTTTTCCGTGGGAATCATGAACAAACTGCGGCGGTAAAGCCATGGGCGCGCTAGGGGTATGCACCGGTTTGCCAAGGCATACCATGATTTGAGGAAAAAAAAATAAACAACCTCATATATGTATCTTATACTTTCTCGCTTCCATTGCATAGCCGTGGCCCAATTTTGCAGCCCACAAAGGAACAAACCAATGAAGCCCAATTGCTACTGTACCAGGCTGCCCCAATTCCCCAAAATCTCTTATCCTCTCCCGTCGCGCGTCTGCTCGGCATGGGCGTACCGGACGACAGCACGCCACTGCGCCGCCAGCGGCAGACCCCCACTCCGGTAACCAGCCAGGCCAGCCCGCCCACCACGACTTTGCCCACCGCTTCATCTACCGGCGTTTGGCGACCAGCGGCTGGCATTTGGGCGGCGACAATGCGCCTACCCACCACGACTTCCCCCACTGCTTCTGCAGCAATAGCAGCACTCTCTAGATCTCTCCCTCCGCAGCTCGGTAGATTCAACAAGCAAGGTGAGCCATGATAGCAGATCAGAACACTAAACACCCTAGATTCACTCCTCCCTGAAAAAAATTGTTTTTCAAATTGTATTCTTCATTCTTGTATGAATGTAGATGATGAAGAAGAAAGGTGTTAGCATACTTGATTTGTGGGAGAAAGCTGCAAAGGCAAAAAAGACGACCTCTAACTTGTTTTCCTGTAGTAGCAGTCATTGTTCTGTAATATTTCCTATCTATTTATGTTTTGAACTTGTACTTTGGTTATTATTATTGATTTATTGTGGAATTTTTGCACTTTGGTTACTAAATTGTGGATTTGTTATGGCATATTTGCTTCAAAATTTTGTGCACGCATATTCCTGGCTCCGCCACTGGGTAAAGCGCCTCTTGGCCATATTTGAGAAGTGCACGGATCAACAGCTTAGTCCAAGCAAATGCACCATTCTGATGAACGAGTCTAGGCCAAATGAAATACGGGTTGAGAGAATTGATTTTGAAGCTAAGTATTTAGGCTTACCTACACCCACTGGCCATTTAAAAGAGGGGTCTTCCAACCACTACAGGCGTTTTCAGAACAGAATGACATTGTGGAAGGAGAAGGAATTGTCAGCTGTGGGCAAGGAGATCCTCATTAAGTCTGTTACGAGTGTTTTCAAATTACTGGCAACTATTTGCGAAGACCTAATGCGTCATATTAGGGCATATTGGTGGGGCTTTGAGAACAGTCGTAGGAAAGCTCAGTGGGTGTCATGGGAGAAAATGATTATGCCCAAAGGCTTTGGTGGAATGGGATTCAAAGATCTTGATTGGTGAACCAGGGACTACTTGCTAAGCAAGCATGGCATCTTATTTTCTGACCTGACAGCTTATGTGCTAGAGTTTTGTGGGCTAAATATTATCCTCAGGGCAATGTACTTGATACTGGACCAGTTGGTGAAGCATCTCCAACATGGAGGGGAATTGAATATGGACTAGAGCTACTGAAAAAGGCATTGTGTACAGGGTGGGTAATGGCAAGAAAATACATATATGGCGCGATAATCGGATTCCCAGACCATATGGTATGAAACCAGTTGGTGTCACTTGGGTCTGCAGGCTCGGACGGGTTGCACATCTTATTGATAAACAATATGGTACGTGGGATGAAACTCTTGTTAGGAGATATTTTCATGCCTGCGATGTTGAGGAGATTTTAAAGATCAAAATTTCAACCCATGGAGGCAGCGACTATTTGGCCTAGAATTTTGAGAAGTCAGGAATTTTCTTAGTTAGAAGTGCATATAGGCTTGCTATGAGATATGAGCATGGAGAAGGAGACGTTGGCAGTAGTTCTACACCGTCAGATGGCCGAAGAGTCTGGAAGGCCATAAGGTCAGCGCACATCCCTTAAAAGTTCATGTCTTTGGTTGGAAAGTTGCAAATAATGGCATTCCCACACGAGCGAACAAGTACTATCATCATTTGGAGCAGCAGGAGTCTTGTGAGCTATGTGGTTTTGTTCGGGAGGATTGTTTTCATGCCTATATGCAATGCCCGCATGCTGTGGCACTTCGACAGGCTTTGAGAGAGCACTAGGCTATGCCTGCTGAGGAGGATCTGATGTATTCTGGACCAGATTGGTTGCTCCTAGTCCTGAATCAATATTCAACGGAAGTGGCTGCCAATTTCATGATGCTCATGTGGAGAGCCTGGACCATCCGTAATAACACATTGAAGGGGGACACTTAAAAAAACCCCCTTGAAGGGGGGACAGAAAATCTCTATTGAAGGCTCAGTTATTTTTCTCACTCGTTATATGAATTCCCTCCGGCAAAATGCTTTGTGCTATATGATAGCAAAGGAAAAGGCTGTACTTATTAGATTGCCAGCATCCACGCCGAGTGAAAGTTCATCCAATGCAGGAAAGATGGTTACAGCTGGCGCCAGGAACTTTTAATATTAATATAGATGGGGCTTACATCCCTAAATCCGGTATTGCAGCATTGGGCGTGGTTATTAGGGATCATAAAGGTATTGTTCAGCTCGCTGCATGGCGTGTTCTAACACATTGTAGGGATGCTGAAGAAGTGGAGGCAACAGCCTGCCGAGAAGGTATTTTGCTTGCTACATGCTGGCCAAATGTTCCCATGGTCTTAGAGACCGACTGCTCGGTGCTAGCAGATAATTAGTCCAGGATGGCAGTGCAAGATAGATTAGTAGACACAAGAATAGTATTGCTCATGAGCTGGCGCATCATGCTATTAGGACAGGTTTTAGCCAAGTGTTTTTTTTCTGCTTTCCCAGAGTTTGTATTAACGCTTGCTTGTAAGAACATTACCTAATATTAATAAAGTTACTTATTCTTTGCAAAAAACAAACATTAGTATTCAGCATTTAATGGAAAACAATGATTTGGTTGATAATTAATAATGACCACTAGTCATATCCTAGTGGATCTAATGCTTATAGCTCAAAGAAGATGTACAAAATTCTGGTGGGGCACGTTTTCATTTTAATTTCAAATGGCTTTGGTTATGCAAGTGCCCAGCCCAAGCATAGAGTCTTCTTTTGACTTATTATTGTGGACAGACTCAGGACAAGGAACATCCTAAGGAGAAAAAAAAAAAAATGCAGCTTCACACTAACTGTGCCCTTTGCAATGAGTTAGTTGAAGAAACGGTGGATCATCTCTTCCTCAATTGTCATTTTGCAAGGATGTATTGGAGTGCTATCTCAGTGGATATTCCTCACAGAATGATCTCATTTTCAAGAGTATTAGTTTGAATCTTGACGATTGCAGACGTTCTTTCTTCAAGGAAGCTGATCAGTTAAAAACTTAAAATACAGAGTCATGCCATCTATGGAACAGCGCCTATTGTCATGGATTCAAAGCTTTGTCTAGATACTGTCCTTTTCCTTATTTTCTTTATTTTTTTAATCTTGGATGACCTTCCTCTTCTTCTCCTCTCTTTTTTAATGTAATCGTACTTGTGTTGCTTGCTCTTTCGTTTTAATATATCTTTAGTGTAGGGGACTCCGCCCCTCCAGACTTTTCAAAAAAAAAAAAAAACTCTGCTGTTCAGAAATAGAATCACTTGATTAGGCATTCGATACATCTACACAGCGAGGCTCCGGAAGGCACAGGAGGCCTTTCAGAGAATCAGAGGTAAAGGATCCGATCCAACGCGCAAGGATCCGATCCAACGCGCATCTCAGAGCATATCACAGTGAAACTATTTTGCTTGAAAAAAAAAGTCAAAACTAATCGTCCCACAGCTTCAGCTAGCAAAAATAACGATGCTTGAGCAGAAGCATGTATGCACTTACTTGTGGCAGCGGAGCTTGAGTCCGCTGGAGAAGATGATGGTCGGGACTTAGGAAACTTAGACTGGCGAGAGGAGGAGATACAATGTTGCAAATCAAACTCTGCTGTTCAGAAATAGAATCACTTGAGGCATCCCAGATACATCTACACAGCGAGGCTCTGCCAGGAACAGGAGACCTTTCAGAGAATCAGAGGTGAAAGATCCGATCCAACGCGCATCTCAGAGCATCATCACAGTGAAATTATTTTGCTTGAAAAAAAAAAATAGTCAAAACTAAATCGCCCCACAGGTTCAGCTTGCCAAAATAACGATGCTTTGAGCAGAAGCATGTATGCACTTACTTGTGGCAACGGAGCTTGAGCCCCGTGGAGAGGATGATGGTCGGGACTTAGGAGACTTTGACTGGCGAGAGGATGAGATACAATGTTGGAAATCAAACCCTGCTGTTCATAAATAGAATCATTTGAGGCATCCGAGACATCTACACAGCGAGGCTCTGGCAGCCACAGGAGGCCTTTCAGAGAATCAGTGGTAAAGGATCCGATCAAACACGCATCTCTTTCAGAGAATCAGCTTGCAAAAAATTAACGATGTTTTGAGCAGAAGCATGTATGCACTTACTTGTGGCAACGGTGCCTGAGCCTGCTGGAGAGGATGATGGTCGGGACTTAGGAGACTTTGACTGGCGAGAGGAGGAGATACAGTGATCCCTAGTCCCAGCTATGCTGATGGCTCCTCCTTGCCTGCCGTTCAGTATTTTTCTCTTTGCTTTGTTGGGTATACTCCCTTGGTCCTATTGAGTTTGTCACCCTGGATTTCGTGCCATCTTGTTCGATGATTCGTCTTATTTAATTTTTTTGCATAAATATAATTTATTTTGTTATAACTTATTTTTAAAAAAAATACTTAAATATTAATTTATTTATTTTATTATTTGCATATAAATTTTGAATAAGACGGATGGTTAAACATAAAGTTAAAAAGTCAAAAACCACAAACTCCGTGGGACGGAGTAGTAATAAGTATGGCTTCCTTGTCGCTTTCCCTCTTAAAAAAACATGTGACGGCTTGACAAGGAGCGCCAGGCTGGCCATCAGCTGGACACCTTCTCTAGGCGCTCTTTCTTTTATGCTTGTGTCGCTATTGTCCATGGACGAGGCCGTCCTTCCTTTCATAAAATACAATGTTGCTATGAGAATGAGATTCATGCTGATTAAGTTTCTAAAAATTATATTAACTTGTAGAAAAATACTAGCAACAAATATGTCTCCAAATACATTTTTATGGACCGACGGAGTATGTTGCAGTCAAGACTCAAGTATGACGTCCGGCGTTAGGTGCACCTATGCCCAAAACTGCGAACTTTGTTAGAATTGGTTTGCGGAGCGGCATAGCAGAGTGGGTTTGCAGTAGCAGTTTGGGACAGAAGATTTATTATTGACCAACGGAGTACTCTATGTTGCAGTCAAGGATGGCGACCGACGTTAGGTACACCTGCCGCCCCTTTGTTAGGATTGGTTTGGACCGGCTTACCAGAGTGGGTTTGGAGCGTAGTTTGAGACATAACATTTAGTATTACTGGTGTTCGAGGTGCAATGGCAAAGGCCATTGGTTGGGGGCTCCCACCCGGGGTTCAAATCACGGGTGCGACACTTTTATCTTGGATTTATTTTAGGATTTTCGGGCTGTGCATTAAGTGGTAGGCGGCGTCTCCGTCGATAGCGAGGCGCCCGGTGGTGACTTCGGAACTTCAAGATTTGCCGGCTCAGTCCTTGAAGGTGCTCATAGGGGTAGGGTTTTGCGTGACGTGTGTTCATAGGGGTGAGTGTGCGTGCGTATTGAACGTTTGCGTTGTACTGTGTAATCTGAAAAAAAAGAATAATAAAATATTTTTCTAATGTAATGTAAAGGTAAGAATAAACATTTTATTGACCAATTGCAGTAAAAATTGGCCTCCGACTAGTAGGTACACCTACCGCCCCAAAGCTGCTTTGTGAGGATTTTGTTCAAAAAAACTGCTTTGTGAGGATTGGTTTGGAGCGGCTTAGCAGAGTGGGTTTGGACTCTGGAGTAGAAGTTTGAGACAGAACAACAACACATATTATATATTGACCAACCGAGTGTGTTGCAGTCAAGAATGGCCTCCGACGGTAGCTAGCTAGCAGAGTGGGTTTAGAGTACCAGTTTGAGGTAGTACTGGTGTTCGAATAATAATTTGTTCATGTAGTTTTTATGCATTAATTTATTTACATATTACACGAGAATGCTATGTTTTCATTTGATATTACACGTGGCATCTCTCTCATCATCTACTCTGACCGCAACTCTTGATATCTTACTTCCCTTAGAGACAAGGTTTCTTAAAAGAAAAAATCTTGGAGTAATTGCAGTGCAACATAATCTTTTAGGTTACACGAGAAGTGCACTATGTACAATCGATATAGGCGGGTGTTCTCCTTAAATTTCTAGAAACTAGAAAATAACAAGCAAATAGTCAAATAGAGAAAGCCTATACAATGGGTCATCTATAAAATATATATTATGAAATATATTTAAATGATAATAAAGAATATAAATATATAAGCATTACCCTATCTTATTAATATTAATATATATATTTTTAAGAATTACACATTACAAACGCGAGACACTCACAACACGTATGCACACTCCGAATGGTGAGCACCGACAGATCTGAAGATTCCCGAAGTCACCATTGGCGCCTCGTCGTCGGCGGAACGATAAACTACCACTGAATGCATAGCGCCGGTAAATCCTGCGCGAAAATCCTAGGAAAGGGCGCATGCAGCAGAATTTGAACCCCGGTGACCGTCCTACCATTGGACTATGAGCCAATTTGCAATATTAATATATATTTAAAGTTGATTAAAGTAACAAATGATTTAAAGTTGTATTAATAACCATGAAATAGAATTTATATAACTTTCAATTTTTGGTATATTATATATATGTCTTCTAACTAAAATGTACTCCCTCTATTCTAATTTACTGATTGTTTTGACTTTTCTTGGGATACATTGGGATTTAAGTTGGGATATATACCGATTGGGTTATATATATACCGATTGTTTGGTTCAGGATCACTAACATCCCACCTGTAAAAGATCCTTCTCCAATGTGTGCAAGGTGGCGTCTAAGGTGGGACTCCCGCCTAAGGTGGGGACTCCCACTGGAGGTGGATAAGAACAATTTGAACAAAAATGATTATGTGACGGTCAAAATTGGGTGTAGAGATGTAACTAAGGTGCCTCCATCAATTGATGGACTGTTGGACTTTCAATTCTATGACTATTCTTTCACAAAGAGGTCCCACAGGAAGGTCAAACTAATCCCACAGGGAACCAAAGGATTAGGAATGAAAAGATCAACCCAAGAATAATATCCCTTCTCCAAAGAGGCAGCGACTTGACCAAGACAAGAATAGTGGACAACCACATGTTGCTGGTCCTAGTAACACAAAAATGTGGGCAGAGAAAAGCAAGTTGCCATGGAAGGCTCTGGTAAAGAAAATCACAAACAAAATTGCTCTGAAGAAATTCACAAGCAGCAAGGTACTTCTAAGGAGGGTAGTGAGGATAATAGCTTTTTAAAAGGTGACCTTCTTGTTCCAAGGACTGAGTGTCTAAGGTTTCGCAGCATTGAACATGTGGAATTGAGGAAAGTGAACTACATTACTCTGGATGTGAACCCCAAGACTATGATCAACGAATATGGTTCCAGTTTTGTTACTTACAAGCAAGATCCCTTAGTGACAGTTGAAGCCAAGAACGTCATACATGATAAAGACTCCTTCATCAAAATAGATGATATTATTTTGCTGTCTAAACATAACAAGACCCTTCCCACTATCTTGAAAGATAAAGATGAGGAACAAGAAGTAGCAAGAGCTTCTTCCATGAGTCCTATTAAGGGCAGCCAGGGAGCACCTGAAATAGACTTTTCAAGCCAGGAAGAGACCCATCATAAGACTAATCAAGACAATGGCTGGAATAGCAGCCAAGCAATACATTGAGCTAAAGGACCAAATGCAAGATAATCTAATTGAAGAGGAAACTAATGTTGTTGAGTTAGATGGAGGTGATGCTAATCAGATGAAAAGGGACAAGGATGAGGCTAGCCTTGAGCAAGTGATGGGTGAAGAACAAGAGAAGAGTAAAGATGGGCTGCATAACTAACAAGATGTTAGGCAAAGCAAGAGGATCAGAGCTGCTGGATCTACTTAGTCAATGATTGACGATCAAAACCAGAACAAAAGATCAACAACAGTGGAAACCAAAGGTAAGAATGCTTCTGACGAGAACTCCTTTGCAGTTCTATCTAATTTATATCCGATTTAGCTAAAAAGATGGGGATCCATTCGAAAACTATAAGTTTTTTAAAAAATGAGTTTTTAAAAGATCTAGAACATGCTAGAATGCAGTTGAATAATCAAAATAATAGCGACAATGCCCAAGTTGAGAATCTAGAAGAGGAGTCTCTTCCCATAGAAGAGCACAATGTGCTTGAATGGGCTTCTAAGGAATATGATGAACACTAGTACCCAAAACTATATTTGTGGCGGGCAAAAACGGTGTTAGTGGCGGGCACGGCTGCCCGTCACTAACGAAAGGTCACGGATAATCGTGGCCTTCCGCGTGGCGGGCGGCCGTGCCCGCCACGTAAAATATTTGAAGGCGTGGCGGGCGGCGTAGCGCGCCCGCGCCGCATAAAAATCTTACCGTGGCGGGCGCGTTACGCCGCCCGCCACGGTTAAGATTATTATGCGTGGCGGGCGCGTTATGTTGCCGCCCACGGCGTCAATTTTTACAAAAAAAAATAAAATACCAATATATATATATATATATATATATATATATATATACACACATGTATCAATCCATACACACATATATATAAAGACAGACATGTACTCTAATATACATCATATATATATATATGTACACATCGATTCATATATACAAGTTTCACCGATCGATCGATCGATTCATTAGTTCATATCCAACATGTACTAGTTTCAATTACAACATATCCGTACAAACATTGAGAGCTATATGTTATTTGGATGAAGATAGTCCGTAAGACCTAGCTCTTCCCATCTCCTTAGCGGCCCAAACTCTAAAGACAGCCCAGCTCCTTTGTCCCGATTGAAGTGCGGCTGTTTTTGCGTGAACTACCATGTCTAGAACGAACTTGCGGATGTGCGCTCGCGTGCGCCTGAATTGCATCTCGTCGGTTGCCCTTTGTATCACCCCCGTGAGCGTGTTCCTTGCGTCCTTGAGCTGTCGGTAGCTGGATTTGTACCTTCGCGAGGCCGGAGGTACTCACGCACGAAGAATCCACACAAGTTTGATCCGTCACGGTTGTTTGAGGCACCGCACACAATAAAACCGGTGTTATTAGTAATATCGAAGCTATAGCAAGGTAGTCGTACTAAGAAAAAACTATGTTTCATTTACGTACGGGGGAAATATCGCTTGATTTTGAGTCTATCTCCATTGCGCTCCTTACACTTCTCGGATCGACGATCCCAAAGAGTTCGGATCCTTTAAGTATTTCTTGTAAGCGCTGTATGAAATGCACTATATTGTCAACGATATATGATATTCGACTCTAGTATATAATTGCATAAGGAGTTCATCGATCACTTACAATCTCAAGATTTTTCGAATTGTTGGTAGCCGAAAGCAGGTTCGTGCCTCGTAGTGAGTCAAAGATAACGGCCCTCCCGTCCCTTTGTAAGGAGTTCTTGTAAGCGCTATGCGAAATGCACTATGTACACGGTTTTTTTGGATCCCTTCGGGTAAGTGGAGCAGGTTTCTTCAATGCAAGCTACACAGCGGTCTTCCCTTTAATCTGCCCGATAATGAAAACGGGCGGGGTAATCGGTGATGGTGACAAAGATGATGGCACGAAGAGTGAACTTTCTCCTTGCGGTGCGCATCAAACATGCTGACCCCATCATCAAACAAGTACCTCCATCTCCTCCATGAACGGCTCCAGAACACATCTATATCGTTGCCGGCCGCCGGTCCGAAATGAGCATGGTGAGCAAAACATACCTGCGCTTTTGACAAAGATGTGGAGGTAGATTGTACATGGTGAGGGACGACCGGCCACGCGGCTTTGGCGTGCTACTCAGTCACCGAATGGGTTCATTCCGTCGGTACTCAATGCGAACCGAACGTTCAGGCTCCTCCGCAAAGTCGGGGTAGGCGGCGTCGAAGTCTTGCCTTCGCTTAGCATCCGAAGGGTGCCGTAGATTCCCCGTCATCCTTCACACGATCGCTAGATGCATGCCACGCCATGTGCTTAGCATCCTTAGGGTTCCCATAGAGAGCCCTGAGCGTCGGTGACCGGAAGGTACCACATTGACAGCGCTGGGACGTTTCCCTCGTGTGTAACCTTCCTCTTCCTCGCGTCCTGCGTTGACATTATCTTCTTCGCGGCGGCCGCACTTTGGTTTTCTTCGCCCCCTTCTTCTTCTTTCGCCCGTCCCTGTTTCCTCATCGACGTCATCGTCCACGCGACATCCGGCATTTCGCTTGTATCGACTAGCGCCCGGTCGCGGACAAGCTGGTCAAATTCTCGTCTTGTCGCCCGATATAGGATACGATGGTTGGGGCGGGCATCGAACTTCTTCACTTTCATCGCCACGGGCGGATCAACTTCTTAGCGCGTCACGTGCTAGCGAGGAACCTTGTTAGGCAATGGATACGTCGAGGCCGGGTAACTTACGAGCTCATTGAAGCTAGTGTCGGACCAGCCATGGCGAGACTTCAACATCAACAAGTTCGGGGGTAAAACTTCGGCGCCGTGCAACCCTCCAGGATTTGTCTTTGTAAAGAGGATCAAGCTGGCTGCCGCTTCATCTGTTTGAAGTTTTCCAACCATCTCGGGCACCCAAACAGAATGTCGTCCTCACCGAGTCGGTTGACCAAATCTTCAAAAACCGGACATCCTCGGCTGCGTCATAGGATTCTCCGCCGTCGTCCCCTCCACCACCACCACCGTCATCGTCGTCATCGTCGGCGTCGGCCGTGGTTTCGAACAAATCTGATGGAATTGGACCGGGTGGTGGACTTTACGGTCTTGATCGGCCGGGACCGCCACGGTACTGGTGGATCGAAGGGTGGAACTTCTTCGCCGTGAAAAGTCCGGACCAAATAGTCAGCGCGAAGCCATGCATGATTAGGTGAGATCGCACGACGGTGTCCGAGAACGCTTTGATTCTTGCATTTTGCGCGCGGACGGATGATCGGCTCTCGTTGAATTATCTCATTTGTTGTGTCGCTTCGCTCGAGCAACAAACTTCTTCACCTCATCAAAGTATTCGTCATCAACCCTCTTCATCTCATACAACCAGTGGGCTCGGTGCCTCTCCATCGGATCGATCCCCGCTCTTCCAAAAAGCTTAATTAGTGCCGTTACATAATACTCAAAAAAAAAAAAAGGAGAACAAGTCCCACCATAGAATCTAGATCTAGAGAAAGGCGTTTTCTCTCTCCTCCAAAACCAAAAAAAAAAAGATGAAGTTGCACCAGAGATCAAGATCTAGAGAAAGGCAGTTTTCTATCTCCTCCAAACCAAAAAAAAAAAAAAAAAAAAAAGTCCCACCATAGATCTAGATCTAGAGAAAAGGCAGTTTTTCTCTCTCCTCATGTGTCTCTAGATTTAGAGAGGGGATGAAAAAGAGGCATTAATTGACCAATTAGTGTCTTCTCCTCCACCAAATCAAAGCCAAACACCCAAATCAAAGTTTTTGTGGGTTTTGGATCAAAACCTCCCTCCCCACAAGAGTTGGAAGAGGAAGTTCGTGGAGAAGATGAAGGGGCGGCCGTCCGGTATTTATAGGCTGCGGCCTTTTACGTGGCGGGCGCCCTATCATGCCCGCCACGCAAAAAGAAGCAGCCGCGTGGCGGGCGCAACGCGCCCGCCCGCGGTTAAGATCTTTTACGTGGCGGAGCGTTGCGTGCACCCGCCACGCAAAAGATCATATTTTACGTGGCGGGCGCCGCAACGCGCCCGCCCGCGTAAAGGAGCGGCCCGAAGCGAGGGGGCCATATCTTTTCCGTGGCGGGTTCAAGTTGCGCCCGCCCACGTAAAAGATATGGCCCCCGCTCGAAAAATCAATTCGTTACTAGTGGAAGAGCTTTCGAGTTGGTTATTTCGAGTGCAAAAAAAAAAAAGTAAATCAAATAAGAAAAAGAGAAAGAAAACCATAGCTTTAATGAATCAACCTTTAGATCATTCTCGAAAGATATGAAGGAGATAAATCTCGGGTTAGCCTTAGATTTTATCATAGGGGTGGAAAAACCATTAAAAAAAAGTTATCGAATCATGTGGCAAGAAAAAAAAGGCCTTAGTTCTTTTATTAGAGAGTTGACCTGGGATCACAAAGCTAACTTTATTGGGATCAAGGAGACTATGAAAAAATCACATACTTGAAAAATTCTTTAGGAAGATTGACAACAACAATGAGTTCCGATGGTTTTAGACTCCTTCTAGTGGAAAATCATGGAGCATGTTAAGTGGAGGTTTGATGTTGACAATTTTGAGAATGGAGATTTCACGATAATTGCTAATATCTTTGATAAAAAAATTAAACAAAGACTATTCCCTTATGAATGTCTATGGTCCTGCTCAAGATGACTTAAAGGATAGCATCCTATTTGAACTATCTAGTTTTTGTTTCAAAGCTAAACACCCCATCTTAATGGGAGGTGACTTTAACATTCTAAGGTTCAGTTCTGAAAAAAACATAAAATTCAAAGATAACAACTTCTTCTCAGTTTTCAACCTGATTATTAATTCTTATGAACTCAGGGAACTCCCTCTCTCTGGTGGTAAATATACTTCGAGTAATAATAGGAGAAATCCCACTTTATAGACGTTGGATAGAGTGCTCATTTTGAGTTTTTTTGAAAACAAATTCCCTCTATGTAATCTTAGTAATGTCACAAGATACATGTCTTAACACAATCCTCCGATTGCAAGAATTGATCTTGAACAACACATTGGCTCTAAGCCCTTTTGCTTTGAAAATTCTTGGCTACAACATCAAAGGTTGTAGATTGATCTTGTTATGACATCTGGTACTGTTAGTGTTAAACTGAACAATATCAAAGGCAGTTATTTTAAGTCTAGCAGGGGGGGTCAGATAGGGTGACCCTCTACCCCCCATCCTATTCAACATTGCTGCAGATTCTTTAGATAAAATGATAAATCTAGCTCAAAGAAACAACCTCACTACTGGTTTAGTCCCTGAGTATATGAAAAAGGGGTAGTCATTTTACAATATGCTGATCACACAATTTTGTGCATCCAAGATGAAAAAGAGAAGCTACTAACCTGAAGATTCTTCTTTACTTGTATGAAAATATGACTAGGCTTAAAATAAATTTCCCAAAAAGTGACGTGATGATGATAAGCCAAAATGATGATAAAAAACCTCGAATATTCCAACATGTTTAACTTTGCAATTGGCACTTGACCCATCAAATACCTTGGCGTACCTGTTGTAGGATCTAGACTACATGTGGCTGATTGGCTCCCAATCTCGATTTTTTTTTTTTTGAAAAGATTAGATGGGTGGAAAGGAAACTCTCTCAGCTTAGGTGGGCAGACTTGTCCTCACAAATTCTTGTCTTAGTAGCATTCTTGTCTATGCTATGTCCATGTTTTGGATAACTTGGTCAGTCATTAAAAAATGGACACTACTAGAAAAAGGTTCTTTTGGCAGGGTGGGAATCTAACAAAAATATATCATCTAGTCAAATAGTCAAATATCACAAAACCCAAGGATAAAGGGGTGGCCGGGCATTGAAGATTTGAGAAAAATGAATATTAGCCTTCTCTGCAGATGGTGGTGGAAAGTAGAAAATGGGGAAGGAATCTGGCAGGATATAATTAGGAAAAAAATACATGAAGAAAAAACTTGTTGCTGGTCTCCAAAAAAACACCCAAGAACTCTCCTGTCTGGAATGATCTTTTGAAAATTAGGCATGTCGCATGTGTATCTAAAAGGGAGGTCAATGATAGTGGGAAATGGTAAGAATACCAGTTTTGACCATGACAGATGGTGCGAAAATGTCTCCTTGGCAAACAAATTCGGGTTTGTATGAAATTAACCAAGAACGACACTATTTAGTGGAATCCATGAAACTAAAAAACCGGCATCTCTCTTTCAGAATATGGCTATATGAAGACCAACAAAACCAACTTAGAAATCTTAATGACATTGTGTTCAATTGTGCTACTAACGATGACAAAGATCGAGCAAGATGGGACTAGAAAAAGAAAGGTGGTTTGTCTGTTAAGTCAACTTACAAACATTTATGCAGATTTGAGTTTGGTCCTAATTTTAAACATATATGGAAAGCCAAAGTTCCTTTGAAAAACAAAATCTTCATGTTGTTAGTTATCCAAAACGCTATTCTAACAAAATACAACTTGATCAAACGAAAATGGAAAGGGAGAACTACTTGTGCTTTCTGCAATGAATCTGAGAATGGAGATCATCTTTTTTTATGAATGCCCTATTGCCAAATATATTTGGAGTCTGCTGGCATTCGCTTTGGGGGCTGATGATAGACCCACTAGTATGGATCAATTTTGGTTATGCATTAAGAAAATGCTTCCTCAAGCACCCAACACTCATGTCATAGGCTTGGGCTGATGTGTGTTGGGCCATTTGCCGCACTAGAAATGCAGTGTGCTTTGATAAAAAGTGGGTGAAATCTCCATCTAAGATAGTATGTCTAATCTGCACATTCATTAAATACTAGGCAGTACTCTTGAAGGAATAACTGGAAGGTTGTTGATGCGTGTTAAGTGCTAAAAGAATAAGAAGGATTCTCCGCAAGCGCACAGAACACTATTGTATCTTTCCCTAGGAGAGTATTCTAGAGTATCGTATCTGGGGGAAGCTTTGGCTAAAGAATTTTAATAACTCACAATCATGTATCTACTAACTTAGCAAACCAACTAGACAAAAAAAGTTAGGGGTAAATAATAATGATAAATAAATATAAATAACACTATAATATTGTATAAAAGAAATCTATGTTTAAAAGAATTATAAGATAAATGAATAGATTAGCTAATCAAGAGGACAACAAAAAAAAAGATCAAGGTTCCTAGATACTTCTCTATTACTTTGGTTCTAAGATAACTGAAGTATGGATAGATATAGCAATCATACAAATGCACTTTGGAGCAGCAGTACTTTTCCAACTCTCAAGAAAGACTAGGAAGAAGTAGTTGGGGAAGGCTGCCAAAAGCTCTACTACGAACATCAACCCTAACGTATTGGCCCTGACAGAGTTATCACCCTTAGGGCTACCACAACTAACTGGAGGGTTCGGCGCAATCTCAGGTAACCTATAGTCTAGACACCATATCTACACTATCAATTACTACTCTAGCTACCTATAGAATAACTCGAGCACTCAATATGAGCAAAGATCTAATGCAATGAATAAACACTACACTAAACACACACACATATATATATGGAAGGCATAAAAGTAAATAGAGAAGATAAATATATTAAAACATAAGTCTTGTAAAGTAAAGATACAAAGACATACCAAACTCTAAATACTTCTCCGTAACTGCAGCACAACTCTCTGCTCTCCCTAAGTCTCAACTAGATCTAATCTATTACATTGGAAAGTCTAACCCTAGATCTCTTCATTGAAGAGAGAGAGTTCCTTACATTGGGACCCCTCTCAAATCAATGAGATGAGATGAATAATAAATTAGGGTTTCAGGGGTGAGATCATCCTCTGTATTTATAGTCCTAAGGGATAAATCTGAGCCATTGGATCAAACGATCTTAAACACCGACTTAAATCAATGGTTAGATATGATTCTGACGATCCCATAGGTCGGTGGAGGAAGCTTCCAGGAGCTGGTGATGTGGCGCCTCCGGACCAGGCCGGGCGGCCTCAAGGGCCAGGTCGCGCAGCCTTCCACTATGACAAGTGGGGCCCAAACTTGATAGGTGCGTAGGTCTCTGAATAAGCTTTCCAAAGAGTCCTGGTAGGCGAAAAACGGTGTCCGCATGAGAAAGTTATGGCCAAATTACTACACCCTACTCCTGCAGCCTGATATCTTTTGCATTCTGGACTCCAAATATAGCAAACAATATGTCTGTTTTGATCGTCTCGATGAGCTCTTCGCAATGGTCCACTCTAATCCATCATTTAAGATACTTTTATTTAGTGAAAACCGGTGAAATCCTACAAGACGAATGAAAACACCAAACTCGTGGAACTTGTTAGAATCAAACCCTACATCTAGTGTTTGTGATTCCTTTTGTACCATTTCATGCAAAAGTTGACGGTAAAAAGTTGACTTTAACAACCGTCAACAAAGGTCAAATAGTGCAAGGAGCAAAAAATCATGCAGAAGACGACGCTCCAATTCCACAGCCAAGACCTGCACCCTCGCACCCAGTTGAACAACTAGCTAGTGTTGTTTCCTGGATGAAAGAAAAGAAGTCATGTAGGATTGTTGCTATGGTCAACCGCTGGATGCAATCATTTTTGGTAGTAGTCTTAATGTTTTTGTCAAAACTCTACGTTGTTCTTTGTTTGCTTTATGGGAGGTTAGATGTTGATGCTGCTAGCCTGAGTTAGTAGCTGCTGGTCACTTTGTTACTGTCCCTTGGGTGAGCTTTTTATCTTTTCCTAGTCGTTTATGATACATGATGCACAAACTTTGTAATTTCGTTGCCTTGGTAATGAAATTTGGTGGTTACTGTTGTGGAAAAAAGTGCTAGGATTAGGGTTTAGGCTAGTAAGAGGTTACATTAGCTCTTGCTCTAGGTTTAGACATAATGTTTAGTGAGGTTTTCATATCTCCATGTTAGTGGTACTTGTGTGCATGAAGCTTGTACACGACCTGTAATCTTGTGAGATAACACCAATAGAGTTTGTGGTGTCAAGCAGAGACACATTTGTGCTTGGGGAAGGACCATAGACTATCCATGGAGTTACTAGACCAGTGACCTAGACCTTTGCAAGAGCATTGTTGCAAGTAGCTCCAACAAGGACTAGTGGAAAGCGCGAGCTTTCAAAATCAAAAAAAAATCATTTGGTTTTCCATGGTAACCGTCTAGATTAAACATTAAAATTGACATGATTGCCGGCATTTTCTAAATCTGAGCACTATTCTTCTAGTGGTATGAGACATGCCCTTTGAAGCAAGGCTCGACTTCATAAATCTTGATATCTACGGGTTTAGTCTTTTTGAGATGTTCTTAGGGATGATTTTAAGATCTTGTTGTGTTTTTGTATAATTTTATTACTACTCACTCTGTCCCATAAAACGTGTTGCTAGGCCTTAAGTTTGATTAGGTTTATAGAAAATATTAGCAATAATATATCTTCAAATAAGTTTATTATGAAAATATATCGAATGATTCATCTGATGATACTAATTATAATAAATATTACTCTCTCCATTCCAAACTATAAGTCGCTTTAACTTGTTTTATTCATCCATTTTGCTATGTATCTAGATATATTATTTATCTAAATTCATAGCAAAATGAATGTAGCAAAAATGATAAAGCCACTTATAATTTGGAATGGAGAGAGTAATATATTTCTTATATATATTTGGTCAAAGTAAAGGTGTTTTTTTACTTCTCAAAAAATGAGAATAATACCTCTATGCCAAAAAGAATGCATCTATGTGTTGCGTGCTAGTGAAAGTAGTTCACGTTTGACTGAATTTTAAGTGAATAGTATTCACATTTATGGGTCCAATTCAATTTACTATAAAAATATTTTTCATAATTATCATAAATATTGATATTTTTAATGAATAATAATTGATTAAACTTAAGATACTAAAACATGACAATATGGTAGAATTGCATTCTTTGGTAGGGACGGAGGGAGTAAATTTTAATAGGACGGAGTGAGTAGGACCGAGTCACTAAGTCAGGTCAATTTATTTTAATTGCCGGCCCGACATAGGAATATATATCGTAATGCCCACTAGTGGGTGAAACAACAGCATCAAACAACAGCATCTTGCTTCTCTATTTGCATGAGCATCTTCCCACTTCCTCGATTCCCCAGTCGACGTCTTCATTTCTTGGCTGCCCCATTAGGCTCTGTTCTCCCTAACAGGTGCGTTAGCCTATTTCTGCTTGCAATCGGCGGTACTTGCTCTAATTATCCTTGGTTACAGTATTACTTCATAATAAGTAAGCTAGGTTTCTCCTAGTCTGATTCTTCTAACTTTTCTGAGGTCTATAGGGGATCTCTGATACACAGTGTGTGTATGAGCCAAACCGAGGTCCAGATCTGTGTTTTTAGCATTCCTAGCTATATCTGAATGCTATTTTCTGCAGTTCTTGGGTGGGGGGGCGGCGGGGTGGAGCACTCTTGCTGTTTATCAAAGTTGTTGAGACTCATCGCTTATTGATGAACGTTCTTGTACATGATGTATTGGATCTGGTGGCCTCCGCGGCCAGAGCGAATGTCTGTGCTGGTATAGTGGCAACTTATCGGGTCAAATGTTTCTAGATACTGCTCACATCAGGCTCATCTGCGGGTCAACTAAGCTCACGAAATTGTTAGACGAAACAAACACTGGCCACGAGTCCCGACCATGTTCGGCTGGCGCCCTTTCCCCGGCAGCTAGAAGCAGAGCAAAGGATGCAGAGGCCTGCCGGCAGTGTGTGCCTACCGCGTGCTGAGACGTCACTGTAGTTCCGTAACAGTATCTTTGCTTTGGCAGTAGATAGTTCTGCAAAGACGTCACAATAGCTCAATGTTTACGATTATGGTTCTGTTAGTTTTTTTTTTGGTCAACTGGAAATTTCCTGGATCTGGCCTCATACTAATGTACTGTGCATCTTGTTTGAATGGTGCAGTTAGTTAATTTGACATGGACTCTGAAGCCATGTTCGATCACATTGAGCGCATGCTACTTGATGAAAGTGCAGAGCCGTCACACATGTCATTATCATTTTTAACAGAAATCACCAATAATTTCGCAGAAGAGCGGAAAATTGGCAGTGGTGGGTTTGCTGTGGTTTACCAGGTTTGACTCGCTCTCAGTTTCCCCAGAATACACCATAATAGAGAAACACGAGTTGTTCCTGACAAAAGCAAATGCTCTGACTTTTTAATTGCAGGGGCGTCTGCGAAATGGACGATCCGTTGCTGTGAAGAAGTTTCACCCTACGACTGAATTATCCGATGATCAAATATACAATAAGGAGGTTGAATCCCTGATGAGGTTGAAACATAAAAATATAGTACGTTTTTTGGATACTGTGCTGACAATCAGTGGAAAATGGTCCAATACCGTGGAAGGCATGTGATGGCAGAAGAACGACAACGGTTGCTTTGCTTTGAATTTGTGCCTGGAGGAAGTCTTGATAAACATCTATCTGGTACGACTGTGTTGAAAGTAACATTTTCCATCTTTATTTTTCCCCTGAATATTATATGGTCCAAGCATCTCACTGGTTTGATACATTGGCACAATACTTAGCTTAAGTTGCATCATACAACTTCAGGTGAGATTTACTGCGACATAAAGGTTACGAAAGAAAAAATATGTGAACTATTGGGCATTTATGTGGCTCAAAAAAGGAGACTGGAAAATAAGAAAATTTTGATCACTTTGTTTTACTTCTATTGTTTATGGGTGTTATTGTATTTTCGTGGAGAATATATTGCTTTTTGTGGAGAATATGTTATTTCAAATAAAAGTGGCTATTCATTATGGGTGTTATTTCCGTGGAGAATATATTACTTTTCCATAAAAACATTTTTTATTTGTTGATTAACAAAGCTATAGAAGCTTGACATTAGATTCCTAAAACAATCTATATTTTGGATGGGATATAGTATTATAATCAGTTTTTAATGGTGGCTGCACACACTATCTAGCTTCTCAAGGATGCCATAATATGTCCACGCCTTTCTTTTCTCGGCTTTACAGATATATCTCAAGGACTCGAATGGAGAAAGCGCTATCAAATAATCAGGGGAATTTGTGAGGGCTTGCAATATCTTCATGACGAGAATGTTCTTCACTTAGATCTTAAGCCCTCAAATATACTGCTTGATAACAATCTTGTTCCCAAAATTACTGATTTTGGTGTCTCAAAATACTTCGGTGATATGCAAACTCAAACCCTTATGACAAAAAAAATGTTATTGGATCAATGTAAGCTAATCTCGCCTTTGAAAAACTTTTAATTTGACTAGGATATATTTGTTATGTTGCACCTATTGTGCACTTTTACAAACGTTATAACGTCTTCATGCAGGGGATACATGGCACCAGAATCTTTTAGTGGAGTGATCGCTGTCAAGTCAGATGTATATAGCCTTGGTATTATAATCACTGAGATACTGACAGGAAAAAAAAAAGGATATTGCGACATTGAAGACGTAAGGAAAATTTTATATACAGCATTTTTATAATATAATGTTGTTTTCCGAGCATGTCTAGCTGTCGAAAGTAAATTTGGCTCCCGGAAAAAAATCAAATCATACTATTTTCTTATGTTCCTTGAGTCCCATGAAAATTTGCTTATAAACAACAAATTATCTTGTCCCAAACAAGCTATAGTAATGAAAACAGTAATATTAGAAAAGGTGGCTGATATATGGGGTCATGGTTCAGGTATGTTATTAATTGATAATTTAATTTATTTTCGCATTCCTCTATCCAATTATAATAGTTTTTGAGGTATATTTTGTCCCAGTTTGTTGCATCTTGTTTTGGTGTAACACCGAACCCTGCATCTAAAATCCGGTAGTGTTGGTATATAATGCTGTGTCCAAAATTTGAATGTCCCAAATTGTCTCAGCTAGTGTTGGTTTAACACCGTACGCTGCGTCTACAATATGGTAGTGTTGGTGTAACACTCCATGTGTGTGAAAATTTAAAGATTCCGAATTGTCTCAGCTAGTGTGTTGCTGTAACACCCTACGTCTAAAATTTGTTTATGGCTCAGCCAGTAACAGTCCGATATTTCAGGGGCCTAGAGTAAACTTAAAGTTAGGGGCCCTTAATAGAAACATGGAAATAAAATCAATACTTTCTACTACGTACAAAAAGTAACAACAATTAGTATAGGCAAAAGATCATCAACATTTTAAATAAATCAAATATGATGTTCATGTCAATAACACAAAAGTTTTTTTCTTACATTCCTAGATGCTACCTAGTTATACACTATGTCTAGATAGTAAAAGAAATGCATTTAAAAAAGCTAAAATGACATATAATTTGGAACAGAGGAAGTAATACTTATCACATAAAAAAGTTCATGTGAGCATAGAACAGATGACAAAAGATTATTGCCCTAAAATGGAGTATAATTGACTGTGATTGTTTTGTCAATGTATCATTGCATTCTGTATTTTGGAAACTAAGTCAACAATGTGGTGTATTGTTGGAAACTCTTCAATCAGAATGGCCTAAGGGTAGTGTAGAATATCTAAAAAGATGTAAAAGCCAACTCTTCTTGCGATGTAGAAGTTGCAACATACTACACCATCCGTTAATTAGTTGATCATAATCTAGTGATATACTCCATTTCAAGTACAAGTTAAATGTTCTGTATAGTTTATACTACGTCAGTTTTCTGAAATGATGAAGCAATATTGTTTCTTGACATCGAAGTGTTCGCATTTTTAGGTACTCGAAAGCTGGAAAACAAGATTGAAAATGCAAATGGGACATACACTGGAACAAATAAGAGTCTGTGTTGAGATTGGCCTCATGTGCATTGACAGTAACCCACATAAACGACCAGATCTCAGGCATGTAATCGAGCTGCTCAATGAAATGGAAATCATGTACATGGTTACAGAAACTACCTCAAGTTCTTCATCACTATTAACGCAGGTAATTGTGCGTACACACGCCACATTATTAATAGAGATTGGCACCAGAAGTGACGTGGGTTCAGAATAAGGGGTTAATAATAACAACCAACACGCTAGTCATGAGTTGTCTTAAATTAAACCAACCATCTTAATTAGGCTTATCAAATTTATAATGAAAATAATAAGATATACAACATCTAGTTAGCATTGTTATTGTTAGACACTCATGTTTAAAGTGTGAGCTTTTTACCGTGCTTGGAGGAACTAGCTAGCAGTTTGTCATGGACCTTGGATCCATGGCGATAGTGTCTTCTCCGACGAGGTTATACCCCTCTGTCGCAGGCTTCGTTCTAGGGTAGTAGCCCTAGGCTCTTGAGAGTCATTGGGAGAGAGAGAGATTAGTTTGGTAATTCCTTGCTTGATTCCCAAAGGTGCCGATTACAAGAATAAATGGCCATCGGCCAACTAATTGGAGAAGGTTCTCCTTAATTGTAGGATTTGCCAATCTTAGCTAATTGCCTAACTTTTCTCTTAGCCACTTGACCCGGCTGCCTGATGGGCTTGATCCGCATGCAGTGTTGCCCGCGATCAGCTTGACCCGCATGCACTGCTGCTGCGCGTATTGGGCCAACGGCAGCCTGTTGGCTGCCCATGACATCACCCCTCCCTTGAGGATCAGCTCGTCCTCGAGCTGCCATAGACCTAACTGAAACGACTTAAGGTTAAGCCTTTTACATCTCGGCTCACCTCTGTTATTAAAGACTAGAATGTGAAATAAATTTGGAAATAAAATATAAAATAAATGTAGGCGACAACTCTGTCCTCCTGGATCCCATGGAAAGTGCTGAATCACAGGCGTCATGCCGGAGGCCGGTTGGAGGTTGTACCAGCCTGCACCTATGCTGGATCTGTCGAGCACCAAGGTAGGTGGTAGAATCAAGGAGACGACCAACTGTGGCTGTACAGTTGGGCTCCATACCCAGCTCTCGACTTGTGCTGGAGGTGTAACAATTACCGACGAGACCGGGTGGAGGAATGGGCATCTTTGCGGGAGTGGTACATGCGACGAGCTGATCGGCATGCGGATCTTCCGCCTTTGCCCGTCGAACAAAGGAAGTCGCGCCTGGCGGCTTGCGGGCGCACCACGGCCTACTCCCTGCGGCGGCGGCCATGGGCTGGCGGAGACCATAGCAGGTGCGGCTCCCCACGAAGGGACTCGCACCGCCGGCGTGCGGGGAACTCTCGGCGCCCGCGGCACGAAGCCGCACCGCTACGTGGTGTTCCTTCTCTGTCTTCTCCTTGTGAGCACACCGGCGGGTGAACATCCGCGACGATCCGATCCGGCGTCTTGGCGGCACGGGACAAACCCTCTTCAAGTCTAGTGAGTGCATCTCGAGGTGGAGAGGGTGAGTGGGAGGTTCTTTGCCGCTGGCCGTGGATGGTGGGCGGCGGTGGTGATGTTGGGATGGCGGCTGGTGGTGGGGCGGCGGCCGGAGATCCGCCGGCTGGAGGAGGAGGCATGGCGGCTGATGGGACCGGCGGCCGGTGGAGAGATCGGGCGGAAGGTAGTGGTGGCGGACATGGGGATCGAACTGGATAGGCGATACCAGGTGTCATGGACCTTGGATCCATGGCGGCGGTGTCTTCTCCGATGAGGTTATACCCCTCTGTCGCAGGCTTGATTCTAGGGTAGCAGCCATAGGTGCTTGAGAGTCATTGGGAAAGAGAGAGATTAGTTTGGTAATTCCTTGCTTGATTCCCAAAGGTGCCGATTACAAGAATAAATGGCCATCGGCCAAACTAATTGGAGAAGGTTCTCATTAATTGTAGGATTTGCCAATCTTAGCTAATTGCCTAAGTTTTCTCTTAGCCACTTGACCCGACTGCCTGATGGGCTTGATCCCATGCGGTCTTTGCCGCGATCGGCTTGACCGCATCTTGGCTGGCTGCTGCGGCGTATTGGGGGCGGCGGCTTGTTGGCTGCCCATGACATCTCCCCCTCCCTTGAGGATCAGCTCGTCCTCTAGCTGCCATAGACCTAACTGACATGACTTAAGGTTAAGCCTTTTACATCTCGGCTCACCTCTGTTGGCCTGCTCCTGCGACGACGGCCATGGGCTGGCCCGGAGACCCGACAAGGTGCGGCTCCCCACGAAGGGACTGCACCCGCCGGCGTGCGGGAACCCTCGCGCCCGCGGCTGAAGCCACACCAGCTGCGTGGTGTTCCTTCTCTGTCTTCTCCTTGTGAGCACACCAGCGGGTGAACATCACGACGATCTGATCCGGCATCTTGGCGGAGGCGCGGTCCAAACCCTCTTCGAGTCTAGTGAGTGCATCTCGAGGTGGAGAGGGTGAGTGGGATGTTGGTGCCGCGGCTGTGGATGGTGGCGTGGCGGTGGCTGATGTTGGGATGGCGGGCGGTGGTGGTGGGGCGGCGGCAATTTGGAGATCTGCCCGGCTAGAGGAGGAGGCGTGGCGGTGATGGGGCGGCGGCCGGTGGAGAGATCGGGCGGAAGGTAGTGGTGGTGGACATGGGGATCGAACCTGGATAGCTGAGACCAGGTGTCATGGACCTTGGATCCATGGCGATAGTTTCTTCTCCGACGAGGTTATACCCCTCTGTCGCAGGCTTGGTTCTAGGGTAGCAGCCCTAGGAGCTTGTGTGTCATTGGGAGAGAGAGAGAGATTAGTTTGCTAATTCCTTGCTTGATTCCCAAAGGTGTCGATTACAAGAATAAATGGCCATAGGCCAAACTAATTGGAGAAGGTTCTCATTAATTGTAGGATTTGCCAATCTTAGCTAATTGCCTAACTTTTCTCTTAGCCACTTGACCCCGCTGCTGATGGGCTTGATCCGCATCTGATCTTTGCCGCGATCAGCTTGACCGCATGCACCTGCTGCTGCGCTGGCGTATTGGGCGGCGGCGGCTGTTGGCTGCCCATGACATCTCCCCTCCCTTGAGGATCATCTCGGCTCACCTCTGTTGGCCTGCTCCTGCGACGACGGCCATGGGCTGGCCCCGGAGACCACAGCAAGGTGCGGCTCCCCACGAAGGGACTGCACCCGCCGGCATGCCAGGAACCCTCACGCCGCGGCACGAAGCCACACCGCTGCGTGGTGTTCCTTCTCTGTCTTCTCCCGGTGAGCACACCGGCGGGTGAACATCCGCGACGATCTGATCCGGCGTCTTGGCGGCACGGTCCAAACCCTCTTTGAGTCTAGTGAGTGCATCTCGAGGTGGAGAGGGTGAGTGGGATGTTGGTGCCGGGATGGCGGGCGGCGGTGGCTGATGTTGGGATGGCGGTTGGTGGTGGGGCGATGGCTGGAGATCTGCCGGCTAGAGGAGGAGGCGTGGCGGCTGATGGGGCGGCGGCCGGTGGAGAGATCGGGCGGAAGGTAGTGGTGGTGGACATGGGGATCGAACCTGGATAGCTGATACCAGGTGTCATGGACCTTGGATCCATGGCGATAGTTTCTTCTCCGACGAGGTTACACCCCTCTGTCGCGAGGCTTGGTTCTAGGGTAGCGGCCCTAGGAGCTTGAGTCATTGGGAGAGAGAGAGATTAGTTTGGTAATTCCTTGCTTGATTCCCAAAGGTGCCGATTACAAGAATAAATGGCCATCAGCCAACTAATTGGAGAAGGTTCTCCTTAATTGTAGGATTTGCCAATCTTAGCTAATTGCCTAACTTTCCTCTTAGCCACTTGGCCCGGCTGCCCGATGGGCTTGATCCGCATGTAGTGCTGCCCGCGATCAGCTTGACCCGCATGCACTGCTGCTACGCGTATTGGGCCGGCGGCAGCCTGTTGGCTGCCCATGAAATCTCCCCCTCCCTTGAGGATCAGCTCGTCCTCGAGCTGCCATAGACCTAACTGACACTGGAGGGGGTGGTTTGCAGCGGTGGATGGTGGTGATGGTGAGCGGGAGCGAGTAGGCGAGGATCGCCGGACTCGTGATACCAAGTTGTCATGGACCTTGAATCCATGACGATAGTGTCTTCTCCGGTGAGGTTATACCCTCTACTACCGCAGGCTTGATTCTTGGGTAGCAGCCCTAGGCGCTTAAGAGACATTGAGAGAGAGAGAGAGAGAGAGAGAGATTTATTGGTAATACTTTGCTTAATCTCCACCGAGTCTGATTACATGAATATATGGCCAGCGGCCTCAAACACACCACTAATTTTAGGACTAATAATAGAAGGTTATTCTCAGCCACCGCTGCTAATCGCGCAGGATATTCTCAGCCACTGCTGAATACAAGGTTATTCTCAGCCACTGCTAATCGCGCAGGTTGCCACTCGGCATGGCCGCCCTTTGGCGCCCATGACATCTCTTTGGCTGCCTATGGATCCAATTGCCCATGATACCAGGTGTCATGGACCTTGGATCCATGGCGATAGTGTCTTCTCCGACGAGGTTATACCCCTCTGTCGCAGGCTTCGTTCTAGGGGTAGCAGCCCTAGGCGCTTGAGAGTCATTGGGAGAGAGAGAGATTAGTTTGGTAATTCCTTGCTTGATTCCGAAGGTGCCGATTACAAGAATAAATGGCCATCGGCCAACTAATTGGAGAAGGTTCTCCTTAATTGTAGGATTTGCCAATCTTAGCTAATTGCCTAACTTTCCTCTTAGCCACTTGACCCGGCTGCCTGATGGGCTTGATCCGCATGCATTGCTGCCCGCGATCAGCTTGACCGCATGCACTGCTGCCCGCGATCAGCTTGACCCGCATGCACTGCTACTGCACGTATTGGGCCGGCGACAGCCTGTTGGCTGCCCATGACACAGTTCAACCCATCCGATTATATTTTTGGTATAGGGTCACTAGTGTAATTTAACAATTGGATTTTTTTTCTTCTCTCCCGGACGTTTTGTCCACGTCCTCGCCCCAGCTAGTAGACGCTGGCCACTGCCCACCCCCGCTTGCCCAGCTCGAGGACACCGCCCGCCGCTGCCCCGCCAATGGACACCGCAGCTCGCACGATGAGGACGGGTGATTAAAAGTGGGCTTACGATGCTTGTTTTTTTTCCCGTTGGGCATCCAATGATAGTTGGGCCTCCGGGTTGTGGCAGCCCACGGTGTCCGCACGCATGGGACAACTAGGACGCTCTAATGCGAATTGCTTTGTAGTCCAGCGGTAGGACAGTCAGTGGGACGCTACCCATCGGGGTTCAAATCGCGGTGCTCGCACCTTTTCTTGGGATTTCCCGGGATTTCGGCGTTATGCATTAAGTGGTAGCGGCGTTCCGTCGACGACGGCGCCAATGGTGACTTCGAGAATCTCGGATCTGCGGGTGTTCAGTCCTTCGGAGGTGCTCATAGGGGTAGGGTTTGCGACGCGTGTGTTCATAGGGGTGAGTGTGCGTGCGTGTTGTGGCGTCTGCGTTGTACTGTGTCATTCAAAAAAAAAAAAAAAAAAAAAAAAACTAGGGACGCTCTAATCAGAGCATTACCGAATATGATAATCTCAGAAAACCTGTTGTCGTCAAAATCTGTCCTTTTGTAGAAAGTTCGTTGATGTGATTACTGCTAATGTTTAGCTTATTATTATTCTCTCAGAGAAGTGATGAACATGTTTCAGAAGATACCAATCCTGCAGCTATCACTGATGAAAAGCCACAGAATAATTCATTATTAAGTACGTTGCCTAAGAATTTACCATTCCAATTCCTCGAGCAAATCACTGACGGTTTTATGAAAATCGGGTGGTTGGCAGAGGTGTGTTCGGAGTGGTTTATAAGGTATGCCTACATCCTTGCGTTTCATGATTATTTATATTTGTGCAATCTCGGAACTGAGATGCTGAGAGTAAACCAAGCGGTAACCTATCTTCTTTGCAATAGGGAATCCTTTCTGACGGACAAGCCATTGCTGTCCGCAGGCTCCACAGATTCCAGGGACTTGACATGAAACACTTCGCCAATGAGGTTAATGTACTCATGAAGCTTACACACCAAAATATTGTAAATCTTCTGGGATACTGTGACGAAGAGAGACGAGTTGTGGTAAAGCACCAAGGACAATATGTAACGGCTGTAACCTCTGAACAGTTGCTGTGCTACGACTATATGTCCAAGGGAAGCATCGACCAGTACATTTTGGTACGATGAAATCTGATGTCATTAGCCCTTATTATTTTTGTTTCGAGACCGCGCCGTTGCGCGTATATCAGTCATTAGCCCTTATTATTAGCTCCTGCTTAATGGTACATTCACTTTTCTTGGTGCCATACCACAGCAATTTTGAGCCACCAGAAACATTCTAATTTTGTCTTTAGTCAGTATCAAGTTCAAAAGATTACCTAAAAATGTAGAAATATTTACTATACTAAAATGCTCGATATGCAATGTAGAAATATTTACTATACTAAAATAAAATACTCGATATGCACGAGTAAGATATGAATTTCTCCCCCACTCCCCGAGAGAGTTGAACCTAGGACGTTTTGCTACTCAGTCCATCTAACCAACTCAGTTAGAGGCCCTTTATTTTTTATAATGGATAATTGAGGTCATTAGATTTGTCATAAAATTTATTTTTGTATTACGCCGATTTAGTGCTAAGTATTGATACAATTTTCTATAACTTTTGTTGAATTCAATATAGTTCCAAAAATAGTATTTCTTCTTGATTTTTAGTTCTGTGCTTTTTTTAAAGGAAACAATAACAGACTTGATTGGAGCATGCGCCACAAAATGATTTGGGGATTTGTGAGGGTTTACGTTACCTGCACGAGGAGCATGACCGTACTCCAATTATTCATTCGAACTTGAAGCTATCAAATGTTTTGCTAGACGAAAACATGCTACCAAGGATCACGGATTTCGGTTTGTCAAGGCTTATTGGTGAAGGGAATACTAGAACTGTTACGCAAACTCTTGGACCAATGTAAGAACAATATGTTACTGCCACTCCACTACTAGTAGCACTTATTCTTCAATCATTTTCAGTTCGAATACTTTAATATTGTTTTCACGAATACTGCAAGCTGATACTCTCTCCTGCCTTTGTTATTACTTTATTAAGAGGATACATGGCACCTGAATACCTTAACAAGGGGTTAGTTTCAGTCAAGGCAGACATATACAGCTTGGGTATTCTTATTCTAGAGATTGTAACTGGTCAAGAGAATAGTACAAAGATTGACTTCATCGAGCATGTAAGAATACCTGGGAACCTCTGAAGACTACTATTTCATATGTTTATTTTGGAAAAGTTTGCACATATACTTCTTTAATTAATTGCTCCCAAATTCAACAGGTTCGTGAAAACTACATGGGAGGGTCACAGATAGCATCTCTGTATCCTTCTCTAGAACCCGAATTACATGATCAGGTAGAATTGTGCATCGAAATTGGCCTAGAGTGTGTCCAGACAAATCGAAAGTATAGACCTAATGCAGGGGACATTATACGTAAGCTCGAGGGAGGAAACAAATTGGGCCCTGGACCATCCCGCGAAAATACTACTACAGGTATATAGACCTTTTTGTGTTGTTTTTGCCTCCTTAATAACTGCCAAATTTTTCGTGTCACAAGTTTCGCATTCATGTCACAGTTTTCTATTGCTGTGAAAAATGTAATCACATTTAAAAATAGCTATAAACTAGTATGCGTGCCCGTGCGTTGCTACGGGACAACTAAACTTTTGTATTTACAGATCATACGATGAAAACAATACTGTAAAAATAAATATCGACATTAAAGTGATAACAAAAAAAAATCATAAAATTAATACACCCAAGCAGATCAGTGTCACAGACTCACAAACTCTCCTGTAATGTCATTTGAGTTGGTGATAACAAAGTCCTCTCCAAATATTAATTCTGGGCGATAAGTGAACTGGGCGAACAGGTTATATTCAACAGTGAATCTACTGTATCGACAACCTGTAAGGATATATAGTTAAAAATTCAATTAAGTGAGGTAACTATACCGACAATTAGAGCTTTGCAGCTATTTCGAAAGAGTGGGAATATTAGGTGTAAATTGAGCAGTGAAAGTTGGAGCACAATCACTACAGAGATACTTTTGGAAGCATTTAGTGACAGACCATGCATATGCAACCCAATAACTTCCTAATCTCAAGCAAACAGAATCCTTTGGTATGGATTGCATTAGTTAAATGTATATTTGGACACAGAAAGATGGCATTGAAACTCTTAAAAAAAGTGTAACTGATCAAGCATATTTGCAAATGTAATAGGAAATTGTTTTACCCCATATTACTGTAGTAATAAGAGCATATGAGTGTTGAGTCCAATTATTAGAAGATTATTACACCATTTTGGGATTCTGAACAGCATCTTCAAAACAAACGCAGTTCAATTACTACAAAGAAGAGTAAACAACCACCTTAGTTGATAAGAAATTCCATCCGAATTCAACAAAAAGCTAAAAAGAATTAGCAATGTGGACATACAATTTCTCAAAGGAAACTGTAATTCTGATTTATATCTGTTAAAGAATTAGTATCACACCATCTCCAGTATTACTTAATGGTTGAATTGTACAGCCCACGTAGCTCTGCGTTTAAAAATGAAAAAATAAAACATGCAAAAGCAACTGAATTTATTTTCGAAACCTTCAGCAATGTCACATGCAACAACAGTAGGATGGAAAGGAAATGCATGCCAACCCGAAGATTTTAGGGGCTCTATTCTATTGTGAGCTGCCTTGTTTAGATGCAAAATTTTTACCCTATAAATGTGAAATCGGATATGCCGGTACACATTTCAAATACTAAAACTTGTAGATTGTATAGTGGGACTAATTACAACATAAATTATAGATTCCATCTATAAACTACGAGGCAAATCTAATGAGCTTAATTAATCCATCATTAGAGCATGTGTTACTATAGCAGTTTAGTGTCTAATCATGGCCTAATTACTAGGCTCATTAGATTTGTCTCGCAATTTATAAGCAAACTATACTGTTAGTTTTTTTTTATTTCATCTAGATTTAATACTCCATGCATGTGCGCACACATTCAATGGTTTTGAATTTTGAATTTTGTATCTAATCAAGGCCCAAATGTTTGTCTGCCGTTATTGGGTGAGTTCTTTTTAGATAATGGATATAAAATCCGGCTTCATCTATCAGCAGATAGAATCAAGCTAATTATTACAAAAAATTCGAGCACCAAAGCGCTCTCGCTAAACAACATCTAGCCAGAATTGAGTGAACAAGAAACAAAACACGGTTTGATCTAAATATGACCAATAAATCTTGTAGATAGCCATCCTCTTGAACTAAAACTGCAGAGCGAAGTTTCAATGTCTTTGCCCAGCCCGTACTAGCTGGTCACGCTGATCTTCAGCCATTTGTAGATTTGCCCACTGGCGTAGCCAATGGGTTCCCCGAATAGCACCTGCAAAAAGATTTTTGGTCTACATTTATGAAAAACCACTTCGTTTCTTGTTATCCAAATTGCCCAAAGTAAAAGCTGCATTTGCCGTTAATAACAATGAATTTACTTTTTTTTGTTTGTAATTTTTAGTCCATCGCTCAAATAGGTCACCCGTATCGGCGGTGGTGATAAACCAAACAAAAGATGTACAGCGCCATAGGAATTTGGCGTGAACGCACTCAAAAATAGGTGTTGAATTGTTTCGGAAGATGACAAAAGAAAAGATCTTGTTACCATTCGATTACGTCTAACTAAATTATCTTTAGTTAAAGTAACACCCTTTTTAGGTACCATAAGAAAATCTTAATTTTCATTGGTACTTTTATACGCCAAATATCCCGTGACACTTTCGAACACCATTGTTAATTAACGCGGCATACATGGACTTGACCGAAAAACATCCGGATGCATTTAGCCCCAAACAAAAGTATCCCTATCACTTGTTAAATTAATGTCTTGTATCGAAGCAACAATTCTGTGCCAAGCAACTAGGTTTGCACCACTTAAATGTCTCCTGAACGAGATATTTAGCGGGACAGTACTAAGCACATATATGCCATATATTTAGCTGCCGTTATTGGGTGAGTTCTGAGTTGGGTCAGCATATATATGCCATATATTGCTAACACATGACGGTTTTTGTGCATTCAGAAATTGGTAAGCCAAAGATTTTTGAGTTTGAAATCCTGAATGACATCACAAACACATTCGATCACCGACTTGGGAAGGTGCATTTGGATGTGTTTATAAGGTATGAATGAGATACCGTCCTTTTTTCTTTGTAGTTCGAATGTTTCCTTCCCTTGATTGGCCAGTTTTAAGTCAACAAGTCATACAGGGAAAACCACATGGTAACGTGGGAGCGATGGCCGTGAAGAGGTTTAATAAAGAAAAAATACGCATATCACCGAAACAGTTTGAGAATGAGGTTCATCACCTGAGCAGAATCGAGCACAAGAATGTAGTACGGCTCATAGGTTACTGCGATGAAATACGGGAAATACTGTCCCGTGGTAAGAACAAGAATGATGATGATCAAGGTGTCAGCGAATATATTAAAGAAGATATTCGAGAAAGATTATTGTGTTATGAGTATATGCCTAAAGGAAGCCTTGACATGAGAATTAATGGTATGTTACACCGTCCTCCAGTTCCTTTACTCTATTATTTCGTTTGATAATATATATACACACACATACATATATATATAATAACACACATATCTATATATATACATATGCATATCTAGATAGGTATATATAGCTACGTACATATGTACCTGAAGGACTGAAACTTCGACCAGAGAGGAGTTGAATGGGAGCTTCAAATTTCTTTTGAAATATTCAGCCACTATTCCAACTTCACTGCCAAACGCATAGACAAAACACCATGATGAGCCAAATGAGAGGGTGGATGTTCCTAGGAGCACAGTAGGACACCACAATAGAACAAAAACCCATTCCCGAACTAAAAGATAGAAAATAAGATACCCAACTCCTGCTGAGAAGAAGCAAGTTTCTAAATCTAAAATACTCACGCCAACAGGTGACGAGAGTACCTAGATAAACTCCTTGGAACAGTAGAAACACAGCACCAAAGAGATACCTGGATTTGCATGGCACTCAAAGGTGCATAGCCGATCAACATCTAGGGCGAGGCGACATATTCTTGATCGCCGGTCACCACACCTTCTCCTTTGGTAGCCGGCTCCAACGCCAAACTCTCAATGTCACTACGTGTCATCCTTCCGCCTTGGAACCTCCCGCTCGGGTTTTGAGGCTCAAACCCGTGAAACCCCGCCACTAATGTTTTTGAGGCCCACACCACCAAACTTGGCCACGAGTAGTCTACCCCAAACCACCCCCACGCCGACACATGTCACCGCCGTCTTCGATTGCCCAGCCATCTAGTCTTCCTGAGCCGCTCGCTCGACTTGCACGTCGCACGTCTTAACTTCCTGAGCCGCTCGCTCAACTTGCATGTCGCCCGTCTTAACTCAGTCAACACGGTCACTCCACGTGTCGTTGAACTTGTCGGTGTCCCAAGTGTCGCCACCATGGCTGGCCACCCCGCGATCCGGTCCCTCGGTCCAAGCCTCATGTCCGCCCTTCACCGCTCCCGGTCCATCGGCATGTCCTCCATGGTCTTCACCCACCGTCTACCATCTTCTCCAAGCTCACACCTAGGTACACACACAAGCCAAGAGACACGTTGCATGACACACCTTGTGTGCGGGTTAGTTGAAGCAAGAACCAAAGTGTCGGTTTTGTTGACAATCGCACATCATACAATTTGAATCACATGGGTACTTGTCAACCGTGTGTTTGCAATCTCCCCTTGATGAGTGCATTGTCAACACCAGCACAAAGACAAAAGAGAGAAATCAAGGAAGAGAACCCACTCAAATGACCAAAGCCAATGAAAAGCCGAAAGCGGGGTCATTTTAAAATAAGCAAAAACTTGAGCAAAGTTTAGTCCCCAAAGACATGGGCAACGACTCAATGCAACCAACCAAACCACAACTAGCCCTCAAGAAGAGGTAAACAGGCTAACACCACTAGCAATGCTCGAAAAGCCAGAAAAACTACTACCCTCAAGAAGAGGCAAAGGCTCAACATATCTAGTAAGAGCAACTCAAAGTGCAACTCCCCATAGACAGATGCAACCTCTAACAAATGAATGCATACACGCTGGATTTGTGGATCACTCTCCCCCTTTGTTGACATATGTACTTATCAAGTTCATTAAATGAGAACACATCGAATGCAATTCTCTCCCTTGAAACATGCTATGAATGCACAAATGTACAATTCGAAGCTTTGAAATTATAGCAATTTGAATGAAAGATGCTCTAACTAGTATCATGGCAACAAGGTACAAGTGCTAGCCTATGCTCAACCTAATCAAGTGAGAAGAAATATGGCACTTTTTCCACAAAAACCGCACGCTTCACAGCTATAGGGGTTTGAACCCACGACCTAACCCTCATGTGCAACCTCCTCTCATCCTTTGCACCCCTTTGTCACAAGAAAATGTTATTTGAAGTTTTTATAAATTCAAATTTTGAATTATTTACAAAAAAATATGAACAATATAATAGTAGTAAGAAGAAAATAACTTGATAGAGCATGATGTAGAAAATTTTAGAGAGAAAACCATCACATTTGGAGTTAGTACGAGGAAGAAAGACTAGTTACAAGTTTTGGCCAACAATTAGAAAGAGAAATTTGGAGTTCTTCAACAACTTGAAAAAAATTCAAACAACATTTTGAAGTATCAAATGAACTCAAATAGAAAAGTTGTATACAACAATGTTTTTGAGATCTATAATTTTTATTTTAGTCATTTCTCGGTTGGAGTTCATTTAAAAATTGACTTTTAGTGCTTAAAGTTGCCCCAATAAATCGATTGTGGGGACGGATGATAACACCAATTGCCCCTATAAATGTTATTTGAGAGCTATTTGTAGGGCGTCTCAATATAGAGTTGCTCCTAAAAAAATAGTGTGTCCGTTGCTACAAATAGTTTTCACATAGTGGCACCTCCTTTTCATCTAAGTATGCATATGCCTAATGACACATTTTTTACGTGGAGTTAATGATTTACATATTAACTCCGATCCTTTTTGTAGGTAATGATCTTGATTGGCATACACGATATAAAATAATAGAAGGTATTTGTGAAGGCTTACATTATCTTCACGAGGGTCAACAGGATAATAAGATAGTGCATTTGGACTTAAAACCAGCAAAATATATTGCTTGGCGGTGACATGGTTCCTAAACTTGCTGATTTTGGAATGTCAAGGCTCTTCAAGCTCGAACAAGTTTATATCATTGCTTCCAAGGCCGGGGAACACCGTAAGAAGCTCGTCAACTTTCTTGAATATGCTCTCTTCAATTTATTTGGCTTGCAACAGTTTAGGAACTTATTTGGTTTAAAAGACACATTTAGTTTTTCTTTTGTTAGTAAATCTGTCCTTAAGAGCGTTCCGAGTGGAAGGTCCTTCACCGGTTCGATGTAATGAATGCTGAGATTGAACCGGGGTTGTCTGCTTGTGACCATGGTTCGATGGAGACCCGTATTTCTCTCTGCCGTTGGTGCTCCCGTTGGGCTGGAATCCCAACTCCCTCGCCTCTCCCTTTGCCATGCGGCGCTCCTCCCTTTCCCGATGAGCAGCGGCACAAAGCGTTGTTAGGATAAGCGGATCACTAGCATGGCATCTAGGCGGGTAATATTAACGGATACATGAAGAACAACCTAGATACTCTAGAACATTCATGATCTACTTGTAAACGGGCGTAACAGAGGTGTTCTAGGGTTAGTTACCGACCATCAGATGACTTGGCGGGGACGGCGGAGCTGGATCCGGCGGCGGCAGTGGCGGCGGTGTTCGAGTCCCCCATCGATCTTCTACGCGCCTCGGCGGCGGCGGTCGGTGGAGTGGGCGTCGGTGCGATGGAGGCGGCGGCGATGTGGAGGAGCTTCCGTCACCGGCTGCGCTCCGTAGATCGGTCTAGGGAATGTAGGTGGGGTGACTGGCGGGCATGTAACAACTTCGTGAACAGTGGCCCGGCCCCCACCTCTCCTTTTATATTGCCGCGATGTGCAGGGGGGCCCTCCAACCATAGGTGGGTTGGCGCCCCCGATCGGTAGCGTGGTCAAACCCGAGTTGGTCCGTTGGGCCCAACTTCGGGATTGAGATCATTCTAACATTCTCCCCTTGATCTCATCTCACACTTTAACTTTTAAACCTTTACTTTTAATTTTCACTTTGAACTTTCACTTTACTTATTTCATCTCAGATTTGTGCATAGAACATGCTCAATCGTCCACGGTCCTTTGCCGATAGATTTCACGGCTACAATACACATCTCTGGTGCGAAACAAATAAAACTTTAACTTTGGGCCCTTTACAATTGTCCGGGGAATCATAGGCTTTCCGTTAACCCCATGCCGGCTATGTGTTCCTTAAACACGTTGGGTGGTAAGCCTTTTTGTGAGCGGATCCATAAGCATTCTTTCGGTGCTTATGTGCTCAAGATTTATAACTTGATCCTGGATTTTTCTCCTTCACAACATAGTACTTTATGTCAATGTGTTTGGTAGCACCACTTGACCTTGTTGTTGTGAGCATACTCTATTCTTTGGATTATTATCCACGATTATAATGTCATTGGTCCATGGATGTCGTCGACCACTTTCAAACCGGGTAAGAATTTCTTTAGCCAATTCACCTGCCCCGTCGCCTCATAACAAGCTACAAACTCGGCATACATAGTAGAGTTTGTAGTAATCTTTTGTTTAGAGCTTTTCCACGATATTGCTCCCTTTGCGAGAGTAAACACATATCCGGATGTAGACTTTCTATCATCTCCCGCATAATCAGAGTCCGAATATCCCAAAATCTTTAGGGAGTCGGATCTTCAGACGTTAGCATGAGGCCTTTCGTTTCCTTGCAAATAGCGTAAGACTTTCTTTACTAATCCCGATTGTGCAACACCGGATTACTTTGAAATCTACCAAGCAACCGGTTACATAAGCCAAGTGCGGGGCGTGTGCATACTTGAGCATCTTGTAAAGCTTCCGACGGTGAAGCATATGGAACCCCTTTCATTTGGTTGAGCTCATACTGCGTTCAGGACTTTGAAAATCCCCATATTTCTCGCCCTTGACTATGGGTGCAGGTGAAGGTCTACTTTTATGCATATTGAATCTCTAAGACCTTTTCAATATATGCCTTTTGAGATAGTCCCAATACCCTCTTCTTCTATCTCGGTGAATTTCTATGCCCAAAACAAAAGAAGCTTCACCAAGATCCTTCATGTCAAACTTTGAGGACAAAAATTTTTTTTTTTTCTGCGATGTAGATTCATATCACTACTTGCAAGTAGAATATCATCCACATACAGGATTAGGAAAATATATTTCCCATTTTTAAACTTTACATAGACACAGTTGTCCTCGATATTTGCTTTAAACCCAAAATTCTTTATAGTTTTGTCAAACTTCAAGTTCCACTCGTCTTGAAGCACCTGCTTTAAGCCATAAATAGATTTCTTTAAGCAACATCCCATCTTTTCTTTACCTTCCACGACAAAACCCTTAGGGTTGTGCCATGTAGACATTTTCCTCCAAATCTCCATTTAGGAATGCCGTCTTTACATCCATCCGATGTAACTCTAAGTCAAAATGTGCCACCAATGCCATTATTATTCTAAAAAGAATCTTTACATGAGACTGGAGAAAAGGTCTCGGTGTAATCAATTCCCTCTCTTTGCGTTAAAAAGCCTTTAGCCACGAGTCGCGCTTTATATCTTTCTATTTTCCTTGGGAGTCACGTTTTATTTTGTAGACCCATTTACTGACCCTCTTGTTTTGGCTCCTTTAGGAATGTCCGTTAGGTCCCAAACATCATTGGAACTCATAGATTTTGCATTTCTTCTTTCATGGCTTCTAACCACTTTGATGCGTGAATGCTACTCATGGCTTCTTCATATGAGGCGGGTTCACCTTCCATATGAAACTCTTCAATATTATAAATTTCATAGTCATTAGGTATAGCTGACCTTCGACTCTTTGAGACCTTCTAGGGGCCTCCTCATTTGGCACCTCTTGTTTTGAGGCTGGTGTTGCTCCCCTCATACGTGGTAACATCTTCATTAGGTTCCTGATTAACGGGTTCCTCATTTCTCTTCTTGTTGTTACCACGGGAGAGGAACAACAAAAGTTCTTGCACCGCAATGTCTTGCATTGTTGGTGCGTAAAACAAATGTAGCTCGAAGAATGGCTCTTGAATTATAGGATTGGGCACGCACACCGCTTTTCTTCAAGATCAATCTTTCGAGCTGCCATGCTCCCCCCTTATCATTTCATTCTCTAGAAAAATAGCATGTCTTGTTTCTACAAACTTTGTAAGTCTATCGGGACGGTAGAGAAGCGAAAACCTTTTGACCTTTCGGGATAGCCAATAAAATGGCAACTCACCTGTCTTGGGATCAAGCTTCCCAATATTTGGGTTAAACATTTTAGCCTCAGCAGGACACCCCCACACACGCAAATGGTTTAGTGAAGGCACCCTTCCTGTCCACAATTCATACGGTGTTTTGGGCACCGATTTGCTTGGCACTCTGTTGAGAATATGAATGGCAGTTTTTAAGGCTTCCATCCACAAACTCAATGGTAAAGTAGAGTAGCTCATCATACTACGCACCATATCCATCAGGGTACGGTTACGCCTTTCAGCTACTCCGTTCTGCTGAGGTTCGCCCGGCGTGGAATACTGGGCGACTATACCATTCTCCTGTAGAAACCTTGCAAAAGGTCCAGGAACTTGACCATACGGGGTATGCCGACCGTAGTACTCCCCTCCACGATCAGATCGGACTACTTTAATCTTTAAGTTGTGTTGATTTTCAACTTCAGCTTTAAATATTTTAAATTTATCCAATGCTTCTGCTCTTTCTTTAATTGGATAAATATAGCCAAAACGGGAGTAGTCATCGGTGAATGTAATGAGCGAATCATAGCCATCCACACTCTTTACGGGGAAAAGGACCACAAATATCGGTATGAATGATCTCTAATTTTCTGGCGCTTCGTTTGGCATCCTTTTTAATTTGCTTTACATACTTTCCTTTTTATGCAATCTATGCATTGCTCTAAGTCCGAGAACTCCAAAGGAGGAAGAATTTCATTCTTAACTAGTCTTTCTATTTCTCCCCTCGAAATATGGCCTAAACAGCAGTGCCATAATTTCGCCCGTTGCGATTGGAGTTCGCTTTCTTTTTCTACTTTCATTTGTAGACGAGGATACGCCATCTTTCACATCACATATGGAATTCACACTTTCACATAGCGACAACATATACAATTCGTCTTGTCGATGGCAAGACCAACAAAAATATCATTAAACCAAATGACACACCTGGCCATGTCCAAAATTACAGTGTAAAAAACTGAATCATCCAACTTAATAACACTTATTAAGTTTCTTTGCAATGTAGGAACATAAAAAACATCTTTCAAAATGAGATTGTAGCCATTAGGCAACTCTAGAGCGACATCTCCAATGGCCTCCACTGCAGCCTCGACTCCATTTGCAACACTAATGGAACTTTCTCTTTTTAGCGTAGTTCTCGTCGAATGGAATCCCTGTAAGGAATTAGCAACGTGAATTGTTGCACCAGAATCAATAAACCATGTAGACTTTGAAAATCGTACATACAGAGATTCATTTACAAATGAAATAATGTTCTCACCTTTCTTTGCCATTATCTCCTTTAAGTATTAGGGGCAGTTTTTTCTTAATGTGGTGCGGGTTACCACACCCGAAACAACCCATTTCACCTTCTTTGTTGCCCTTCTGCCGTGGTCGCGGGTCGTGGCTTTTCTTTATTCTTTCGAGGCTTATCTTTGCATGGGAGCTTTCTTTGAGGGAGAGCCGTGATTAAATGGCTTTTTACCCTTGTTGTTATTGTTGTTGCTTTTAAGGTAGTTCGGATGACCACCTTCTGCGGCCCTTTATCCTTATCTCCTCATCAACACACCGAAAGCGGTGAGCTTGTCTAAGTCCCATTTCTCGGCCGCATGTTGTAGTTGATCACAAGGTTGTCATACTCTTTTAGGCAAGGAAGCAAAAACAAAGTGGATGAGGAGTTGAGGTTGAATCTCCACATCCATTGCCTTAAGCTTATTTGCCAAATGACTCATTCTAAGAATGTGATCATGTATGCCACCACTGTGTACTTTTCATTTGTCAATTGCTTGAACAAATGGGTGGCATACACCTTGGAGGTACCGATGAACCGGGTCTTGATCCTCTCAAGGTACCCTTTGGCGATGTCACACTTTTCAATTGAGCTGCGATAGCGGGCTCAATTGTATTTTCAATCACGGCACAACATTTCTTGTTGTCACTTTGTTGACACTTGTTATCATATAAAATTATTAATCAATTAAACATGAGAAAGGGGTATAAATAATAAAAACAACCTAGAATAGGGGGTCACTAACATATTTCCACCAGTTTTAGTAATGTTGTGAATTGCAGGGGACCAAACTTGACACCGAAGAAAACATCATCTAGAAGACTCCGGAAGCCACGACGCACCGCGGACCGGGTGGTGGGACCCACCACGGGCCGATCGGCCAATAATGGGGCCGATCGGCCTGCTTTGACCGCCAAGGCAGCCACGTCTCAGGAACCTTCCTCCACCGCCTCTAAGACTTAATCTAAACCGGTTGTTTAACGTCGGTTTGATCCGAGGGCGTCGGTAGAAGCACGAGATGAATCAAAGATTAGTACCACATCGCTGGCTGAATTTGAAGGGACATAAGAAGACCGATATATATAGACCCCTAGACCCCCTTTTGGATCATCAAGTTCTCAATTCGGAAACAACGCTTCAAGATCCAAGTCATCCCCATTTGTAGAAACATCGCTTTAGGAAGAGTAGCAATCAAGACTAGAACTAGTAGGAAGGGAGAAATCCGCTCCGGATCGTCGGAGGCCGGCTCAAGATCAGGCCTCGTTCTTGTAAGTTCTTCATTGTAAGTAGTCTTCAAGTTCCGCACACGTTCTTAATATGAATATCTTGATCATGTTTATATTCGAGATTATTTGTTCTAGTATTTACTTTGATTACACGTTTAGCATAGTTGAATTCTTGTTATGTTCATGCATGGATTAGATATAGCGCTCATCATCTAGATCGGAAGGTGAGTGGTAGAGATGATGTAATCGTGGTGATTAGATCTTATTTACTCCGCGTTTGCACCCTATGTGCCGGGTCGTGTGGTAGATCGTGGTGGTGACAAAGCACCATTGAGTCCTTTGCAATCCATCCCCGTATGTAGGCCTAGCGGATGATATTATTCGGGTTGTTCTAAGTTTAGGCCTTAGTCTTCACGGATTACGTCCTCATGTGTGGATTTAATTAGTCTTTCTTCGATGATTGTTAGATGTATTGCACTAATTGAGTAGATCCTAACTTATAGTTTAGAGTTACATATTGGAGTTTCTAATGCTAGCTAGCCTATGAATTGCTATAGATCCTTCGTTTGACACTTTCTATTTTAAGCCCACTTAGATATGACTTTGGTTGAATCTATTTATGAGAACTTTATCATTATCTTTATTGTGAACTTTGATCCCCTGTTTAAGTAATTGATAAGTTTAACACTTAAGCTTTGCACACGAGAGATGATTAGATGATTAAGATGTTTAGATACACCTATGCATAGTTAATTCACGATAGTAGACTTCTTTCCCCGTGGTAGAATATAAATTCAACACCGGTTCTTACTCCCGGTTAAAATGCTACAATGGTATATTCATATATCGTAAACTGCGGATACCCGATTATAATTGTTTATTTACTTACTAAGAAGTTATCAAGGCATGGTACGAATATTTTATTCCTTGCATATTAGTAGTTTAACTATAGGGATGACAACCTTTTCGGATATGCTATGAACTGCAATGAATTATTTTCTTTTAGTTTTATCGAAGCAACATCGATATTCTTTCTAGACGCCATTACTAGTTAGTGACGTTAGAAATACCAACAAGCATTTTTGGCGCCGTTGTCGGGAAAGAAAGTCTATAGCCCAATAAAATATAAATCTAGAATTAACTTGCATGCATCTCTCTCACGCATTGTAAAGTATTAAATTTATCACTAATTGCGTAAACAGGTTTACCCTTGTTCTTTCCACTTTGTCTATTTGAAATGCGCGGGGTAATGTATGAAAAGGGATCTTCGAAACTTCCTTTCCGATCCGGAAAAACTTTTGAAGGAGGCAAGATCCAAGTTGAAGTCTCAACCCAAGATCAGCGCCTCGGAAGACACCTCCACTCTGTGCGAAGCTTAGCACCCGTGTTGAAGTAATGGCGAACAAGACCCTCCGCGAGTACTACGCAGACCGACTACGGCCAACATCCGCCTTTGGACCAGCGGTCGATGTGGGAGACAAAGCTTTTGAGCTCAAGCCTGCACTCATCAACATGGTACAAGCCGACCAATTACGTGGAAAAGCCCATGAAGATGCCAATGCTCACCTACAACACTTCCTAGAGATCTGTGGCACCTTCACCATCAAAGATGTCTCAAGTGATGCAATCCTACTGCGATGCGTTTCCCATTCTCACTCTTGGGATGAGCGGCGATGGTTCTACGCCAACAAAGACAAACTCACTACTTGGACACTTTGCTCTACCGCCTTCCCGGCAAAGTTCTTCCCTATAGGCAAAACCAACGCCTTACGGGGAAAATCTCAAGTTTCCAAAGCAAACACGACGAATTTATTTGTTCGAAGCGTGGGAACGCTTCCAAGACTACATCACCGAATGCCCACACCATGGAATGGAGAATTGGCTACTCATGCGGACCTTCTACCACGGGCTTAACAACAACACCCGTGAGACCATGGACGCCGCCGGCCGGAGGTGCTTTCTGTCCCTTACACCGAATCAAGCTCTACGACCTCGTGGAGAAGATGGCGTCAAACCAAGCTTGGAATGAGGACCGTCAACCCCGCAAGAAAGAGAGGGGAATGCACCGGCTAAAAGAGGTAGACATCTTTGTCGCCAAAATGGACTTAATTATGAAGAAGCTTGAAGACAAAGCTCCCGAGAAGAAGGAAGTCATGCAACTCTTCGATTCCCGCATGACATGTGAAGAATGTGGCAACACTAGACACTTTCGGGCAGCCAATGTCCCGATTTGGAAGAGGACGTGAACTACATCAACAACAACAACCAAAGATCGCCCCCGAATCAAGGATGGAATCAACAGAGACCCAACTACCAAGGTAACTACTCGGGTAACTATAAAGGTAATAACTCTTTCAATAATTTTCCACCTTTAAGAGAGTTAGTACAAAACCAAGGTAGACTCATGGATAATCTGTCTAAGAAGTTAGCTTCCAATGATAAAATGTTAGAAACTATTAGTACTAAAATGGAAAGCTTTTCTTACGCAATAAAGAACCAAAGATAGCTTCAATAAAATGATAGAATCTCAGGTGGCTTTATACGCTCCTATGCCTAACCCAGGGTAAGATTCGAGGCCAACCAGGAAGAATTAGAATCTGCAAATCTTGTCGATGTCTACTATGCGGGTATACTGAGACCAAGGGTGCACGAGAAGGACTAAGGTGCACCGACCGGGGTATGCCCGCCAATAAAGGAGATCCAGGGGAGACCGGTCGTCACCATTAACATCGGCTTTCGTACCTACGACGCGCTCCGCGACTTTGGCTCAAGTGTCAACATTATGCCTAAGGTAAACCTTGAGCGGGTTCGAATTATTATACACAACCATGTGCCTACAACTTGCGGATCGGTCGCTATGCTACCCGAGGGCATCTTGGAAGGCGTGTGTCTTTACATCGGTAAGCTCTATGTGGCCACCGACTTCGTGGTCTGGATACGGGCAAAGGTAAGAACGCCCCGATTATTCGGGGACGCCCTTTCCTTGCCACCACCAAGGCCATCATCTACGCCGACACACGCGAAGATCGTCTTCACCGTCAACAAACAGAGGGAGAGATTCAAGCGCAAACACAAGACACTAGCTCCCCCCTGTTCCACCTGTACCACTACCGTACCACTGGAAGTACACGCACCGGCCGTCGAGGATGGGACAAAAGAAGAAGCAAGAACAAGAAGAACCGTCAACCTCGACCACACGTGGAACGAGTCTTGATGATCAATCAAGTCAATTCAGAACGCAAGACTCGGCGCATTCCACCACCACTAGAGAAATTTGGGCGACCACGGAGTTCCATCAATCCATTGTTCCATTAATCAATGGAACTTCCAGCAAGTTGTCTGCGACACGGGATCGGGCATCAACTTAATGTCAAAGGTAACGTATCAATTGATATATGGTAATCCGCCTTTGTGTTCCACGTGTAATGCTGCAGATGGCGGATCAATCACACCGATTCCCGGAAGGTATTGCACGAAACGTCCCCGTGAAGATCAAAGACTGTTGTCCTCACTGACTTTCTAGTCATGGACATGGGAGAAGAAGAACAAGATCCTCCCATAGTACTTGGAAGACCGTTCACGAACACTACAAGAGCCATCATCTACATCGGGACGGGCGAGATCCACTTCCGGTTCAAGGTAAAAAGATACATTTGTTTCTTCAATACTTACACTAACAATGAAAGCCTCAAGAAGGACCAAGAACGAAGCGTCTCCAGAGACTACAACAAAAGCTGGACTCGAAGATGGAGGACATTAAGAGAATAGAGAAAGACATCAAGGAAAAGTACACTCGGCTCCTACCCATCTTGAACGCTGCACCCGACCACACCCGAGAGGTCTCCACCAAAGAAGCAATCTTGGAAGAAGAAAGAAAGCCGCGCTGCTAAGAAGAGCAACAAGAGTACACCTTCGGAGACCCAACCAAAGACCGGCATCAACAAGCGAACAATCGACTTCCTCGGCCCGCCGTCTACGCCACCCTTTGAGATCATTGAAGGAACCTTACCATGTACAACATTTATACGAGGGCCCATAGGCGACACCACGCCATGGGAGTAAGTGCTCTAAACTCTCGCCGAGAGGTAACTTGGTATTTATCTCGCATATTTAATTTTACGCAAAGCATATTTCAATTAGCATATTTCCTTTAGCATTTTTACTTTTTCTAAACCTGCACTTAGAAAATTCTCAAAAAATATGTGGGCACATGAAGGTCCCACACGTTTTCTAAAAAAATCCAAAAAGACGTGAGCACATGAAGGCTCACATTAACATCCTAGAATTTGTTCCGCCGGGTATGTGCGAAATTAATCTTAACGGGGAGAACATTAAAAAGGAGACCCCGAAAGAGGAGCAAGCTCCAAGGATGAACAAAGGACTACTTCAAGATCAAGCTTGGGGGAGAGCACCCCCATTTACCACTATAAGTATCACTATCCTATGTCTTATTTATTAGCTAGTTATATTTGCTTAAAGTTAATGAGTCTTAAAAGTCTTAGTGTTAAAGAGTCAAATAAATTTGGAACTTGCTAGATTACTTTCTTCCTTTTAATTATGATCTTGATGATGATAAGGAGATGATGAATAGTTGCTCCGCCTTAATTCCTCTTAGAAGTACTTACACTTTGGACTTAGATTCTCCCAAAGCTTTAAATGCTTAATTTGCTCTAAACCCAATACTGTGGGAAGCACATGCTTAATCTGAGTCTTCGCATTAAAAGATAAAAGTACATGAAAAGTTGAGTCTGCTGTTTATCATAATCTTAGAGATACTTGACTCTGGTTTTATCTTTTAAAAATTATAAAATATTACATGATGAGTTCCTTAGCTATGACCCTTAAGAGTTTATCATTCACATCAAGATCATCCCACTCCACTAAATACGCTGCTTAACCCGAAGGAAGTACGCATCCTCATCCTCCATAAAGCCGCTAGCCATAAATATAAAAATAAACTCTTGCAATCTTTGGATATGTCTCTCTCAATGTTTTTATAGAATTTGGGCTACATTCGAAAAAAAAAAAAAAAAAAATATCTAGAGATAAAAGTGAGACGAGAGAGGGAGAGTAACGGACAAAAAGTCATACTAGGCGAGAAGGGCCTACCTCCCTAATAATAAAAAAGAATATATATTTAGAGATGAATAATGGACACGTGTCCGAGGGTGAGTAGGGCCCACATCTCTAAGGAGAGAGAAAAATGGACACAAGTCAGGGGCAAAGCCCACCTCTCCAAGAATGGATGACCCAGGTCCTAGCAATTTTTAGAAAGAGAGATATAGTCCAAGATGCTTGAGAAGAAAAATACTAGAAAAGGCTAAAGGCTATTTACTACCTTTCATCCTCATCCACTATCATCCCACTATGTATGTTCCGCCACATGTGTAACTCCACTACCACCATCTACTTAAGAGGGTCATACATAGGATCTCTGAGTTTTCTTTTGAAAAATATTGCAAAACCCCAGGATGATAGTTGATCAAAGAACTTGAGACATGGTACTTAACTTGATTGATTTATCTTGCTTATGATTCGTGAAAAGGCTATGCCCTATGGTAAACAGGTATGAGAGAGCAACGGTTAAGAGGAGAATTTATTTTTGAGTAACACAAGTACTTACGAGGTATGAAAGCGTAGTAGCAACTCCCCGATCCTACTATAGCATATAGCTTTGCTAGGGACTAGCAAAGGGTAAGCTTGGGGAGTTTGTTGACACTTGTTATCATATAAAATTATTAATCAATTAAACATGAGAAAGGGGTATAAATAATAAAACAACCTAGAATAGGGGGTCACTAACATATTTCCACCAGTTTTAGTAATGTTGTGAATTGGGGACCAAACTTGACACCGAAGAAAACATCATCTAGAAGACTCGAAACCACGACGCGCCTTCAGGACCCGTGGTGGGACCCACCCGGGCCGATCGCTCAATAATGGGGCCGATCGGCCCCGCTTGACCGCCAAGGCAGCCTGTCTCGGAACCTTCCTCCACCGCCTCTAAGACGCAATCTAAAACGGTTGTTTAACGTCGGTTTGATCCGAGGGCGTCGGTAGAAGCACGAGATGAATCAAAGATTAGTACCACATCGCTGCTTGAAGTGAAGGGACATAAGAAGACCGATATATATAGACCCCTAGACCCCCTTTTTCGGATCATCAAGTTCTCAATTCGTAAAACAACGCTTCAAGATCCAAGTCATATCCCACATTTGTAGAAACATCGCTTTAGGAAGAGTAGCAATCAAGACTAGAACTAGTAGGAAGGAGAAATCCGCTCCGGATCGTTGGAGGCCGGCTCAAGATCGGGGCCTCGTTCTTGTAAGTTCTTCATTGTAAGTAGTCTTCAAGTTCCAGACACGTTCTTAATATGAATATCTTGATCATGTTTATATTCGAGATTATTTGTTCTAGTATTTACTTTGATTACACGTTTAGCATAGTTGAATTCTTGTTATGTTCATGCATGGATTCGTATAGCGCTCATCATCTAGATCGGAAGGTGAGTGGTAGAGATGATGTAATCGTGGTGATTAGATCTTATTTTGCGTTTGCACCCTATGTGCTTAGGGTCGTGTGGTAGATCGTGGTGGTGACAGCACCATTGAGTCCTTTGCAATCCATCCCCGTATGTAGGCCTAGCGGATGATATTATTCGGGTTGTTCTAAGTTTCGGCCTTAGTCTTCACGGATTCTGTCCTCATGTGTGGATTTAATTAGTCTTTCTTCGATGATTGTTAGATGTATTGCACTAATTGAGTAGATCCTAACTTATAGTTTAGAGTTACATATTGGAGTTTCTAATGCTAGCTAGCCTATGAATTGCTATCGATCCTTTGTTTGACACTTTCTATTTTCGCCCACTTAGATATGACTTTGGTTGAATCTATTTATCAGAACTTTATCATTATCTTTATTGTGAACTTTGATCCCTGTTTAAGTAATTGATAAGTTTAACACTTAAGCTTTGCACACGAGAGATGATTAGATGATTAAGATGTTTAGATACACCTATGCATAGTTAATTCACGCGATAGTAGACTTCTTTCCCTCGTGGTAGAATATAAATTCAACACCCGGTTCTTACTCCCGGTTAAAATGCTACAATGGTATATTCATATCCGTGCGCTTGCGGATACCCAGTTATAATTGTTTATTTACTTACTAAGAAGTTATCAAGGCATGGTACGAATATTTTATTTCTTGCATATTAGTAGTTTAACTATAGGGATGACAACCTTTCGGATATGCTATGAACGCAATGAATTATTTTCTTTTAGTTTTATACGAAGCAACATCGATATTCTTTCTAGACGCCATTACTAGTTAGTGACGTTAGAAATACCAACGATCACCGATCCATCCGCCACGCTTTATGTCATATGACATCCTTTCGAGCAAAGTCCCTCTTTCTCTTTTTCCCATGCATCATCACTTTCACCGGATGCACGCACCGGTTCCACAGGCTCGTGGGACACGGTTCGTTGATCACCCGATCAACATCACCAAACGTAAAGGCAAAGTCAATCTTTCTTTTCCATTCCGGATAGTTGTCTCCTTTTCGGTGCGGGATCTTGTCGATCATGCCCATCAAGGAGGAAGCGCTGAAATTACAATTCAGACAAGTGAGAACAATTAAACAAAATAATAATTGCCATTGCATGGAACACTTTATGCATTAAATCTACATCACCGTTGGGCAGAAATAGAAATAATACATTCTTATTATAACACTTTGTTATTATCAACGTTGGTCAGAAAATAACAATATTATAACCATCTCAAAAAGCGTGTGATTCTTAAAATCAAATTCTCCCATTGGTTCGAATTTAATTAAAAGAAATAAACAACTTTATCATACTTGTGGAAACATTAAAACTTTCATAATTCAATTTTCGAAACTTTCTTTGTACTTTTCTCATCACAAAATTATCATTGGACAAAATTTGTAACAAGATTTGCATCACTTTTCAATTCAAATTGCATCAAAATACAAAAAACGGAAAATAGAAAATGAAAGACGGATCTTGTGCGATTAATAGGCGGGGCGAACGAACCGCCCACGGGCGGATTCGCCCACGGCCCGCCGGCGTGCGTGTAGCGATGCCCGCCTGGGCCAAAACACAGCCGGCCCATTTTAAACGCCCGCGGCTGGCGGCGTTGGATCTAGGGCGATTGAAATCCGGACGGCGTCTTTGGATTTTCGCTGATCAAAACCCACGGGCCGGCCGGTCCCCGAAACCCTAGAGCCATTTCCTTCTTCCCTTCTCTCACCACCGATAACACAGCGGCGGCGGCATCTTTGGATCGACGGCCGGCGCCGGGCGAGGAGGGAGCGACCGCCTCCTTCTCCGCTGTGGCCAGCGCCGTCTCCCTTCCCTCCCCCTCCGTTTCTCACCGTAACGCCACCATGGCGGTCGCGGCGTCACCCGCCTTTGGCGGATCGGAGAAGGAGAGGAGGTGACGGCGCCACCGTCGGGCTCTTCGTCGGTCGCGCTTCGCGTGGCGTGGCCGCCGCCGCCCAGCCTAAACGCCTGGTGGTGGTGCCCTTTACCGCTGGGCGGCGGCGGTTTCCACTCGCGGCGGTGGTGCCGCGCTGCGCCACGCCCGGTGATGAACCGTGTAGGACCTTGTTCTTTTAGGGTTATTCGATCTGAAATCCCCTTTCTTTCCTTTCTTTTCCGATCCGAAATCGGGTGATTTGCATTTGGATTTGCCATTTCCCAACGATTAGGGTTAGGGTTTGAAACCGAGTCAAAATTCGGAGTTTACTTTGCCGATCCGGTCGGATCGGTGGATTTAGAACCATTCCCGACTAGATCCACTACTAGACGTGGCTCGAAGATACCATTGTTAGGATAAACGGATCACTAGCATGGCATCTAGGCGGGTAATATTAAATGATACATGAAGAACAACCTAGATACTCTAGAACATTCATGATCTACTTGTAAGCGCGTAATGAGAGGTGTTCTAGGGTTAGTTACCGACCATCAGATGACTTGGCGGGGACGGCGGAGCTGGATCCGGCGGCCACTACTACGAATGTGGTGATACATGACGGTATTAGTTTGTCATAGAGGCCCCGAAAACCGTCATAGTTAACTATCCATGATGGTCTAACAATTGGTCCGCGAATCAGCGTCATAATTCTTGATTGCTGAAAAAAAACCGTCACAGAGATGCAATCGAATTGATGACGATCGCAAAACGCCACAGGATAGTCTGTTTGGTTGGTTCTAGGAAGCATCGTCGTGACTAAACTGAACGTCATGGACATGTGCCACATTAGCACCGCCAACTTTCTCCTAATAATGTTTATAATCAATAATTGTGCACCATATAATGTTTATAAACCCACTAATAAGGAACATCGGACATACAATTTAATACAAATAATCATGAGGAGCTTGCAATCCATTACAACTTATAATTTATCACAAATTCACGAGGTCAACCAAATTGAAATGGCACTCTTTCGCTTTTTATGCAGATTCATTGTTCACCAAACTAGGAATTCAAGTTCCGCTTATACAAGTCTAGCTCAAGTACAGAGCTTAATTAATAATTCAAGTTCACTATGTTACAAGTCTAACTCATCTACGTAAATCTTCCCAAAAGGATGATTTTCACTATCTACATCATACTAACACCACCATAAGAAGCGTAAACTTTTTCCAAAAAGGGGCGACCAAGTCAAGTTACCTACAAGGAGTATGGAGTTAGTAAACTGCGAGGAACTTTAGTAGGTTGTACAAAAAGCTGGCGAGTTTTTTTAAATGATTTCATTGTCGACATAGCGAAGTATATCATGAGAAGGTTTCGACTACTAGATAGCGATGAACTTGAGAGAAAAAAAAAGGAAACCAACATTCTAGTATTTCTTTGCCTGCATATGTGCCTTTGTCAAACAAAATAAAGTATAGAAATCACTAAGGTACTATTGAAATCACTAACCTGCTCACTTTGGCGGTGCAAAAGTATTTTTGCTGCTTTGCATATGTTCCTTTGTCAAAAACAAAATTAAGCCAAAATTGATGGTATTTGCTGCTGCATATGTTAAACTACACATGTTACATTTGTATTCCCGCGGCAAAGTGGTTCGTGCTTACACATGTTAAACTACACATGTTACGCCAACAAAGTATTATCACTAGCGAGGATGTAACAACTACAACTAGTGATCGAAAGTGATAGAAGAAAAATGAGTGCCGACTTTTACGCATCGGACTAAGTGCACTTTACGCATCCGACTAAGTAATCCACATAGCACCATGCGCTTTAAAGAAATCCACAAGCAGCCTCAACTCCGGCAGTTTGAACTTGCCAAACTACATCCTAGCTAAATAATACATTAATAAGAATTGTGTGGCTTACATAAAAAGCTATCAAAACAAGGGCTCATTACCTCCTTATTTGTATCGGCATGAACATGCACAACCCTCGTTTCTTCACTCAAAACTGCTACAACCTGTAATATACACGTAATCACCATTACGTCTAAATGGATATGGCACTACATCAGTCATCATCTGCCGATCGGCTACATTCATGGGAACTATTTAAAAATGGGAAGAACGGCTACATTTAGCACAGCTATTTTGCCCAAACTGATTATCATAAATTGCAATTGATCTAATTCAAGGAACTATTTAACAATAGCACGAAATAATTACAAAATCCCAGTAAAAGATTATTTCCTACTTCAGTTTATAAAGGTAAAATCGAAGCATCGTAAGAGAGTAGTATTTGCGGGGAGGATTTTTTTCTACTACACGAAGGGAGCGGCGCATACCCGTGAGTATAGTGGATTAATCAATGACCTAGGATTCCACACGCATTCCAAATCTAAACCATAAACATCAATATCATCGGTTTTAAGCAGTTTGTGAACTTGGAAATTGGAACAGGGCTAGGGGCTCGCTCTCGTAGATCGAGCACATACCACAAAAAGAAATTGGAACAGGGGCTAGCACTGCTCACGTAGATCGAGCACGCACGACATCGGCCCGCACACGGGAGGTGGTGTTGGGTGCGTGTGGTCGCCGTGGAGGAACCGCCTCGCCGCCGGCCGCTTCGTCGCGGTCGCCACCGTCCTCGAGCACCGGGTCCGGGAGGAAGGACGAGCTTGAGGAGACCGGCGGTGGGGCCTCGATGTAAGCCTCTGGATCCGGATCCGCGCGCCGCCCACGCCGACGCCGGCCGTCCTCCTTGGGGTCCCCGACGCGGCTTCGTCCCGGCGTCGGCGAAGTGCAAGGAGGTGGACGACGAGATGGAGGACGGCCACCGCCGGCCGCGAGCCCGCCATTGCCGCTCCGCCGCCCACCGCCGCCGCAGCCGCGGATCCGGCCGCCACCGCTCGGGCCGCGGATCCGCGCGCCACCCGCCAGCGCGGCCGCGGATCCGGCCCCACCGCCGCCGGAGGCCGCGGATCGCCGCCACCGCTCCAGCCGCGGTTGGTGGATCCGGCCCCCACCGCCTCCAGCCGCTCCCGCACATTGAAGCGCCCGCCGTCGTGCTCCCGAGACACCGCCCGCCGGATCCCGCCGCTACTGGAGCCATGGACGGGGCGGGGAGGAGGGGAGTGGGAGGGGGGGGAGGGGAGGGGCGCTGGTGGGGAAGAGGGGGGTCTTTGGCGACGGCGCCCCGAGGGCGAGCGGCGACAGAGCAAAGAGGAGGGTGAGGAGGAACGACGGGAGTGATTTTGCCTAGGGTTTGGTTGGGGAAGTCTCTTTTATACTTAGTGGGGTGCAATGAGAGCCATTTGATCTTGAATCGATGGTCGAGAAAAGTTTGGGCTAAGCCCAAGAACGGATCAATTTCGAGGTTTAGGCCCACTACTTGCCCAGTTTTTATTATTTATATTATAATTTATATTAAAGTTATGTTTATTCTTTTGGGATAGTAAATTATTTCAAATGGAAAAAATGTCAATAACAAAATTGCATAACGCATTGAGATCTATCATCTTTTTATTTCGGCCATTTTGCATTTGAGAAAGTGTTGATAAACATTGTTAACTAATGGACACATCTCTCATATGGTTTATGAAACTATGTGTGAGATGTGTCGATTTTTTGAACTAACTTTCCAAACACTTTCTCGATGAAAAAATGATATATATAACAATTGTAGATCTTGATGAGTTGATCAAAGTTGGTATTCATAACTTTTCTAGTTGAGACCATCTAGGGTTTCAAAAGCTGGTTTTGAGAATTTGTCAAAATTTGAAAACACAAAATTTAACGTGCTCAATCCCTTTGTTAAATGAAAAGTTGACCAAAATAACAAATTTAGATCATGACGAGTTCAACAAAATTGGTATTCATGACTTTTCTATTTGAGACTGTTTAGAATCTCAAATACTAATTAGAAGGTTGCATGTTTTTGAAATTCAAACTTTGACTTGGTGGGTCGATGGGCTGATGTATGTTATTGGGCTATCTAGCGTAGAGATGGGCTTTGGCCCGAGGAAATTGAGAGGGAGGGAGGGAGGTGAATGCGGGCCGGCCCGGAGAAGAAGTGGAGGTGAATCTGCTAGAGATGGGCTTTGTGCTTGTAAATTTTGAAATTTTTTTTAGGGAATTTTGAAACTTTCTTTGGAAATAGAGCTTTGGAACTCTATTTTAGATAAAATTTTAAATACTTTCTTTTATAAATAGAGGCAGACCGAAGACGTACATATTTGTATATAAAAGGTAAATGTGTGACACATAACACAAAATGTTATCTACCCTATTGGTGAGGCCGTGACTTTTTTTCTGTTAAAAGGGCACCGGATCGAGAAACTTTGTAGCCTCTTTTTTTAGTTTTTATCTTTTTTTTTTTTTTTGTCTTATTTCAGTATTATTTTTTTACATTGCAAAGTAAGTTCAAATGAAACAAATCATAAAAAAAGGTTATACAATACATCGATATTTACAATCATTTTATTAGACGAGTTTGTTTGAACAATTAAAAAATTAAATTTGAAGTTATGAGAATTTCAAAAAAAGGACATGTCACCATGACTTCCACGTCACTAGGGACTCACCATCCATGTCACCATATACTCCTACGTGATGTTTATTCTAAAGCGTCATAGATAAGTATGGAGGTGACAAATGGTTGAAGTCGTCATAGAGTTAGCACCTAATTTTCAAACCGTCATAAGGCCGTCATAGATTTAGTATGCGATGACATATTGAAACCGTCACCAGGAAACCGTCATGTATCAACACATTTCTAGTAGTGGGCGGCAGTGGCGGCGGTGTTCGAGTCCCCATCGATCTTCTTCGCCTCGGGCAGCGACGGTCGGTGGAGTGGGCGTCGGTGCAGTGGAGACGGCGGCGTGTGGAGGAGCTTCCGTCACCGGGCTGCGCTCCCTCGTAGATCGGTCTAGGGAATGTAGGTGGGGTGACCCGGCGGCTGTAACAACTTGTGAACAGTGCCCGGCCCCCACCTCTCCTTTTATATTGCGGCGGTGTGTGAGGGGCCCTCCAACCATAGGTGGGTTGGGCGCCCCGATCGGGGGCGTGGTCAAGGCCCGAGTTGGTCCGTTGGGCCCAACTTCGGGATTGAGATCATTCTAACAAGCGTCCCTCCCCTCCTGATGAGCACGGCGTGGGGGAAGGCTGGAAGAGGTGCTGCTCTCCCAGCAGTCCATGTGGCAACCTGTTACTCACCGACGACCTCGACGATGCTGCCGACCCTCCCGCTCGACGGAGATGGCGCTGCTGGCCGGCGACGGTTGTCTGAACTCCGGGATGGAGCCGGGGTAGTTAGCAATGTACGCCGGGCTGGGCAGCGCGGACCTACGGATCAGCTTCATCGCCGTCTACGACGACTTGACGTAGTCGGAGCCTGACCCGACGAGCCTGAGGCTGAACGCGTCATGGTCCGGGGCACCCCGTCGTTGAGCTCCTCCAGCGACATGGCCCCTACAACGACAGGACGATGTGGCTCATCTTCAGGTAGCGGCGCTGGCGACGAGGCACGCGCCTCCATCAGGTGGTAGTCGCCCCGTAGCCTGGGATCGGCTATCTCGTCGTAGTTGTCGTCTGCCAACGCGCGCGGTAGGGCCTACCTCGCGTGAATGGAGGCGGCGCAGTCCGTGTAGGAGGAGGAAGAGGCAGTTGGTCTGGATTGATGTGGTGGGTCCCATTCAAAGACACAGGCCCGGTATCTACTGTGATACTGGAAGCAAGATGCGTCGCGTGAGCCCATCATCGAATCGACCCGGGTCCTTCCCTCTGCTGATGCTCTAAGTATAAGGAAATATCATTATTCATTAATTCGAAAGATTACTATTTGACGAAGTCATTTGAGAAGGGTACTATACCATATGAAAAAGCTAGCTGTGAAAATATATTTCATAATATTATTATTCGATTTTATTAACTTGTTTAGACATAGGATTGTTTGGCTTAGGACAAACTCAGAATTGCTTATTACAAACTCAGAATTGCCTATTAGCAACATATTAAGACGTGAATTGGCTTGTGGTCCAATTGTAGGGCGGTCCAGGTGGGATCTACCCACTAGGGTTCAAATCCCGGTCTTCGCACCTTTTCCTAGGATTTTTCCAAGATATATCGGCGTTATGCATTCGGTGGTAGCGGCGTTCCGTCATGTAGATGCGTAAATTTATTTATAGGGGTGAGTGTGCGTGTTGTGAATGTCTACGTTGTACCGTGTAATAAAAAAAAAAAAAAACATATTAAGGCTAACCTCTCCAAATGTAGGTCTTTTTGAGACAGAAATTATTTAGCTAGATAGATTAGGAATTTATCAAACATGGTAATAAAATTATCAAACTAATAAGTTAAGGAACTATTGAAATAACACATAGGTATAAGAAATTATTTCCATATTTCATTCTGTTTATCTATGTTTCAAAAAATATTTATAACTTTAATTTGTTACAAATAATGTTGAAGTGTGGGTTTAAACTTTACTTTGTTTCTGCATTTGTTCGCTGCGATTTGAGAAAGGTTTGTCCTTATTAAACTTTGTTACTTTATATAGTGGCGAAGTTTGCTAAATATGTCTCAACTCTTTTGTCCTTATTTTGACTTATCTCCTTTTTCTTATTAGTATAAACTGTGCCAGTATATATTAAATTCTTTCTAACATAAAATTTGTACATTTGCATTATACTCATTGTTTACGTCATGGGGCTTTTGTTTTTCTTGTAGTCTCTACATGGCACCCGAGTACCATCGACACAAAAAAAGGTATCAACGAAGGCAGATATATATAGTTTCGGCATGATAGTACTGGAAATCGTGACACAACAGTTGTGCCGACGCAGTCATGAGGGAGCCATAAATATCCAGCATTATATCAACCATGTAAGTAAAAAAATACATATGTATATATGGTACATTTCTTTTACATATTTTGCATTTTTCCCGCAATGTTTAACAATAAATAAATAAATCTGCTTAATTTCCAAATTCACAGTCACGTCGAGATGACGACATCAAATCCATGTACCCAGACCTCGAAGCGGACTGCCTTCAGCAAGTGAAACTGTGCATAAAAATTGGGCTGAACTGTGTGGATAAGGATCCTACAAAGAGACCGACTGCCGAGCAAATAATCTCTATGCTTAAACAAAAAGGGGATGCGAATTGGCTTGTAGTCAATGGTAGGGCGGCCCAAGGTGGACGCTACCCACCGGGGGGTTCAAATCCCGGTGCTCGCGCACCTTTTCCCTGGGATTTTCCCAAGGATTTACGGCGTTATGCATTAAGTGGTAGCGGCGTTCCCGTCGGCGACGAGGCGCCTATGGTGACTTCGAGAATCTCCAGATCTGCCGGCCGCCCGGTCCTTCGGGAGGTGCTCATAGGGGTAGGGTTTTGACGCGTGTGTTCATAGGGGTGAGTGTGCGTGCGTGTTATGAGTGTCTGCGTTGTACTGTGTAATTCTCAAAAAAAAAAAAAAAAAAAAAAAGGGGATTCTAACAGATCTGGGGAATCTAACTGCATCGTCAATGTGATAGAGGCGTGTACATCAAGGCTTCCGTGGCATCCTTGGCCTCTATCTTTGCAATAGGGAAGAAGGATACCAGTGATCCTGTGTATTATATCTCATATATCCCACATTTTAATCTCATGATTTTTGTTCTTGGGTCGGATATTGATATACCCCTCATATACATATCATAAATCAAAATTTGAATGTTCGGATTCCCATATGGTCAGATATTAAATGTTTGGATCCAGATACGGACTATCCATACAAGGTTTAATTTTGACTCGTGGGGCGGACACATATCAGGAAAATATCCATCCCATTTGCATCGACCCTTACTTTGCAGCTCCAGATCTTAAGCCGGAAGACAACAACAGTATTGGAAGATACTCGCTCCGTTTCAAATTATAGTTCGTTTGACTTTTTTTGATCCTAAGTTTGACCACTCGTCTTATTCATAAAAAGTTGCACAAAACTAGTCAAATTTAAGTCATTCTTAAAGAGCATTTGTTAATAAAGCAATTCACAACAAAAAGAAGTGATATTTTACACAAAATTTTTAAATAAGACGAGTGGTCAAAGTTGGGGTTGAAAAAGTCAAACGAACTACAATTTAAAACGGATTTAGTATGTACGAGTGTCCGCATGAATTCTGCGCAGTACACCCCTCCATTCAGGACGCCAACTCGCTGGCTTTGTTCCCGTGTGCGGTGCAGGACGCCAACTCGCTGGCTCATCCACATCACCAACTGCCTTCATGGCTCCATGCTTGACATGACAAAATTACCACGTGATGCACAGACACCCCCTGCGTGCAGCACCAGGCCGGAGTCCAGGAGCCATTGATCGATGTGTTGTGTGCGTGCCGTGAAAATACTGGACTAAAAAATGGGCCTATTCCTGTGTGTTGCATGCATGGGTCAGGAAACATCGGTTTCTGAAAAAAAAAAAACACACACACACACACACACACGCACACACAACAAGAAACATTGATGAGGCGCGAATTGGCTTGTAGTCCAATGGTAGGACAGTCCAGGTGGGGACGCTACCCACTGGGGTTCAAATCCCGGTGCTCGCACCTTTTTGGGGATTTTTCCGGGATTTATCGGCGTTGTGCATTAAGTGGTAGCGGCGTTCCCGTCGGCGACGAGGCGCCTATGGTGACTTCGAGAATCTCCAGATCTGCCGGCTGCCCAGTCCTTCGGAGGTGCTCATAGGGGTAGGGTTTTGCGTAAGTGTGTTCATAGGGATGAGTGTGTGCGTGCGTGTGTGTGAGTGTCTGCGTTGTACTGTGTAATTCTCAAAAAAAAAAAAAAAAAAAAAAAAAGAAACATTGATGAGGCCGGGTTACCTAAACAAAAGGAAACATTGATGAGTGTTACCTAAAAGAAACGAAACATCGATGAGGATTTCCCCCCCCCACACCCCAAAAAAGAAAGTAAAAAAAAAGGAAACATCGATGAGGATGCATAGAATTTTTTTATGTCTTGGACTTTTGCCATGAGGAGTGTGTTAAAAACCAAAATTGTCCATTTTGTGAACTTGTCAAAATAAGAAACAGACTCCACCCATTGCGTTCCTCTTGTCTAGATGGTCAAGATACATATATGGAATATCTAATTTAGACTCCACATAAAAGGAGTAAATTGCCCTTTGGCTTGTGCGGAAATCAGAATTTCTAACCCACATCTAATGCCCTACCTTAAGTTCTCTCATAGGTATTCGGCCTTGTGCAAACATCAGAACTTCTAATTTCCGCAGTCCGAACTAGGGAGAGTTCGATCCCAACAACTCTTTTTCAAGCTCGTGGGATCGAACTCTATATATATGTGAGGATCATAGCTGATTGAGATCTCATCTACAATCTATAGTCAAAAACATAAACACATCTCCCTTTTGCCCTAATTTGCTTTCTTCAACCTCTCTACCTGCTTTTCGGCTCTTCTCTCCACGAATTTTGCCGATATCATAGGCTGCCTTGTTGGTCCTAGAAGATCCTCCATGCTTCCTCCCGACGTATCTTTCTGGAGGTGATTCTAGAGCTTTTTCAGCGGAGATCGAGCTTTACATCAGCCATTTCAATCTCTAGATCGTATTTGCCGATTACGCTATGAGTCTTGCAGTTGTTGCAGGTCAAGTGTGACATCTAGGGCGTCTAAAGCCCATTGGTGCGTTGGTACAGGCACTTTCTTGTGTCAACAGAGTGTTTAGTCGATTTCCTCCGGCTGGTCTTTCACCTATGCGGCTGGTTCTTGGCTTTCTCTAGGCTCCTCCGGTCCTATTTGTTGCCCTTCCTACTACGGTCCTTCCGCTCCCTCCAGATGGTTGTTGTCAAGTACTAATTGGCTCTCCTTGTGTTATTGCTCTCCCGTGGATTTACTACGACCAGTGATAGGATGGGGGGCTTCTGTTGGTACAACATGTTTTTTTTGGCAACAAGTTGGTACACCATTAAATGTATTTGTTGTAGCTACCCACGTTGGCTTGCAACATTATGGATGCACACTAGTACATAGAAAGTCTTTTGGGGCGGTTAAATTGGTTTCGGAGCAGCATCTTGCTTCATGTCAAAAACAACATGTTTAATCTTCTCCATGGTAAACATCTTGATTAGGCTTTCTTTATCCTCTTCCTTCACTTTATTTCTGCTTGGCCAGAAACTTGGGGCTAGGTGGATCTCCCTCATCTCCACCGCCCAAAAAGATTTTTGTAGAATTGAACTGCATGGTTCATGATTTCTTCCTGAGAACTGACCATCCCTTGATCAGTCTCTAGTTGAATGATGGTACCTTTCCTTCCCCTACCATTGGCAAACTGATAAAAAATTTTAGTATTTGCATCACCAGCCTTTAGCCAATGTTTCCCAAGCACATGCTCCAATATAGTTCTTCCTCTTCATATAACTGTTCCAATAATCTCTCCACCTGGTATCTGTCTCTCCATTCTTTTGAGACAAGTCTCTGTGTTCACCTATTTTGTCAATTATATCCAATCTCTCTATCAGTCTTCAAAGGCAGTTTCATTTTAGCAAATGTCTCTCAAAATTAATTTCCAAGGGCAGTTGTAGTCCGAGAACCACAAATTTTATCAAAGACGTTGCACTGAAACCACCCCTGAAAATATATTTTTAGGGGCGCAAAGTTTAACTGCCTCTGGAAAACTGTTTCACATTTCAAATAATTTCAAACTTTCCCACCACATTTTAGACTCAATTGCAAATGATTCAAATTAACTACAGTTAGTCCGCAGAAATGAAGGTGTTTGGAAATTTGAATGTATCTACTTCTATCTATATGGTTCCTTAGTCAATTTTGATTGGGAAGGAAAACAAATCATCTGTTTAATTCTGTTGTGACAAAAGATCACGTGGATGCTGATGTTATGTTTTCATTGGATGGGAAATTTGGCTACAGAAACAAAATTAGTCGATTGCTAATAATAAGGCCAGGGGATGATGATAACTCAACATTTTTTTTTTTGAGGGGCCGATAATCACTCAACCGGCTGTGAATGTTTGGATGGGCCATTGCGTTTTTCTTTTTGTTAAAAGATTTGGCCCAGTGTGTAACCTAGCCCATGTAAAGCTTTATTTAATCCGTGCCTTGTAAGCCCAGCCCACTGGAAACTGTGCTTAAGGGCAATTTGTGGTGCTTCCATGTCTTCTTCCCCGATTTAATAATTTTTTTTTCTAAAGAAGAAATTCCGTTCTTCTCCAACTGTTCTTGTGGCAGTGTTCTTTTTTCTATCAATAGGCAACTATATAAATTAATTTGTATTACGAGCTGGATTGTTGAATTTGAAACGTAATCAATCAAGACAAACGATACCTGCATGCATATGCTGATGGATGCATCCATTACAATTTGGGCTTGCAAAAGGTACCAAATTCTGATCAAGTCTAAGAGTGAGCTACGAAAACATAGAAAACACTAAAATTCCAACACAATAAGCTGTCGAAGTAAGTACGTATTTCTCCTTCTCCATCATCTAAAACAGCATCAGTAGTCGCATGGTCACACTTGCTGTGATCTGATCCATAAGCTGAAGAAACCAGCGGCCTGAGTCCTGATCCGATCGATGTGCAGTTCGTGCAGTGTGCAGCGCTATGCAACAGGAACCAAGAACGATGTCGGCATGGGAAGCGAGCTGGGTTCCGGCGCGGCGACGACGAAGCCCGGTCCAGCGTACATGGCCCGTGGCTTCCAAAGGATCTCCTCCTCCTCCACCTCCACCTCCGTGTCCATGTCGTTACTGCCAATACTGCTGCTCTCGCCGTCGTCGAGCAGCTTGGCCTGCGTCGGGCAGCGTTTCTTGTGGACGTCCCAGCGCTCGGCGGATGACGCGCGGCTGATCGCACGCGACGTGCTGCTTGTGACGGACGACGGCGTGCCTGATGACGACAACGACGATGAAGCCGGCCGGAGCGCTGCCTTCTTGTGCGCGTCCCACCTCTCCACGGAGTCGGCTCGGCCAGGCTTGGGCCGCGGCGGCGGCGGCGGCGGCGCCCTCCTGACGCTGTCGGCGCAAGTTGAACGAAGGCTTGATGAGGTTGTGCTCGCTGACTTGGTCTTGTGCGCATCCCACCTCCCGTCGGCGTCGGCGCGGTGGCTGGGCTTGGCGGCGGCGGGCAGCATTGGGAAGATGACGCACGGGCACGGCAGCATCTTGCACTTGGGCGGGGTCGGGAGCAGCGCAGGGAGAGCTGCGTGTGCCATCTTGAGGTGCACGCGGGCAACCGAGATGGCCATGGTGGATCGCGACGCACACGAACGAGAGGCGCCTCCATTCGAGCAGAGGAGATGGAGCGAAGAGGCGATGATGAGATGATCGGTGGTAGCTAGCCGCCGCAGCACATATATATAGGCTACGCCCCTGCTGCACCTACATGCCTGCCTGCCGCGTGGGCGCGACGCCATCTCGCTCTGTTCGAGGTCGACTCGGTTTCGGTGCTCGATCCGACGCTGTGTGTGCACGCACAGGAGGTCAGGAGGAGATGGCGGGCGCGCGCGCGGCCTGTTCAAGAATCAAGCACGGCTCCGCGGCGGCGCTGACTGCCTCGTGGTGCCGCCGCCGCGCGGTGCTAGCGTCGTTGGCGAAGCGCGGCGGCGCGGAGGCGATCGTGGCGCGGCTGGTAGCCGAGATGCGGCCGCCGCTCTCGTGCTGCTGTGCCGACGCGGCGTCGCAGGTGATGGCGGTCCCCGGCGTGGAATGGGCCATCTGGGAGCTGCTGGGCACCGGCACGGAACGCGCGCGCCGCAAGGCCGCGTCACTCGGCAGGGCGTCACTCGGCTGCCAACGCGGAGCAGGGCACCGAGTGCCCCACCTCCGGCGACGCGACGACGCTCACGATGGCACCGTGAAATCCATTGTTACACGATCAGTAGTGGATACAAGCCCCAAAAAGAAGCGAACATTTTCTTTTTACCACGCTGCGCTCCATCCGCGACAACGGGTCAGTGGCATCGGCTTTGTTCCCGTACGTGTGCTGTGTGCACTGTAGAGGACGCTAACTCCCTGGCTTATCCACATCGCCAGGTGCTTTCAAGGCTCCATGCTTGACATCTCGCAAAATCTTAGCACGTGTGTGCAAGAGGTGCACAACGACATGTGTCAACACATGATTGGACCAAACTTTTGCCCATGCCTTCTTCCTCCCAAACTTTTTTTTTTGTCTTTTTTTTTGTTCCTTATGTTTTAGTTCCTCCTTTTTGTTTCTTTGTTGTTGTACTCTCCAAACACTTGGTTTGCCGGTTTAAATAAATTAATGTAGGGGCCTCGCCCCCCAGATTCATAAAAAAATTGAGAAAGAATCTCCATGCCCGGCGACCTTAGAAAGGGAAGGTATTGGTGGTGGATAGAGGTGGAAGGCATAGCAGAAGTTGAACATACATGGATTTTAGCATGAACTAGAAATTCAAATTTTGGTGGAATAAAATGAATTCCTAGTTCATTTTTTTAAAAAAACCTAGAGGGTATTTATTGGATATCCATGGACATCCAAGGTGAAGATGGTTTGATGAGTGGTGAGTAGGGATGGCAATTACAACCGCGTGGGGTGCAGGTCTCATATTTTATCCGTGGGTGATCCATAGGGTCCAAAACAATGACACACCGGTGGGTGCGGGTGTGACATTGCACGTGTGGGTCTCATTGAGGGTGGGTGTAGCCAAATATTGTTGGTGTGATTGTAGGCGAGTTTTTACTCCACCCACACAAAACCCGACCCGTTGTCATTCGTATTAGTGAGCGAGGCAGCATAGTGGGTGGGTGGGTGGGTGGGTGGGTGGGGGGGGGGGGGGGCAGGAGAGGGACCGACCACAACATTATGGAAGGATAGAGGCTGCCTGCGGCAAAAGTGGGAAGAGGGAAAAGAAGCAACAATTAGGGAGCTGTAGGGTTGAGGCAGCGGTGGCGGAAGGTGGGTGATAGGGACATCGATAGGCCGTCGCTTGACTTGGCACATGCTCCTTTACCTCCTTCACCTATCTTCATGATTTAACCTTCCTACTTGAACTCTAAATAAAATGGAATATCTTATCCCATCTAAATTGTTTAAATGTTTTCTTGGTTGCGTTCAGATGGGATTTTAAAGGTGGTTCCACTCTTTTTCAGTTGAAAAAATGGTAGGTATTTAGACTAAAAAAATAAACATCAAAGTTTCTAAAATTATAGGAAATATCTCAGAGATAATATTAGAATGAACAGGATAAACCCAAATAACATACATATAAAAAAAAAAAAAAACTCGACTGCGAGAGGGCAAGCCGCCCCGGGCATTGTACTTAAGAAGAAGACCTTCTCACGCAGGCCGAGAAAACCCCCGAACCCCACCCCGCCACGATATCGGGAGCCGCCGCCCGTGAGAAAGGGCCGATCTCTTAAACCAGTACTTTGGCACACGGGGACGGCGAGGGGATTTTTACCCGGACCTAGAAAATCCGCTCCCAAATGGGATCGAACCCAGGACCCAGGGTGCCTCGGGAGCGTCTAGACCACTTAAGCGTTCACAATGAAAATATAGATCAACATGTTTTTTCTCTATAAGCTTCAAAACAACATATTTTTTCTCTAGAAAAAACTTAAGCGTTCACAATTCAATGTTCAGATGCATTTCAAAAACTTTCCACAACAAAAGCATGAGATCAACATGAATGTGTTAACACCAAATGTATGTAGTATTTATGCTGTTTGCATCTCATATCTTTTGTGAAATGATTTGAAAACACTTTTTTTTTGTGAGCATGATTTTTAAAACACATGAAGACTAAAGTTAGAATATTTTGGAAGTTTTGTAAGTATTGCCATTTTTTGTAGAGGTAAATATTTTTTTTGAAGCTTCTAAAGGTATTTTCATGAGATATTTTATTTAGATTTATATATCTTTATGGTTCTTCTTTAGATTTTAGAAGCCTATATGCATTTTTTGTGGTTTAAAAACCTAACTAAAAGAAAAGTTTTTTTTTTCCATTTTTTTTATATTTAAAGAAGGATGAGTTGAAACTTCTAAACGAGGCATTTAGGAAATTTAATAGGTTGTGAGAGTTGAGGGAGATAAGATATCTAGTTTTACACTTCGTGAAGAAATCATACCACGCTTCTGTTCCAAATTATAGGTCGTTTGACTTTTTCAACCTTAAGTTTGACCCACTGTCTTATTCAAAATTTTGTGCAAAATCTCATTTTTTTTTGTTGTGGTATAACAAATGGTCTTTAAAAATGACTTACATTTGACTGTTTTTGCACAAATTTTTTTAAATAAGACAGTGGTCAAACTTGAGGTCAAAAAGTCAAACGAACTATAATTTGAAACGGAGAGGAGTACTAGTTAAGAGGATTTTTTATGAAATTTATCCTTTTAAAAAAAAAAAATTCAAATCCATCCCTAGTTTGAAATTATTTGTATCACATATCCTTTTGGTCGCGCCGGTCCGGTGGCGCGATTTTTACACATGTCGCGCCACCGCATGTGGCGCGACCGTGCATCCACGGTGGCGGGCCGGGCGTTGACCGGTCTTGGGCGTGGTGGCGTGGGGCGCGCCGCTGCCGCGCCCGAGGCATCTTGGCGCGACGGAGGGATCCCATGCAAATAGTACTACCAAGTCCTATCCGGCTTTGCGGTGAAACAACTGTTGGCGTGTCTCGCCCGTCCATCCATCCATCAATTCATCCATCCGTGGTCATGGCATGTGCATACGGACCTACAGATGCAGTAGTCATGGCATGTCCATCCGTAGTCCTATCCAGCTGCTGAAAAGCCGAGTGGCGGTAAAACCCCGCGGGATTGGTAAAAAGTGTTGATCGGGCGGTGTTTAGATCCCAAAAGTTGGTGCAAAATTTTAGAGGAATGTCACATCGAGCATTGTAGACGTTTCGTTTGTTTGTGGTAAATATTATCCTACCATAGGGTAACTAGGCTCAAAAGAATCGTCTCACAATGTACATCTAAACCCGTGTAATTATTTTAATTTTTTACCTATATTTAGTACTCCATACATGTGCCGGCAAGATTTCGATGTGATGGGGAATCTTCTTTTGTGATAGTGGAATTTGGGGCTCTAAACACCGTCAAGATTAAAAAGTGCATGTAATAATGTAATTCTAGCTAGCTAGCGAGTAATTAATGCAATGCATGGCACACGACCTAATCGAGTATGTACTCCTACCGTCGTGTACTACAGTACACTACTCGTACTGTAGGTGTCGAGATGATGAAGACAAAATATCATTTCTAAATTAAAACGATTTGGCATGCTTGAGGATGACCAAATAAAAAGCAGTCATCTCAATATTTTTCCACATTAATCCTCCGTATTGTAAGACTGTCCGCACTTCGTATTTCTATTAAACTTTTCTTTAAAAGGAATATTCTGTCCTTGTCATCAAGATTTTATCTTTTATATCCAGTTTCTCAAGATCCATGCATACTTTATGTCCTCCTCTATCCCCACTACCCATCGTGTGGGCTCACTTATAATTTTATCTAAATATATCCATGTGAGATCTTGTTTTGAAGGATTTATTGAAACAAATTCAATGGTGAAATCAGAATTTAATTTGGGTTTTTAGTTTATGAGTTATCACAATTTTTTAGTTAGATAAAATAGTGGGCCCCGCCACATGCCCTCTCTCCCGCTCCTGCTCCTGCCTTCCACGCATGGGCTCTGCTGTTGCTCGTCCAACGTGGCGCTTTAACGTACGTTCGGGAAAGCCTGGGAATCCAGCTGAATGGAGCTCGTATTTTGCATAGCGATCGCTTCCCAGTACAGCGCTACAGCTCATTTTACGGTAAAAGTCTCCTCAAGGAAACCATGCAGTACGCCGCTGCAAATAGCCTAAGGAGCACGCACTTGTGCACGGGTCAGGCACCTCTGACGGACGTGTCCAGAGCTGGGCCTACTAGTACAGTAGGTTCCGAGGTCCCATCCCAAGATCAAGCAAACGATTTGGGTCAGCAGGCATTTGGCTGCTGCTCCCCATCCCCTGGCCCTGTTCCGTACGGTTGCCTTTCCGGAGTGGCATGGACAGGGCAATGCATGCAGCGACACTGTAACGGCAGCACCGGCAGCAGCACAGCAGGCCAGTGAAGAACTGCACGGTCCGTTGCGCCGCATGCACTGGCGCGACGCGGCGGGCTCCACTTCAACCAGCCACGCCAAGCACCGGTCAACCCCGTGAGCCGTGGCGGGGCACGCCGCGCCACATGCATGCGGTGTAAATATCGCGCCATCGCCTCTAGCGCGGAAAATTGATATGGATATGGTGTACAAATTTTTTTAAACCAGGGGACGGGTTTGAATTTTTTAAAAAAAGGTTAAATTTTATAAAAAAAAAATCCTAGTTAAGAGGTAAGGAACCTTTTCTGTGCGACATTTTGATAGAAATGATCCCATTTTTTTAAAAAAAAAAGTATTTGGTCTTGTGGGTTTACGTTTTGTTCAACTTCTGAACTTGTTTATGTTTAGTCGTATTTTTTTAAGGGAAGTTTATGTTTATATGCGGTGGTAGCAGCGTGCAACCTAACCCATGTAAAGGCATGTTGTCAAAAAACTACCCATGTAAAAAGGCACGTTCCGTGGAGAAATTGTCCTTATAGCTTAGCTTGTGCCAATGTTTTGGTAGGCAAAGGCTGCAATTAATTCATTTTGAACACGACACACGTGTGTGGATTGCTGAAATTGAAATACAATTAACCACGAGTTCAATACAAGATGACACCTGCAGAAAGTGCAGATATGGATGCATCCATTTAAAGTTTGAGCTTGGAAAGAAATCAAATTCAGTTGAAATATTATCTAAGACGTACAGAAATACACTATGCATTCAAATTCTAACACCATAAGCATCACTAGTCGAAGTAGCACCACTACATGATCACACTTGCATGCTTAGGTCGCTGAAGAAACCAGCAGCCTGAATCCTGACTCCTGAATCTGTCGATGAGTTCGTCCAGAGTGCAGGGTCTGAAGCTATGCAACGGGAACCAAGAACGCTGTTGGCATGGGAAGCATGCTTGGTTGCGGCGCTGCGCCGGCGAAGCCCGGTCCAGAGTACAATCCCCGCGGCTTCCATAGTATCTCCTCCTCCCCCCTCCTCCATATCGATGTCGTTGCTGCTCTCGCCATCGTCGAGCAGCTCGGCCTGCAGCGGGCTGCATTTCTTGTGCACGTCCCATCGCTCGGCGGAGGACGCACGGCTGATCGACGACTTGCTGCTGCTTGCAACAGAAGACATGCCTGAAGATGGCGAAGAACCCGGGATGGCCATGGCCGCCTTCTTGTGCGCGTCCCACCTCTCAGCGGAGTCGGCCCGGCCTGGCTTGGACGGCGGCGACGACGTTATTGCGTTCTTGCGTGGTTCGGAGATCTCGGACGAAGATGCGAGCGGAGCACCGCTGCTGATGGCGGCCGGCATCGGTGAACGACGCCCTGATGAGGCTGAGGACGACGCTGGGTAGCAGGCCAGCGGCTGCTTGGCCTTGTACGTGTTCCACCTCACGTCGGACTCGGCGCGGCCGGGCTTGTGGAGTGATTTCGGGAGGATGGTAGCGATGGCGACGCACGGCGTCGGGAGCTGCGGGGGCATCTTCCACTTGGGTGGGGTTGGAAGAAGCGCCGGGAGAGCTGCGTGTGCCATCTTGAGGTGCACGCGGGCAACCGGGATCGTCATGGTGGATCGAAGGCGATGTATGGAGACGCTCTCGAGAAGAACCGCCTCAACTTGAGCAGAGGAGGTGAAAGCGGTGAGGCAAAGGTGGGATGATCGCCGGTGGCAGCAGCAGATATATATGGGCAGGGCGCCTAGGCCCCAGGGACGCCGGAGGCGAGTCGGTGGCCGTGGTCTCATCTCATCAGGTGAGTCCGATCGGAGCCGTCGGAATTCATTCACCGGCGTGTACCGCGTGGGCGCCACGCCATCTCTGTTCGATTCCGTTTCGGTGCTGTACCCGACGCAGTGCACAACTGGCAGGAGATGGCGGCAGCGGCCTGTTCGAAAATGAAGCAAGCCCAAGACTCCGCGTCACCGCTGACTGCGCCGTACGTGCTCGCAGGCCACTCTCACCAGACAGGCAGACAACACTTACCAAGTGTCCGACAACGCGCTCTCTCTGCGATAACAGTGGCATCAGCTTTCAGACACGTCGCTGCCCGCGGAGGACGAGGAGGGACCTTCGTAATCGTTCGTGTGCGCGGGATGCGAACTCCCATGGTCATATCCACATCACCAACTCCCCTGCCTTTGGACCTATAAGCTCCAGCAGGGCCGATGACGCAATTATGGTTCCACTTGTGTCTGTGTGGTTCCCACTTGACGGGAGCGTCGCTTGCAGAACTAGGAGGTCGGGGACTCGGGGGGGCCACATGTCAGGCCAGGCAAGAACGTGACGAATGAAGAATTCGTCATGTTTTTAATGTTTGATATGAACAGAGATTGATAAACAGTTCGATTGCAAGGTGTTCTGGTCCTGACATGAAAAATAAATCTGTTGAAACGTACAAAAGTAGCACATAGCAGTATAGTAGTAGCAACAAAGGTCTTCCTCAAGGCAAGACCTGACAGCCGGATCACCTCCGGCCACGACTAAAAAAACTCAAGAACATTTGAACGCGAGAGAATTTTTGGTGCTGTGTGCAACTGCCACAGCTTTTCGTTTGTAGCTTCCTCCTGTTTATATGAGTACATTACATGGAGAAAACTTGAAAGAAGAAACAAGCGGTCACAACCTGCTGCATGTGCCATCCCACATGCCCAGATCATGCTGCGCCCACTACACACGATGCACGACGCCACAAACTCAACACCAGGACGCGTCCGTGCGGATATGCCACACCGAACTCTGTACCAGACCAATTCAAATAAAAGGTTTGAGCGGGAACTCAGGATTACAAATATGCCAACATCAAGACCCAGTGTAAAATTCAAAACAACGGACAAATAACAAATTGATAATGCAACGGCTCATCCGGACCCGTTGATATGGAGGCACGGCAAACCAAATTAAAACAACACTTAGACTTATATGTATTACTCTTGATTAGATGCGCAGCTCCAGACCATGAGGCATCTTCTGGTTCATTTCGTTCTTCTCCCAGTCAGCTCTGAAGTCATTATGTAAATCGAGCAGAAATAGCTTCTTCAGAGAGGTAAGAGATTCAATGCCCTGAGGTACCTTATCTAGGTTGGGCAGTGCCGTGATGTATATACCTTCAATGCACTTAAGGGCGCCATTTCCAACCTTCAGCTGGCTGACATCAGGCATGCAGTCCAAGACAAGATTCTTGAGGTACATAAAGCATCTTTCCGGAAGAGCCAAGGAGTTTGCGCTCTGCACCCTATGGAGACACAAGTATTGAAGATGTCGACAGTGTGACCCAAGGAAATGGAGTGGATCTCCCTCAACATGACACCAGCTAAGGGATAGATATGCGAGATTTCGCCCATGGTCCTTAAAAATTGGGTAATCCAGTGTCTTCCCGGACCAGCTTCCTCTTACAGTTAACCTGCTTAGATTGCTTGACTTTGGCATGAGATTCTTGAAACTGAGTTCCTCGTTCTAATCTGTTGCAGAGAGAAATAGGCTGGTAAGGGACTGCAAATCTGAGAGAGCAGCAAAAAGCTTTTCACAAAGGATAGAGCTTATGTTATCAATTGATACACTTCTCAGATGCAGCATCATCACCAGCTTCCTTGCCATGTCCTTTTTAGCCTGCACAGTCTCGAGAGTTCGCAATTCTCCAAAATCTGTTAGCCCTTTGGGAGGCTCTAATGCAATGAAGCTTCGAAAATCTGATTGATTGCCATCGGGAGAACTGTCTGCCAAAATGTGCCGTAGCTTCCTGGCCTCTCTAATATCTTTTGGTAGCTTCTGTATTTTAGTTTGCCGGACGTCCAGCGTGTCAAGATATGAGAGCTTTTGAATAGATTCCGGGGATTTGACTTGGGTACACCGTAAGCTGATGTAGCGCAGATTGAACAAATTCCCGATAGATGTGGGTAGTTCAGTGACATCAGAGTCTTGTAGCACAAGAACAGTAAGGAAGTTCGATCCAGAGAAAATTGCGGGTAACAATTTGGTCAAGCATGAACTTGCTCCAAGTGCCACTAAACGTCGAAGACGTGGGAAATTGACTTTTGGTGTATTTGTGTCTTTACACGCATGCAGCGACAGGTGACGAACATCCTTATCAGTGTATAACAGTGTGCTGTAATTAATTGCAGAAGCAAACCTCTCCTCTTTGGCAACCAAAAGGATCATTTTACGCACGATGTCATGCATTTTGCAGGTACTCACCCTGCCAAGTATATCATTGTCCACTACTTGCAGCATGTTCCGGCGGATCAATTCCATAAAATATTCTTCAGCAATGGTTTCTGGTTCTGTGGGATTGTTGGCTGCCAGCACAGAGCCTTCTGCAATCCCACAACCGCACAAAGGCTCTCCCCGTGACATGGGGTAATCTTCAGGGAACATGTTGCAATAGAGTAAGCAGTTCCTGAGATGTCCTGGCATGTCATGATGGCTCAGGTTCAGGACTGCTTGGACATGATCTGCATTCCTCTTCAACTCATCTTGAAGACGATCACACATTTGATTCCATATATGCCCTAATGGTGGCTTCGAGGACATCATGCCTCCTATAGTTACAATCGCTAGGGGCAGGCCCTTACACTTGTCTACTATAGAAGTAGCGAAGTCCTCGAGCTCTGGGGGGCACTTGCTGTCATTCGTCTTGAAAAGGCCTTCCTACAGAACAGATAAAATGCATCGGTGGGGCTCAGCGGCTGGAGTTGCAGGAAACGTGATGAGGGATCACGAGCAGCTGCGACTTGTGTCTTCCGAGTCGTCCGATGACACCTAATTCCTGGGATATTGCTCATTACATCACGTATCTCGAAGTAAATTTTTGGGTCTCGGACATTGTCCAAGACAATCAAACATCTTCCCTCTTTGAGCTTGCTGATCCTTCTCTTTACTTCTTCCTTCAATTCGTTGGCAGGAATACTGTCAATGCTTGCCATGGATGGCTGTTCCATGCTGCTTCCAATCTTGAACAGTATCTTCCTCCACAAAGAATCCATGGTGGAGTCCCTCTCCACAACCATGAAACCATGGCCACGGAATTTGGTCATCTCGCGCTTATACACGTCCATGGCTAGAGTGGTATTTCCCAAACCTCCCTCGCCCAACAATGTTATGAGAGTGCTTTGAGAATCACTAGAGTGCAGCCATTCAGTCATCAATCTTCTATTATCGTCCATCCTAACAAAATCTTGTTCCCAATTGGGCTCAGCAGGGGAAGTAGTCCAAGGAAACCACACTTTGACCTATTTGTAGGGGGAAGCTGGCCGTAGTTTTCCAACCATGCTTGTTTCAGTTCTGTGGCATGCTTGAAACTCTCCTCTATCTTCGTAATCTCTTCATAGATACTTCTGAAAGGTCCAAAGGTATTCTTGAGTCAGCCTCCACATAAACCATTTGCTATCCAGTTGATGAGCATGATATGAGTATGTATCCATCATATCCTCCACTTGGTAGGCCAGATTCCTGATGTACGCAATCCATTTCATGTAGGCATTACCATTGAGACAGGCTGAATCTTGCTGCTGTAAGGCACCATTTATTATAGACAGCTGTGCTTCTATTCGCTGCACCTTCCCTGGAAGTTCCTTGATTATAGTTGCTTGTTCCTGAGACTGGAAATGGCAGACCCAGCCAAGGATATGCTTATCTTTCCAAGAGCAACCACCACAGCTTCTGCCATCTTTTATGCCCCTTAGAAGTTTAGTGTGGTCGCAGCGATCTTCCTCACTTGCACTATCCAGTCTTCTTTTTCCATCATTTTACATTCTGCCACACAGAGGAATAACTTCGTGTTAAATTTACTACCCGTGTGGATCCTAAATAGCAAAATGCAATAACTTTAAAGAAAATACAACGACGAGAAAAAGATCAAAAAAGACCTTTGGCCATTATATATTATTGGTAAAGGTCTTTGTCTCACGGGCTAATATCTTTCTAATATCTTCGACTAATCAAAATTACTTATATTAAATTGTATGTTTTTTTCATGTTTGTTCATTTTTTTTTATCGATAGGCATAATAGATACTAGAGCTGTAGTCGCTATCTAGCTATGATAAATTTATAAGTTAATGATCTATATGCTTTCATACATATCCATAGTTCTTTTCATTTGCATGGCACCTATGTGTATCTTCAATATGTATTTAGTTGAACCCTTAGTTTAGACTATGGTGGCTCTTGTTGCAACACATACCTAAGGATGGCAGCGGATCGGGTTCGGGCGGGTATCCGCGGGGTTTCGGTTTTTCGAGTTTCGGGTTTGGTCTTTGGTTTTTCGCCCACGGTTTTTAGGTTGGGGTTCGGGTTTGATTTCGGGTTCGGTTTCGGGTTTAGTTTTTTTCACCCGTGGATATCCAATGGATATCCGAAATAAATCATTTAGAATTAAAACTCATGTTTTATAATATGTTAATAATAACTTGTTTATTTAGATTATTAAATTTATTCAAATTTGACCCGTGAAAATATTTATTATTTGTTGCCTCTTGTTTATACATGTAAATGTGTATATATATCCGCGGGTTTCGGGTATCCATTCGGGTTTCGGGTATACGCGGGTTTGGTTTTTGGTGATGGATTTCCACCCGAATCGGTTTCGGGTTCGGGTTTCGACCGGGTTTTCGGTTTTGGGTGCACGGAGACTCCACCCGATCCGAACCCGACCCGTTGCCATCCTTACACATACCTTATGACATTATGAATATAAATTTTGATTTTCAAATTAGTCTTATTGATTGCTCAATTTTTTATCCTTACATTAACTTGAGGGTCTTGTGCTTACTGTATTTTAGTGCGCTAGTCAGAGCCGCTAGGGCCACAATCACATATGCAGGAGGTGTTCCCTTGTACCTTCACGACACTGGCTCAATTTAATAGCATCATCTCCTGTTGGCTCAGCAGGGGCCCAGGTCAAGCATTTCTAAGCGGTGTTGTGCCCTTCACGACACTGGCACTAGGGAAGGCCTACCTGCCAATCGTGCATTGTTGTGCTGACACGACTCATCACCGTATACAAACAAGTGTCGTCAAGCATGTGAGTAGTTGGATGGGACTCAATCAGTTTCATGCTTGTCTTGGCGAAGCTGACTCTGTTTGGCTCAACTTGGCCCTGATAATTATTGTGACCAAGGCATGCCTCCAATAGTATAGGGTCATACTTTTCAGGCAGTGGAGACGATGACTCAAGCTTGTCCATGGAATCCATCAGCGAATCATAAATCAACACAGGAGGAGGGCTCGGTCCTACAGATGCATAGTACTCGAAGGAGACAGGTTGTTGTAAGATGTGCGTGAATCATTGCACAGTGGACATGCATGACAGGAAGAGAAGTGGAGTAGTGTCTTGAATCAAGGGGCAACGAGCACCCAAAATGACAAATGAGATCGAAAGCAGTCGTGGTGGATTCATGTCCCAGGAGGGCGACGCGCAAAATGGCTCTGATGTATTGGCAACACCGACTTTGTTGTTGTCGGCCTTGCGATGATGTTGGCTCTCATGGTCATGCTACATCTGCAGCATAGGCGTCCCGACGAGTGGCGAATACTCGTTGGGGAAGGTTAGCCACTCCTGAAAGGAGTTGCGGGTGTGTAAGCTATGCCAACTATCCGATAGGTTGTTGCTAAGGCGACGCCGTGCCAGATAGTGTTTGGAGAAGTGCCCCATGCAATTGCAGCACAAGCACCTCGTCGGATCACGGCAAGATGCGACCTTGTGGGCCCGTGCGAGGCACCTGAAGCATCACCCTCGGAAGTGGTTGGGGAAGCTGGTGCGAAGGTCGGCCATAGCGTGTGGAATCTCCCCTTAGGCTGTTGTGACGTCGTGCATGTTCCTTGACCCCCGTGGCTCTGTCTCGGCCCCATGGCAAAATGTCCCGCCACCCTAGGCCCGAGGCGCCGTGGTGTGCTAGAACTCGACACGACAAGTGAGCGATCATCACATCACCGAGTAGGAGGGACGCAGATTAGGTAACTTGCCTCTAGCTAGCAAGTTACATTGTGACTTTCATAGCATCTTAGGTGTTGAAATCCAATCCAATGGCCCTTAGTGATTCAAAGAAAAAAACAAAAGGGATGAGAGGGAGGCAGGTGATACAACGTAACCACGGAGGCTCTGGCGTGTCGATCGCACTCTCGATCTTTGCGCCGGCCAGAGAAGGAAGAAGGTTTGGCGCCAGGGAGGCCCCGGAGGAGTGGGAGGTGGGCTGCACCCGGGAGGAGGCTCGCTCTCCCTCCACGTTCGAGGCCGCAGAAGAACAGGGCATCCTTGCCACCAAGCTCATCTTTGCCGACGAGAGGCGACACATGAATCCAACGCCCGCCGGATGTTTGACAAAATGATGATCCATGATCACGAAGCGGCAAAGATTGGCGCGAAGGGGGTGTGCGGCAGCGAGGCCTCGGCCACCACCACGGTCGAAGATAGTCCCACACGGGCGGTGGCGGCGAGGCGCCACAACGCTACATGTACTAGCGTTCCGCTCCGGTCTTGCTGAGACCATGGCCGACGACCGCCTAGCTGTATAGGGCCCCGTTGGCACACATCTGCCACCACTCATATGCCACGAGCAACACCGCACAGAGGCTGGCGCACTCCGGCGGAAAAAAAAAATTGGTAGGGATGGTCCTCACTGAAACATGGTGCGGATGTGCAGCTGACGTGTGGACCATAAGCATCTGATTTACCATGCATGCGGCTAAAAATGATACGATGGTCCACGTATGAGCCAAAACACCACGTTCTGGTAGGGATGGTCCTCACCCAATTTTTCTCTCCAGCACGGGCATTCACCTCTAGCACTCGCTCATGCTTCACTGCACCTCCCTCGCGGACTTCCTCAGGGCCTACCGCCTCTTCATGGCCGCATGCTGATACAAGAAGGTGTCGGTCACCTTCTCCAACAGGACCACCAATGATACCATCGCCGTCGAAGGCGGCAGGCACCACCTGCACATCGTTGACTACAGCCTCAGCTACATGTTCCAGTGGCTGGGCCTGCTGCGCGTCCTGGCCGCAAGGGAGGGCAGCCCACAGGAGCTGGTGAGGATCACCGGCATTGACATGCCGCTGGAGGAGTCCCCATCGGAGTGGAAATCCTCGTCACTGTCAGCCCACCAGCGGAGCTTGGATCTATCAGCCGAATTGCCTTCCGGGTGGAACGGCTGGGCGAGTGGAGAAAGGGAGGAGAGACCGGACTCACCCGCTGCACAGGGAGGCGTCGAGGAGGACGCGGGCGCCGTGTGGTGGCATCCGGCCGTGGGATTCGACCGAGATAGTCCAAATTTCAGCGAAATTCGTCCATTTCGGTGAGGTCCGAAGCGAATTGTATGCCTCAAATTCCAAAAATTCACCGAATTGAGTCCGAAATTCATGCGAATTTTCCCGAATTTCGTCCATTTCGGATGGGACCGATGTTTTTTTTCCAAAACGAATCCCAGAACCTCGAGGCGAGGTGTGAAGTAGGTGGAACCGTGGAAACTCTCCATCCATCCCACCTAAGCGCGCAGGAAGAAAAGTCCAGGGAGGCACCAGACGCCGGTCGTCGTCGGTCTGATGCAGATCCGGACTGGGAAGACTCCAGGGCCTAGCAGACCGGCGGATCTGGCCACGGGCCACCCCCAGGTGACAGGCGGCCAAGCACGACGGCCGGACGACGAGCAACAGTGGGCATGGCTAGATCTCCGAGGCGTCAAGGAGAAGGGGAGGGAGAAGAGGTGGGGTGGAGCACTGGTGAGGAGGAGGTGAGGGAGGGAGGGAGCAAGGACACCCGCCGGGGCCTGGATGGCCGCCGGCGCGGCCTCAGCTGCGGGAGTGGGTGGGCGGCGACAACTGCAGCTTGAAAAAGAACGATGTTTTGAGCAGAAGCATGTACGCACTTACTCGTGGCAATGGAGCTTGAACCCGCTGGAGAGGACGATGATGGTAGATGGTTGGGACTTGGGAGACTTCGACTGGAAGAGATTTTTCTCTTTGCTGATGGCTCCCAGTCCCAGCTATGCGGCTTCTTCCTGCCTTCCGTCTTCAGTTGTTTTTCTCTTTGTTCTGTTGGCTAACAGGCCTACCGTGGCTTCCTGGTTCCTACCTACCACTCTGTCCCTAAAAGAGTGACGCAGTGGGATGCGTCAAAAGTTTTAACTCAATTTATAGAAAATACGTGCAACATTTAAATTTTTAAATAAATTTGTTAAAAACTAGACTTAAAGATCTTTCTCGATGGTGCTAATTACTTAGCACAAATGTTTTTATATTTTAATATATAATTGCTTTAAGCATTTGTGTCTCTGAAGGCGGTGACACTTACTCCCTCCATATTGAAAAAGGAAGTCCTTTAGGACATCGACACCTGCCTCCAAAAGTGCAACTTTTGACTTATCTTTTCTATCAAAATATTTATTAAAAAATTATATATGTATACTTTTATGAAAATATTTTTCAAGACAAATCTATTGATATGATTTTCACATTTCAAAACTCAACGACTTAAAAGTTATTAATGATTTATGTTCCCAATGTTTGACCCAAGCCTTTTCCAAATGGACTTCCTTTTCAATATGGAGGGAGTATTTAGGGACGGAGGGAGTAGTCGCTTTCCCCTTTTTTTTTTTTGAGAAGGAAAGTCGCTTTCCCTCTTAAAAACGTGAAAGATAATCGGGATTTCGAAGGTCTGGAACTTAGCCGTGCAAACCCCGACCTTCATGACTCGTGTAAACCCTTACAAAAAAAATTGTCTAAATTTACAAAAAAAATCATACATATAGATGATACGATGATACACAACCCGTAAGATATCTTGTCCAATTTCAACTTCGTTTGTGAGATATAACAATAACAAATTTCAAGCCGAAAGTTGTGTATCTTTCAAGATTGTGTATCATCATATCATCTATATGTGCTTTTTTTTTTTATTGAATTTAGACGACTTCTTGCCATGGTTTACATGGGTTTTCATTAAGGTTGTGATTTGCACTAGATATTTTCCCCGCAACGAGCCGTATGGTTAATAATTTCGCCTGCGGGTGGGCTATATAACATTGCCACGTCATAAAAAGTTGATAATGGAGCTAACTCATAGGACGTCCGTAATGGACGCCACGTGGAGGTGAGAGATAAAAGAAATGATTATTTTATATCTTCTTTTTCTAGTGGACCCACATGTTCCTCTCACAGTATTTTTAGAATACGTGAAATATATAGTGTTTGTCGCTAGTGACTACTCTCTCTCCTACTTTTTTTCCTATCCACGCCATAATAGCCACCAAATAGCTTGCCATTGCAGGCTCCTATGTAACAAGCTAATCATTAGCGGGTTGTTAGACTTATACAGTAAGCATTTAATGTTTGCGTGTACGTACACGATCTAGTGCGGTCCAGTATCCCTGCGCCCCTTGAAGAATGGGAGCCAGGAGGGGCAGGATCGGCGCAGAGAATCAGGAAGAAGGAATGTGAGTCATGCAAGCACTAGGTTATCGTTGGCACCAGGCTAAGAGCGGGCGTTTCTAACTCAGAGGTGGATTCGCTTGGGCGCTTCATCAACCACCCGCTCCATTCTCTTACCGCTCTGCTTGGTTGTGGGATGACTAGGGATGGGTTGGCTCCACCCCTCGTTTTGGGATGGAACCAACCCCCTCTATCCGTGGTGTTTGGATGCGGGATGAGTGGGTTGGGATGGTTCCAACCCTCGTTTTTGGGATGGAGCCGCTCCGTTCTTTGTTTGGTTGCAATCTTGATTTTGGGGACGGAGTGGCTCCATCGGTGTTTGGTTGGAGTTACTGGGAGCCAAAAACGGAACAGCGGTATTCCTGACACTTTACATCAGGACCCCTGAAGTTTATTGAAATCCACCAGGGCCAGATCTAAAATTCCTCCTCTCTAGTATTTTTACCTAAGCAACTCCTGAAAGTGAAATAAAATTCCGGCCCAAGCCCTTATCTTCTTCAACCTACGGACAGCAAGGGCCGAGGTTACGTCCCCCGCCGCTGCGGTGCCGCCGAGGTCTGCCTTTGCTTGGCAGCGTCGTTAGCGAGGTCGCGGCCCCCCGCCAGTGCCGACCTCGCCCCGCCTCGAGCTCCGCCCGGGGCTGCTCGGACCGCCAAGACGCTGAAGCCGCCGAGGTCGGGAAGTCCGCGAAGCCGGCTGGCGCTGACGGCGGCCGGCGCACCGCTTCCACGGGCGGCCACGGCGAGTCCCGCAGCCTGCTCGAGCCTCCCACGGGCGCCAGCCTGCCCTGCGCTCGGGCTCGAGGAGCGCCTCGCCGCCCTCAAGGAAGCGCCGATTTCAACGAGAAACGCGATGGAGAAACGGAACCCGCTGCTTTCAACGGGGTTCGCCCGGCCCGCGAGATTAACGGACGGGAGCGACCCGCATCTTCAGCGAATATTCCTCTCCGGTTATTCGCCCCGCTTCCTCCATCCAAACACCAAAAGGGGTTCAACCTAACCCGCCTCGTGCTTTCCAACCAAACACACGGTATGTGTTTGGTTTGGAAGGATGGGTTCAACCCGCTTTTTGTTTGGTTGGAGGGAGTAGAAAACAGGGGATGGAGGACCTTTTCACGGCAAGTTGCTACAAGAACTGGGACCCATATGTCGCTGGGACCCCTCATCTTCTTTCCTCCACCTGACCCCCGCCGATGTATCCCCGCCATGGCCTCCTCCTCGGCCTGGGCCCTCCCTCCCAGAGGGGTCGAGATGGGGGACTAGAGGGGGGTGAATAGTCCTTACTAAAACTAATTGGCGATGGCTAACCTAATATAATGCGGAATTAAAACTATTCGCTTAGCCAAGACTTCACCCCCCCTCTAGCTATGACTCTAAATCACCTCACAAAAGATCCTACACAAAGCAAATGAGGTGATAAGCCTAGCTTGAGCTCCTAACCGTTTCTATTGCAAGGTCACACAAACCTATGCACTAGTACTTCAAACAAAGGTGAGCTCCTACACAATTCTAATGAGCAAAAGCACTAAGCCAACCTAAGCTCACTAGATGCACAATGGACAAGGCGACACACGCCTAACCCAAAGGCTCAAATTACTTAGCTACACAAACTAAGCAAAGCAACTAACAAGCTACACAAGCTAGTAATTGCAAGAGCTACTCCACAAGCACAAGCACAAGATATATATGAATGTAAATGCAAAGCTTGTGATTTGGAGAATGCAAAACCACCGAGAAGAGTAGACAAGTTGACACCCGGTGATTTTTTCGAGGTATCGGGAAGCTTGCCAACTTCCCCCTACTCCCAAGCAGTCCACCAACACCTTGGGTGGTTCCTTTGGTGTTTCACCTAGATGGTTCTTCGGTGTGACTCTCCGATCACTTGCCTCTCAAGGCACGCCCCAGAAGGCACCGCGAAGACACCACTCTCAAGTGAGCCTATCACAAGGCACCGCAAGACACCACACACGCAAAGGGAGGTACTCACCGACACGCTCTAGTAGTGATGCTCTTCACGATCCCCTCGCGAGGTGAGCTCGAACCTCTCACAAATCCTCCTTCGGAGCACCGCACAATCTCCGCTGCGTGCTTCACGAAGTCTCTTGCCACCAAGCCGCTCTAGGAGGTGGCAACCTCCAAGAGAAAACAAGCACACCGGCTTGCAACACGATCACCTAGTGCCACACGATGCAATCTCTCAAAGCAACGCACTAGAAATCGATCTCACTCAATCCAGGATGAACAATATCAAGCATATATGAGTAGGAGGGCTCTCTAACACTCTCAAGCATGGACACAAAGTCCCCAAGGTGCCGAGCAACCTGCCATGGCCGACCAAGGCAAGTATATATAGGGGGGCCCAAGTCAAATAGAGCCGTTGGGAGGAAAAACACGCTGAACGGCCGCACGGGGACGCACTCACGGACTCACCAGCCGAGTCCGTGCAGGGTCCGGTGCTCGATCCCGGCCGCTACCGACAAGAGAAACCGGGTACCGCTTCGAAGGCCCGGTGGGTGCTTCCGTGAGCACCGGATGCGCCCGTGTGCGTCCGTCGTCCCGCCGACGCCCTAAAAACATGCGTTATCGGAAAAGACCCACCGACTCACACACCGTGCGTCCCCGGCTAAGGTCGATGCGCCTTTTACGCTTCCTGCCGCTGGCCCCGGTGGCCCTTTTTCCACGAAACTCCGTCGCCTTTGCTTCGACATGCTACCCAACAAGTAAACCAACTTGAGCACGGGGCTAGCATGTTTTCACCTCCAACTTGCATCCGGCGCAATAGAAAATAAGCATCTCATTTTCAAAGCGTTAATCCGCCAAGCAAACTTCGGCGGGAGGATGAGCGTTCCCAAACCCAACTCAACCCCGCAATCATCACGCCTTTGCAAAAGTGCCAACACCACCAAGTGTACATCACCATGTGCATGTGTGTTAGCATTTTTCACAATCATTTCAAAGGCCCGGTTAGCTCTTACCACGCCACTCGATCCTAACACATCGCAAAAGTTAGATCGCTCAAGTGGCACTAGATGACCGATATGCAAACAAGTTTGCCCCTCTTGATAGTACGGCCATCTATCCTAAACCCTGGTCATAAACTTCTAAGCTCCTCATGACCCAAGAAATGAAATGCCCTATAGGTTATACCTTTTGCTTTGGCGCGATTTCCATTCCGCTCCATCTCCAAGTGCCGATGCAACACATGCACCAACACGATCACCAAATGATATGATCCACTTCATATCATCACGCGACACTATTGGTCCATCGATCTTGACCTCACTTGCTCTTCACCGCTAAGGCCGGTCCGTCGGGCGCCAAGTCTTGCCTAAGCTTCACCGCCCGCGGTCCATCGCTTCACCGCCTCGACTTGCCCTTCACACTTGCAGTCCCGGTCCATCAAGCCAAGCCTTGTCTTGATCTTCACTACCTTGGTCACATGACTCCATGTCATGTTTCATATGCAATAAAGCTCCTTCATTGCGTCATCATGAGTGAACTAATCTCCCGTGGTATTATCTCAATCACACATATTGTTCACCTAATGTTGACACTCAATTACCAAACACCACAAGGGACCTTTCAATCTCCCCTTTTTGGTAATTGATGGCAACACCACAAAAGATATGGAATTTAAGATTAGATTCCAAGCTAGCACTTTATACAAGTATAAATTGCTATCTTGGTTTGGATTTTATGTCACTTATCCAACATTTAAGCTCAAAGTCAAGATTTGGATAAGCACCATAAAATCCGACTTGGTAGTGGTAACTCCCCTATATGTGTGCCCAATTGATTTGAATTCAAGGTTTGCACACATACATAGATATGAAGCTTTTTGGGAGGGTTAACACTACAAAGTGATGCTAAGGTGTATAGGATAAACCTTTGAAGTGTGATACCAATCGGAGTTGCAAATTGAAGTTCATCCTTAGCATCATCCATGTAACTAGACATACATCAAAACTCAAGATACCATGTGAGATCAACATTATATGTAATGGCACTTGATTCACATGAAGCATATATATATCTAGCTACAACCTATGCATGCTAGTTATCATATCATCAATCAAGTTCTATAACTAGCATACACCACACAAGCATTGCATATAAAATTTAAAAACTTATGCAATTGCAAGCAAGCACGGACGGGCGGCGACGGGCTGCCTTGCCGCTCACCTCAGCAGTTAGCGACAGGCCAGCGCCCGAGGCCCCTGCCGCCTTCCGCCAAGCTCGCTGGGCCCGGCCTCCCGACGGTGCTCCCGACGGAGAAAAGAGGTTCGCCCCGTCCGCCGATGAGGGACGGGGTGAACCCCACTACTACAAAGATTTTTCGTGGGCGTTTTTTGAAACCGCCACAAAGCAAAGGTCATCAGAATCGGGCCGATTAACCGCGGGCGCTTTCCAAAACCTAAAAACCGCCATAGTTGTAGTTAATCCGAAAAAAAAAAATCCCAATCCTAACCCTAACGGGCCGGATCCGCTCGCGCCGCCGAACCGCCGCCGGGGCCCGTTAGGGTTAGGGTTAGGGGGGAGGAAAGGGCAGGGGCCGCGTTGCCGCGGAGTGGATGATTTGAGCTCCCACCACCGACGAGCCCCACCGCCGCAGCTCGAAAGAAGCCGCCACGGGATCCTGGCTCCACGCTTGTGGATCCGATCTCCACACTTGTAGATTCGCCGCCGCCGCCGGCTTGTCACGCCGCCACCATGGCCGGGAGAGGGGGGATGGATGGCCAAAGCTCGCGCGTTGGCAAGGATTTAGCTCGAGGCCGCCAAGCCGTGAGCGCCGCCATGGCCGGGGAGGGAGGGAGGGGATGGTCAAGGCTACCGACGCAGCTCTAGTCGCCGCCGCTATGGAGCTCGAGGTGGAGGGAGGAGAGCCGCCCCCGCCGCCACGCCGAGGGACGGAGGAGATGGAGCGAGGCTTGGTGTTGTGGGGAGGGAGAGGCTTGAGTTGTGTGGGAGGAGATGGAGCGCTGAGATCCGAGGGCGCGCCGCCGTGGTTAGAGAGAAGTGATGGGGCTGAGGAAAGAGTGAATGGGTTAGGGTTAGGTTTCACTTATATACGCTGAGCGCGGTATTGGGCTGACTTGGGCTTTTGGCAGTTGAAGTGGGCTCGGCCTTTTTAACCGTGGCGGGTTTTTTATAAAAACCGCCACGGTTAATCCATTTTGCGTGGCGTTTTTTTTAACCGCCATGGTTAATAAAAAATAACCGCCACGGTTAATAGGAGCTTTTTACCGTGGCGTTTTTTTTGAAAAACCGCCACGGTTAATAATTCGTAAGTGCCTTGCAAAAGATTTATTGTAGTAGTGCCCGCATCTACGCGGAATATGCCGCCCACGGGACCGCTCTAACCCTCTCGTCCTCCATCCAAACAGCGCAAAAAAGAGGTTCGACCCAACTCGGATGGACTCGCTTTCCAACCAAACAGACGGTTATATTCTTTGGTGACCTCTACCGACTCAGCCTTATTAGAGCGAGGTTAGTAATTTTGTCGGCAGCCGGCTGTGTGCGCATGCCACCACTTCCGGCCAATATCAGCAAACGAACGTATAAGTAAGCTGACTGTTTGGTTAGCTACTTCTTTGGCTAAATAAGTATTTAATAAGCTAGCTGCCAGGTCGGTAGAGGAGCAAAGAGCCAATCCTACCGCTGGTGCGGCTTTTTTTTCCTCCAGCGCCGTGTTTCGGGTCGACGAAGACCGGCGCCCACCTATCTCTCTCTCCCTTGGGGCACGCATGGGCGGCCGGTAAACCTCGTCTCCCGTCGCCATTTCTTTTAAAACGTGGCGATGAAGCGAGTAGAGGGCCTTCCGTCAAACTTCCGCACGAGGCGACCTCGTCCCGTTCTCCGATGCACGAGACCCGCTCAGCAGCGTTGTACCACGCCGTCTCCTCATCTCCGTCGTCGCGCGGATCCGGGTGCGCTCGCGCGCGGGGATGTTTGGCGCGGGAATGTGCTCACCCGTCAAGCCATCTCCCTATTTTTTTTCGCGAGCAGGCATATAGCATGTATTCAACCCATCTCCCTACATCATCGGGCTTTGGGCGACGCGAAGGAACTCCACCGTTTGCTGTGTCGGCGGCGGCGTGTCGCCATCCGAACTTTGGCGCTGTGGGAGGAGCCGCTGCTGGCGTGGCGCGCGGCGGTGTCTCGACCGGCGCCGTTGGCGCGAATGGCGGCGCAAACTCTAGGCCGAGGAATCGGATCGGCGCTCATCGGTCGTGGGTGGTGACGCCATGTCAAGCGCAGCGAGCGGCGGCGCTCGCTGCGAGCATGCCAGCGAGGTTCGCCCCGGCGGGGCGGGCGGCGGCGTGGCTAGGTACCTATAGGCCTAGGCCTTGGGCGATTCTTTGCGCCCGGCTGGCGAAGCGCCGCCATGGGGGCGTTGTTGCCATGTTGCGGGCTGCGTCCGCCCGGCGGCGGCGGCGAGCGAAAGCGGCGGCGGTGCGTCTACTAGTCATCGATTGTGCTATATTCTCGAATTGCTATATTCTCGTGTGTTTTGCCAATTGTGCTCTTGTTCGATATGGTGATCTTGTTCGTTGTGCTCCACTAGTCATCGACAGCATTTGTGCTCCACTAGTAACTGATTGTGTTCCAATCGACTAGTAACCGACAGAATGTGATCTTGTTGGATGTGCCGCTTTTGCCTCGATCTATACCCTTCTCCACCACTTGCATCGGACTTTGGAGCTAGTCTAAGAAATATTATAAGACTTGATCGCAGATGAAGTCGTTTCTCCACCACTTGCATCGTGACTCCGAAGTCGAGCTAATCGAAGAAATATTAGAAGACTTGATCTCGCGGATCAAGTCGAAGATGCCGACGCAGTTTGAGGGTGTTCGCCGTGGGAGAAACTCATGTTTCTATTATTTATGCTTGGTATTATTCAATCAAATAGCCACACAATGGTATACACAAATGCATCTATAGTTGATCTTAAGGTACATGCAAAGCATTAAATAGCTACGTATTGCACTATCGTACCGTGGATTGTATGAGTTGTCTTTTATATATGTCTCAGTATGCTAAATTTGAGGTTCTGACGGCGGTCGCTTGTGGGTTGTACATGCCCTTAATCAGACTCCCGCCAGTCGATCACCTAGCTCTCTCTCCTTAATCAGACCGCCAGGTCAGAGATTTTTGTCACGTGGACACTCATTCAACCGGCTGATTAGGCATCACTATACTTGCTCTCAAAGGTCCATACATAAAAAAAAAAAGGACAAAGGTCCATGGTGCCGGGCGCCATCACCGCCACGTTCCCATGTCAACGCCCGATCTCACCGCCTCTACTACACCGGACGACGACGACCGACACCACATGACCAAGGACGCCGCCGCTGCGTCTATGGTGCCGCCCTAGGCACCAACAAATGACATCGACCACGCCCCAAGGATGCTACCATCGGACGACGACGTTGCCGGCTATAACCGCCAATTATCGCCACTAACGCGCAAGAGATAGCAGCCGCCGGGCGTATCACGCTTACCCCGCCGTCATCGATCGAGGAGCAACGCCGCCCCAAGGGCTTACACAGCGACATCCCTCGACGACTCATCCCCACTAAGAAGAGATCAATCTGCACTTCTGCTGGGAGATCCTCAACCATCCAAGAGGGCAAAGAGGCGAGAACGAGGGCAAGTACAGATGGGCGCCACCCGTAGCACTACGGCACCAACCATCCACCGCCTACCCCTCGAGCCCCGACACGTTTCTTGCAGACACACATGCAGATGCGCCTCGAACCATCGACATACGACGGCACCACCAACCCCGCACCCTGGATCGGCAAGATGGAGTCACTGTTCACGCTACAGCAGGAACTCGACCCCGAGTTCTACGTCCGGTACGCCACCTTCCATCTTACAGGTGCAACACAGCTCTGGTTCATTCGTATGACCGGGAAGAGGCCATTGGTGGTGTGGGACACCTTCGTGGCGCACAGGTGCGACTTCGGGCACCCCATCGAGCACGACACTACAGCGGGAGATCTCGCACCACCGAGGGCAAGACGACGCTTTGAATGACTACATCATTCGACATCTTCAGGGCTATGCCACACGCATGGACCTTCCGAAGCTCTTCCACCGTGTCCCACCTCTTCGACTCGGGCGACACCGCTACGAGAGGCGGTCCCTACAGGAGGCGCCACAAGTGATGGGACGAGGGCGATCGGCCCGCCACGCGCCGACACGCCCGCTCCAAAGATCGTCGCGACGCTTGGTGACGGTGGCGAGAACGGCGACATCGGCCGCGGCCCGGCCAGCGACACCGAGCAGAGACAACGGCGCCTTCGGTGCAGCCCACGGGGACTCGCTGTGGCCATGGACGACCGGATCGCGCCGAGCTCCTCACATAACTCCGTCTTGCGGCCTCAACGAACCATGAGCTCCGGTGATAGCAGCTACCATCGAGCTTCAAGTCAGAAGCGCCCGGCTTGGACATCGCACAATGGCATCGTCGGTACCACCACCGCTACTATGTCCCGGCTTCCATTCTACTGCAAGACCTCTGCTGCGGCGTAGGGTTCCCCACACGGTCTCGCGGTGGGCTTCCACCTCCGACGCCCACGCCGCCCAAAGATGCCTTCCCATCAAGTATCTTGCTAATGGCAACAAGACCGCGACGCCAACTTCGCATGGCCTTCACGGTGCTCCTCTTCGGCGACAGCGGACACACGAGTTCATCAACGTCGACAACGCCGCCATCGACTACGTTGGCGCGAGAGTCCACGGTTGGTCCGATTGTGGAGACCACGGCCACCTCTCTGACGGCCGCCGCTACGCTTCACCTCGACGCCTGTCTCGTCGACTCCCGACACGCCTCGCCGACACACACACATACGGGTGGAGGTTGGTACCGTCTACTCAATTACAAGAACTCAAAGATCTGCATACGCTCTACCTCACGGGCGTTATGAGGGGAACCACCATGGCGGCAAAGACGCACACGGCAGACCGTAATGCGAGGACCCTACAGCTACTACTTCTTCGTCTACTTGGGGAACCTCCACGACCTCTCATTCGATGATGACGCCTTCTATGTCAATGAGACTCACGACAGGATGGGTCACCTCCGCCACGCTATGGAGAGGCTACCGTCGCACCATCCATCACTCGGCCCACGATCAACTTGGGCTGTAGGTCAACGCTGGGGAGCGTTGCCTCGAGGAACGGTGGGGAGGTGTCACAAATACAAAGAAGGCGGCGCCTTAGAGGGGCTTTAGGGTGCGCGCCTTTAAGGGGAGGGGCAGCCGCAGCCGCCACCGGCCCCAATCGTGAAATTAGGAAATAAAATAAATAAAAGTTTGTGATAGGATTAGATCTTTTGCTTGTAAAGGGGATATTCCAATCTATAAGGAAATCTCCTATTAGGAAATAATTAAGGATTTGCTTGTAAAAGGTATTCCGATCTATAAGAAAACCTTTAGAGATTGCTTGCATTACAAGTCCCATAGGAGGGCTATATATACTAGAGAGGTGTAATCTCATTATTCAAGCAATAAAGAAAATATTCCCTCAGCCCCTGCCCCCACCCGCCGCCCCCCAAACCCTAGCCGCTGCCCGGCCGCCACTTAAATGAATCACATCGCTGTCCGTGGATGTAATCTAGTTACAACAAATTCGCCCAAGTTTAGGATACAAATTACTTTATGCATTAAATTTGTTAGGATAGGACTTTTCTATCAACTTGATCCAAGTTACTATTGTTTGACATAGGATAAAACTGAATTCCTTATATTTTAGGATAGAGGAAGTAGGAAATAGTATTAACATTTATGTCTCTCGGTAGGGGCGGAGCCAGGATTTAGATATAGGAGGTCAAGGCATCGAAAGTGTCCACAAACAAACTAAAATGTGCTACGGTCTTTTCAGTTCGCTATAGTGCCAAATTTTGGCCGAATTGCCAAACTTTGCCCAAACGTTTGGGCTCTAAACACACCCTAGTACTAGATCTGCATGACTGAGTCAGGTCAATTTATTTTAATTGCCAGTCCCACATATTTTAACTAGAGAACTCTCGCAAGGCGTTGCTGCGGGCATGCAAGAATAATTTCAATCGTGTTGAGAGGAATGTAAAAGTAATTTTGATAATAAACTAAAAGAAAATGCATCATGCTAATCTTGGATCTCCAACTTCAAACAAAAAACATGGGTCGCTAATTTGTGAAAGATAATATTTGTAAATTAATGTACAACACCAAAATTGATCTTATATACCTTGCCAACCAATAGCACGTGGAGAAACGCTGATTTAAAATTAGTAGGAGAGAGTCCACGTATACCTTGCCAATCAATAGCACGCGGAGAAACGCTGATTTAAAATTAGTAGGAGAGAGTCCACGCCTCAACGCAACGCTTGCTCTCACGACAATGTTGTGTACGAACCGTGATAGTAAACCATATATATCTAAACTATATTTAAGGGGAGGAATTGGATTATCCACTAATCCACTAAAATATAGATATGGGTAGGGTATACACCAGTACGGATTCCTGGGATCCAAGCTCCAGGGTCGCGCGCCACCGCGCTCAACAACCGCAGCCTGTCTGCCTCGGCGACGCAGGGGATTGCATCGAGGAGAGCAGATGCATGGCACGGCCCAAGGGTCGATTCTTGTGGTAATGTATGTGCGCTGCGTCGATGAATATGTCGTCACCGGATCGGACATGAGTTTGTTCGAACGGATGCTGTCGAATGTCGACGGTGTAGACTTGGTGCTTCTCATCCTCGCTTGCGGGTCGAAAAAACTATCACGCAGTAGCACCACACGTCCCTGCAAAATCGTTGATTGCAATGCATGTCGTTTCACACCATGCGTTTCAGGAAAGCGGAAAAGGGAGAGGCTGAGGTGCTACGATAGCAATGCATGTCATTTCATACCATGCGTTTCAGGAAAAGACCGTCCAGTTACCTGCGAGGAGAGGAAGCGGGATCAGGCGGGATTTTTTTTTTCTGCATGCAAGAGAACTCCCAGTAAAAAGTAAAGGCCACAGACACATCTGAATATTATTAAGCTTGTGCTTAGTAGAATAAATAATACGGAACAATTTGTTGGATGCTGTGTCCAATTCTTTTGATATCGTAGCTAGCCTGCGAGGCTAATCAAAAGGGAAGCAAGCCACATCTGCTAGCTAGCCTGCTAGAGTCGTGTACCTGGTGAGCGGAGAGCAGGTACAGGCGCTAGTGAGACACCCCACTCACCATGGCCCAGAGCATGCGCGTACCATGCCAATGCCATGGTCTTGAGATCGTTGGGTGCTCCCCTGCCGCTGACGGAATGAGGCAGCATCATCATATGGAGGGGCTCAGCTGCGATCTCCGCTGAGCGGTGGTTCCCCTGGTGTAGTAGATAAAATATACGTACAAACTTTCTGAGAAGAGGAATATCAGAGTACGTTCGTATACGTTCTAGAAAAAATAGCACAAATGTTATACTACTCACATGCCGAATTCACAGTAATAATTTATAAAAAATAAAACATATAACAAATCAATTTCTGGAGCCATCATACCAGTAACAGTTCGTCGCGGCGAGGATTCATCAACGGAGGAGGACGCGACGTTGGTGCCAGTAAGGTGGGCCAAACCCCGCACCCCGCATACCGAGAGGATTCAGACGGCGGATCTGAGGGGGGGCTCGACCTCCTCCTACTGCCGGACTGGACTCCTTTGTTGGTGGAGATGGCATCACCGCTGCACACAGGATCCATGGCGTAGATCGTGTCGCTGCTGTGAGGAAACAGGCTAGGGCGGTCACCGGGGCCTCGATCATGTGAGGCCCGACGTCGGTACGGGTGCGGATCTGCAGCGACTTGCAAGGACGCTGCATCTCGAGCAGCGCCGGGTCTCGAGTGACTTGCTCGACGGATGGATCTCCCATGACCAGTAGGAGCATCGTCACCACACCCATCCTGAGGCCAGCGACTTGAACCCCGCGCGGGATTAGTTGCACTGCAGCCGGTCCACGGGAAGGCTACGCCCGCGGCAGCCTGGAGGGCCGACGCCACGGTCGACGTGACGGACGCCGCCCGCCGCTGTTGGGTGGGGATAAAGCGATCGACGGGATGGCTTACGACTTGGGGACGGAGCTAGCTTGAAGTCCAGTGGGGATGCAGGCCGGTGTGCCCACTCGACGATGGCGGGCGCTCATCTCCTCGCGTGGCCGCGGCAAGAGGGAAGGGAAGAGGAGGTGGCGGCGGCTGGGACAGGCTTGTGGATGTTTCGTATATATACAACTAATGGGAATGGGAAGGGGAGCAGACACCGTAACGGAGACCGTGTAGGGAAGGGCGACGGACCAAGCTCTTCATTGCGGATGGGGAAACGCTGAGGAAGGACAACAGGCCGAGCTGTGGCAATACCCCATGCCGGCGATGAGCATACAGGCATGAAGAGGCCACCGAGCCTAACCACAAACTGAAACAATAACTGATCAATTGCTGCATGCAAGAAAATATGATGTGGCTGCCTATGTGGACGCCCTGCATGTCGAGAGAACTCCCCTAGTGGGGGTTTCCCATATAGAAGGTTTAGATTGCCGGTCCCACATAGGAATATATCGTACAATGCACACCAGTGGGGAAGCAACAGCATCTCTCTTCTCTATTATTGCATCTTCCCACTTCCTCGACTCCCCAGTCAACGACTCAACGTCTTCATTTCTTCGCTGCACCATTAGGCTGTCTTCTCCCTAACAGTAACAGGTGCGTTAGCTTATTTCTGCTTGCAATCGGTGGTACTTGCTATAATTATCCTTTGGTTACAGTATTAGTAGTTCATAATAAGTCAGCTAGGTTTCTCCTAGTCCGATTCTGTTAATTTTTCTGAGGTGTAGTGGGGATCTCTGATACACAGTGCTTGTGTATCTAGACCAAACTGGGTTCCAGATCTGATTATTTTCTTACCATTTCTGGCTATATCTGAATGCTATTTTCTGGATTATTTTTTGGGTTTTCAGCGTTTGTGGTGAAGAAATCACTTCCCTTTCGATTGGAATTGTGTACCTTTTGAGGACTATGCACAAACCATTGGAGAAAAAGGGTAATAGTGTTTGTCAGATTTCAACCACTTCATTTTTCCCGCGGGGAGAACGGGGCGGGTTGCGGGTTGTGTTGTGTGAAGCACTCATGCTGTTTATCAAAGTTATTCAGTCTGACTCATCGCTTATTATGAACGTTCTTGTACATGACGTACTGGATCCGGTGGCCTTCGCGGCCAGAGCGAACGTCTGTGCTGCTTAGTGGCAAGTTTCTTGTGCATATATTGGAATTCCTGATTCCCTTATGCTATAGCGCCAAAGCTGAATTTCGATTGGAACTTATCGGGTCAAATGTTTCTAGATACTGCTGATAACCACGCATATCAGGCTTATCTGCGGGTCAGCTAAGCTTCACGAAATGATAGATGAAACACTGGCCCCGACTCCCGACCATGTTCCGCTCTTCCTGTAATGGGCGGCGCCCTTTCCTACACCGGCGGCTAGAATATGCAACAAGGATCGAGAGGTCTGTCGGCAGTGCGCCTTGCTACTGCATGCGGCAGTGCTGAGACGTCACTGTTGCTCCGTACTTATGTTTTCTTTGGCTGTTTGGCAGATGGCAGTAGACAGTTCCGTAAATAATCTTTCATGTTTTCGATTATGGTTCTGTTAGTTTTTCCTGGTCAACTGGAAATTTACTGGATCTGGCCTCATACTAACGTATTGTGCATCTTGTTTGAAGGGTGCAGTTGTTTAATTTGAAATGGACTCTGAAGCCAGTATGTTCGATCACATGGAGCGCATGCTACTTGATGAAAGTGCAGAGCCGTCAGACATGCCATTATCATTTTTAAGGGCAATCACCAATAATTTCTCAGAGGAGATGAAAATTGGCAGTGGTGGGTTTGCTGCAGTTTACAAGGTTTGACTCGCTCTCAGTTACCCCAGCATATACCAAAATAGAGAAACACGAGTTATTGCTGACAAGGCAAATGCTCTGACTTATAACTGCAGGGGCTTCTGCGAAATGGACGATACGTTGCCGTGAAGAAGTTTCTCGATAATATTTTATCTGATGATAGAAAGTACATTAAGGAGGTTGAATCCTTGATAAGGTCGAAACATAAAAAATATAGTGCGGTTTTTTGGATACTGTGCTGATACGCAGTGGAAAATGTTCAAACACAATGGAAAACATGTGATGGCAGAAGCACGACAACGGTTGCTTTGCTTTGAATTTTTGCCTCAAGGAAGTCTTGATAATTATATAACTGGTAGGACTGTGTTGAAAGTAACATTTTGCATCTTTTTTTTTTCCACTAAATATTATCTGGTCCAAGCATCTCATTCGTATGATACATTGGCTTTGCAACTTTTCAATTGCGTGGAAATGTCTTACTGGTTGCACAAAATTGCACAATACTTTAACTTCAGTTGCATCATACAACTTCAGGTAAGATTTATTGTGATATAAAGATTGCGAAAGAAACATATGTAATTGTTGGACGTTTAGGCCTTGTTTGAATGCACATGCCTCAACCCCATATATGTTGAAGTGGATTGAAGTGGAATTAAACTAAGTTTCATTCCACTCCACTCCACTCCAATACTTGTGCATTAAAGTGAATATACACTCATCCAAACAAGACCTTATGTGGTTCAAAAGGAGACTGCAAAATAAGAAAATTTTGGTCACTTAGTTAGATACTCCATACTTCTATTGTTTTCTCCAATACAAAATGTAAGTCATTTGGCACATTAATACAGTCTGGAAAGTGATATATCTACGAATGTGTTATTTCAAATAAAAGTGGCTATTCATTATGAGTTTTATTTTCATGGAGAATATATTACTTTTCAATAAAACATGATTTTTATTTATTGATTGCCAAATCTATAGAAGCTTGACATAAAAGAGTCCGAAAACAATTTATATTTTGGATGGGATAGTATATATTGTAATCAGTTTTTAATGGTGGCTGCACACACTATATCTAGCATCTCAAGGATGCAATAACATGTCCACTTTTTCTTTATTTGCCTTACAGATATGTCTGTTGGACTCGAATGGAGAGTGCGCTATCAAATAATCAGGGGAATTTGTGAGGGCTTGCATTATCTTCATGAGGAGAATGTTCTTCACTTAGATCTTAAGCCTGCAAATATACTGCTTGATTCTAATCTTGTTCCTAAAATTACTGATTTTGGCCTCTCAAGATGCTTTGATGATATGCAAACTCGAGCCTTTACAACAAATGTGGTTGGATCAATGTAAGCTAATCTCGCCTTTGAAAAACTTTTAGTTTCACTAGGATATATTTGTTATGTATATTTGTTATGTTGCACCTATTGTGCACTTTTACATGTGTTAAACGTTATAACGTCTTCATGCAGAGGATACATGGCACCAGAATCTTTTAGTGGAGTGATCGCTGTCAAGTCAGATGTATATAGCCTTGGTATTATAATCATTGAGATGCTGACAGGAAAAAAAAAGGATATTGCGACATTGAAGATGTAAGGAAAATTTTATATGACCCTTCCAGGATAAAGGAAATACATTAATCGGGTTATATAGTGCATTTTATAATATAATATTGTTTTCCGAGCATGTCTAGTTGTCGAAAGTAAATTTGGTTCCCGGAAAAAAAAATAAAATCATACTATTTTCTTATGTTCCTTGAGTCCCAGGAAAATTTGCTTATAAACAACAAACTATTTTGTCCCAAACAAGCTAGAGTAGTAATGAAAACAGTAATATTAGAAAAGGTGGCTGATATCTGGGGTCATGGTTCAGGTATGTTAATTGTTAATTAATTAATTTCCGCATTCCTCTATCCAATTATAATAGTTTTTGAGGTATATTTTGTCCCAGATTGTCTCATCTTGTTTTGGTGTAACACCAAACCCTGCATCTCAAAATCTGGTAGTGTTGGTATATCACGCTGTGTCCAAAATTTGAATGTCCCAAATTGTCTCAGCTAGTGTTGGTTTAACACCGTACGCTGCATCTACAATATATGGTAGTGTTGGTGTAACACTCAATGTCAAAATTTAAATATCCCGAATTGTCTCAGCTTGTGTGTTGCTGTAACACCCTACGTCTAAAATCGGTTTATGGCTCAGACAGTAACAGGCCCGAGATTTCAGGGTCCTAGAGTAAACTTAAAGCTAGGGGCCCTTAATAGAAACATGGAAATAACAATCAATACTTTCTACTACGTACAAAAATAGTAACCAATGTGTATATTAGTATATGTAAAATATTATGAATATTTTAAATTAATCAATATGATGTTCATGTAAAATAAATTTATACACATTAGTCCAAAAATTTTTTTTTTTTAACATTCCTAGATGCTACCTCAATTAAGATGATCTAAATATGAATATCATTGAACAGTTCCTTCTCATTGTGTAAAGAAATCATACTAGAATATGATATTTGCAGTAGCTTGTTATCAAGATTAATCCAATGTATTGGATCACCAATATCCATCACAAAAAAGGTTCATCAGAACTAGTATATATCATTATGTAGAAAAAAATCTAGCAGATAAAATAAAATGTGCATAACAGTGAAACCAATTTAAAAAAAAAAAAACAATTAGCAAGTACAAAGTGCAAGGAACAAATCGATGATTACATAGTCCAGTATATGATTGTACAAAGCTGCCCATATAATCGAATAGGGCCTAGTATCGTTGGTACTTTGAACCGCAGCTAGTGCGGACTGTTAGTTTTAGTAATCGAATACTTGTTTTGTCTATATTAAAAAACTTGACTACCTTCTTCACTCTGCTTGGATCCTGAAATCAATGACGGATCGGGCGTTGGTGTGGCCGCGAGGATTTTGTAGCAAAAATTGCGAACACTCATCATGAGGATTGGCCGATTTGGGCATGTCGCAACCTTGGTGTTTTTTTCTCCAATACGCAAGTAAAGGTTACAACGACGCGCCACGAATGACGCACTAGTGGGGGAATATAGTTGTACAATCAGTTCAGCCCTCCCCCAGCAGAAGGAGATCAAAGAGCTATTACTTGCTAACCGAACTACCTAGTCATCCCAACGATCGACGGCGGCTGGCGGGCGCCTCGACCCCTCTCCCCGCGAAGAGCTCTCGCAGCGCTTTCCTTATGAGAGGGGTTGGGGTCCCTCGTGGAAGTTGTCGCAACCTTGGTGTTAGCCAGTGGAGCCGTCATTCAACAACTTTCTCAGTTCCTACCCGCTCACTTGGCAGCGTGTTGCGTCCAACTTTTGTGTTTATTGGTCTAACCGTCTAAACCTGATGCAACAAACATTGGTCCCCTTTTGTTTTAGAGGCCTGTGGTGGTAGCCCCACTCAACGCACACCTCTCCCCCTCCCCCCCCCCCTCTCCTCAGGGATGGGCATGGGCATGTGGAAAGTTCCCATGTGGAACAAGTCCACATCTACTACTGCTATAAGAACAAACCCCACTAAAACTTCTCTTAACATGCAAACTATCCACCTAGGCAATGCACTATCATAAACAATTAATATTCACTTAGCTATTTCTCTCAATGTGCAAGCTATCCACTTAGACAACGCACCATCACATATAATTAATATCCACTCATCAAAGCCTCATTAGCTAATATCTCAACATGCAAGTTGTCCAACTAAGCAATGCACTATATTATATCATGTTCCTGCATACATATGCATCTCCTAATTCTTGACGATTAACATCCTAACCTATTTATATTGCTTCCACATACCCGCAGCAACGCGTGGAGAATCCTCCTAGTACAACATACATATAACTCCTATTTTTACACTTTCATAAAAAATCCCTGTTACATTAGAAATTCCGAAAGATTAACTAGGAGGTGTTATGTTTGAAATGACAAGCATTAATTATAAACTGTCCTGAACCTTCTTTTTAGGGAAGCTTGAACCAATTTAATTAAATAATCAATGTGGGCCAAATTCCACCAACACAACACAACACAACACATAGGCAGCAACAGGCTTAGACCAAAACACGAATGGCCCAAATCTTATACGGCGTGCAAGATAACAGCGCACGGACGCGTGGTGTATGGGGAATCCATCGTAATAGCAGCGTACGAACGCGTGGTGCATGTGGGAGCGGGGACTGAGCGTGGATGGGGAACGCAGGGAGAGGAGGTGGCCACATGGGTGCGTCAAATCTGCTTTTTAGCATTTACAAATGGTATACAATCTTAAGAATGTGATAACTTTGTTTTCAAGCATCTATTTTTAATTTCGTTTGTACTATATATTAAATTCATTACATCGAGATCTATAAAAATAGATCCATATTGGATAGGTTTCGAGACAATTTTCATGATGATAAAGTTTTTGCGTTTAGGAATATAAAGTTCCAAATGTTGTAGTACAAAGTTTCAAACATGGAGTGCGAAGTTTCGAATTACAAAGTTACATTTTTGGATATATAAAGTTCTTAACATATCGCTACAAAGATGAGCCAGTATAAAGTTCCAGAATTTGGGTGTAGAGTTTTGGAATCCAAAAGTTTTAAATCTATCAGTACAAAAGTTTTACAATTTTTTAAATATGCTAGTATAAAGTTCCAAAATTTAAAATGTATAGTTTGAAATTACAATATATTTAAATCTTGAAATACAAAGCTTACATTATCTGCATGACTGCATCATCCTACACTAGCAAGTTGTCCTACACTGCCTTTTTCCTTGGAAATATCAAGTTTTTGGTCCATGGAAAAGGATTTGGAATTCTCAGATGCAAGTTTTTTCTTTAGTTAGCCATCAGTAACTAGTGTTGGATGGCCGATCACTTAGATATGTGTGGATCACCCCACAAACCTGCCTCTACCCTCTTTGTGATCAGGCCGAGGAGACAATTCAGCACATCCTGAATTTGATTTTTCAGAAGGTTTTGGCACCTCTGTTCCATGGAACCCCTTATTTAGATGGTGGGTAAACACCCTAAGAAATACTCCCAACGAGATGCGCAAGGGTTTGAGTTCCCTTATCATTTTGTGTCCTGGGAAGTATGGAAATTTAGGAATGCTTGTGTGTTCGAGTGAACTTCTGCTAAATAACATTCAGGGCTTTCTCCAAAATGTACCCGCCGAGTGGAGCCCCAGATGCTGAGCAGATGCTTCTAACCTCCAGGACCTGCTCTTAAGGTTGACTGCCATAGAACCTTAGTTTCTGGATGGCAGTCTGGTCGACCCCCTTGGTCGTGCTTCCTATAGTTATTGGCATGTGTTTTGTAGTTAACTGGGTGTGTGATATGTTTTTTGCCTTGCTCTTTACAGTCTGGAATACCACCATTGTTTTTCAACAATTGCACTAGTATATTTCACTCATTGCTGGCACCCTGTTTTTATATAAAAATCGTGCTGACCAAGTTAGCCGTACTAATAATGTATCTACAAATGCACTACTTTATCTCAAAATGGCAATGTCTTAGTCTTCTAGTTGCCCAATTATGGTACTGTTATTTGTTATTTATATGTCCTTTTGTGCGTAATAAAAACAAATATATAATTCTAGAATCATAAATTTTTATCAAATCCCAATTTTATTCCATATAATAGACTACTAATTATCTTTATGAAGACACTTAATACTTATATGATTACACTTTTAATTCTTGATTTACCTTTCACATTGTCTTGAGTTTGTCTATACCTCTTGACCTATTACTAGCCATGTTTTCAAGACGCCTAGGCGCCTGGGACGAACCATGGGACCGTCTAGGGTGATTAATCGCGATTAATCGCCCTGGACGGACGATTAATTGACAGGTCGACACTACCAGACCTGGACGCCATGGGACCGTCCGGGGACGATTAATCGCATTAATCGGACGCCTTGAAAACAGGGATTACTAGAACCAAAAGTTGCACTCTTATATAGCATATTCTGGATGAATAGTTTAAGTTAAAGAATTTATTGTTTGTAATTAATAATACTTAAATCACAATAAACTCAAAATTGTATTGACCATTACTATAAAAAAGTACTTTTAGAAAACAAGTCCCAATGATTAACAGAGGCTTAACATTTTTATGAGCTGCCTCTGTAAATTGTTAGGTGCCATCTCTATTAATCATTTACATAAACATACATCTTAAGAAGGCGGCCTCTGTAAATCGACTAGTTACATAGGGAGCCATAAGGGGCTCATCTTAGAAAATGACTATAACAAAGGTGGGCATTCTAAGGGTGCCACCTCAAGAAATGGATTAACAAAGACCAAACATTTTAGGGCCTCACCACTATAATTAGTTGCATCAAATATGATTCATAATTTTTTTCATACGGAGTTAGATAAAGATGAAATTTATATCCAAATTGTAGAGTTTGATGCAATCTACAGCTCTGTAGTTGCCATGTTTTCTATTTGAAAATGTTTAGTCCCAAAATTTTGTATTAATTTATCACATTTTGAAATTTAATTTTAGAATTTTTGAATGGTCTAGGATGTTGACATGGTCTACACCAAACTTTTAGTTTGTGATTTGAAATTGTTTAGAGTTCTAAAATATGTGTTTGAAATTCTTAGATTTCAAATTTCAGAATTTGAAGTTTTCAAATGACTTTGATTGTTCTTGGTCAATATCAAATTTGCAGTGGTCAGCATGACATGCAACTTTTGTAGTTGATAGTTTTTTTTTTGAAGTCATTTAGAATCTCAAATATTTGTTTTATATAAGTTCTTATATTTTGAGATTCAATTTTTAATTTTTCAATAATTTTGATGGAGACACGCCCTATATCGAAGTCATAGTATTTTTTGACAAGGTCTATGTAGTCGAAACTTTTCATTTGATTTTATTTAGCGGTAAAAATATTCACTACAAGCTGATCAAAGGTTTTCATATAAAAGAATAACATCCTATACTCACTCATAAGTGATTGTGTAGTGCAGTCATAGAGATGTGTCAGATGAGACTAGAGATTATGGGTCTGAATCTTAGGACGGCCGCCTGCATAAATAAAAATGCCTTCCTTTGAAATTGCTTCTCGTAGTAATGGATTAAACATGCTATAGCTTAGTTTGGTTTGGTAACTCTGCTTTAATGATACGTTGAAGCCATTGCACAACGGCACCTCCTGGTATGTTTGGTGAGAAATACTTATGTGCATTTTTTCACATCAACATACGTTGCACTTTCATAGCAACGTACAACTGTATGGTTACCAGACTTCTTATTCCCATAGACTTCTTATTCACAAACTTTATATGCGTAGAAAGCAAAGTTGTTTTAAGAACTTTTTAGCGTTTAATCCAGGACTATATTTGCCAAAAATTCTGGTCATAAATTTCAAAGGCATATAATAGCTTAATCAAATAATACTTATGACATACCTAAAATGTTTAAGTGAGCGTAGAACTGATGATAAAAATTATTGCCCTTAAATGGGAGTATAATTGACTATGATTGTTTTATTAATGCATCATTGCATTCTATATTTTGGAAACAAGTCAACAATGTGGTGTATTGTTGGAAACTCTTCTCTGAGAATGACCTAAGGTAGCATAGAATATCTAATAAATCTAAAAGATATAAAAGACAACTGTTTTTCTTTTTTTTTTTTTGCGAAACAAAGACAACTGTTTTCTGAAATGACGATGCAAGTAAGATGTTTTGTGATATATTCAATTTAAAGTACAAGTAAGATGTTTTGTAATTTATGCTACGTCAGTTTTGTGAAATGATGATGCAATATTGTTTCCTGACTTCTAAGTGTTCGCATTTTCAGGTACTTGAAAGCTGGAAAAAAAAGATTGAAAATGCCAATGGGAGATACATTGGAACAAATAAGAGTCTGTGGTGATATTGGCCTCATGTGCATTGACTTTAACCCAGCTAAGCGACCAGATGTCAGCGATATAATCAGGGTGCTTAATGAGATGGAAAGCATGTACATGGTTACAGAAACTACCACAAGTTCTCCATTAGTAACGCAGGTAATTTTGCCAACGCCACATTATTAATAATTATTGGCACCAAAAGTGACGTAGATTCAGAGAAGGGGTCAATAGCATCCAACACGGGTAAGTCTAGAGAAACTGGTACTAGTGTTTGGCCACATATTAACATTTTTCAGTCACCGAATACTCCATACATCTTTTTTTTTTTTTGAAACTAATACTCCATACATCTTGAAATATATGGGAATCATGAGTTGTCTTAAGTTAAACTATCTTAATTAGGCTTATCAAATTTATAATGAAAATAATAATATTTACAGCATCTAGTTAGCATTGTTAGATACACTAAGACATACATTTTTCATAATTTATATGTTGGATGTCTGAAGCGCTTTTTGACGCAACGAGGCAAATACGTACGCCTAGTCGGTCATCGCCTTGTCCTGCATTAGGCGCATGTACCACTATGAGCTCCACCAGTGACAGTGAGATGAAAAGAGGCATACAAGACTTTCTTGTTGTCCTGTTTTTTTTGGCTGCTAAAGAACTGCTCGCAGCGAATACTCCTTCTCGTCGTACGTTAGGAACACAACAGCTTGTGGCAGCATGGTTGGAGGACCGGAAAGGATTCCGGTGTTGCCGACGAGTGCGGGTATGGCGAGGGCATGGGCGCCTTGGGTGGCACGCCGTCTCTGGCGCGGCGATAAACAACTTGTTCGTCACTTGCTCCACGATCTCGGGAATACCAGATGACGCTATTCCTTCCATCTTCTCCTTGAGGAAGGTGCATCCGATGGTCTTCGTGGCACGCTTGGTCTCCACCTCAAGCTCTTTGGCAGCAGCCTCACGCTCGAGCTTTGCTTTGGCCGCAGCTGCAACGTCGGCATCCTCCTTGCTCCTTGGAGCCTCTATGCTCCATGTTTCTCAGGTCAGAGCGATGACATTGACAAGGTGTGCTTGTTGAGGTTAATTAGCGGAGAAGGATAAAGGGAAGGCGCAGGGAGAAGGATAAAGGGGAGAAACTATGGTGATCTGGGCTGCACGGGCCTAGGTCTGGGCCTGTCACCGCCACCGATCCACGCCCACAAGCACCGCCGTATAGAGGGAGCCAGGCCCGAGAGCGCCGCCCGGAGGTTGAGGCCGACGCTGCCGAGATCCGGTTGCCAACGAGCGGATCCGCCCTGGCCGTGACCCCAAACAAACTAGAGGAGGAGTCCTTATAGATTTGGACTCTCCTTTTCTAACAAACTAAGCTTATTTCCAAAACAATATACTCCCCTTTCCTATACAAATTATTTATTCCAAACTTATCCAAATCTATCTCTAATTTCCGTCGTCCGGATTCTCTAGGGTGAAATGAGGGTCGGCCGCCCCAAGCCCACGCGCCCCTGGCTGCGCCTAGCTAGGGTGAAGGTGTGGCTGGCCAAGGCCCGGCATTGGGCCTCGCTCGGCCTGTCACGGCGGCCCATATATTTAGGCCTGTGACAGAATACAATAACTTTAGAAAACCTTTTGTCGTCAAAATCTGTCCTTTTGTAGAAAGTATGTTTGATGTGATTACTGCTAATATTTAGTTTATTATTCTCCCAGGGAAGTGATGAACATGTTTTAGAAGATACGAATGTTGCAGCTATCACTGATGAAAAGCAACAGAAAGTTTCATTGTTAAGTACGTTGCCTAAGAAATTGCCATTCGGGTTCCTCGAGGAAATCACTGACTGTTTTTCTAAACGACGGGAGGTTGGCAGAGGTGCGTTCGGAGTGGTTTATAAGGTATGCCAACATCCTTGCGTTTCATGATTATTATGCATTATATTATATTTATTTCTGTGCAATCTGAGAACTGAGATGCGAGAGTAAACCGAATGGTAACATATCTTCTTTGCAACAGGGATTGCTTATTGACGGACATTCCATTGCTGTCCGCAGGCTCCTTAGATTCCAGGGAATTGAGATGATACAGTTCGCCAATGAGGTTAATATACTCATGGAGCTTAGACACAAAAACATTGTAAATCTCCTGGGATACTGCCACGAGGATAGGCAAGAGGTGGTAGAGTACAAAGGAGAAACTGTATTGGCTCGAACCTATGAACAGTTGCTCTGCTACGAGTATCTGGACTACGGAAGCATCGACAAGTATATTTTTGGTATGATGATAACGAAGTCAGATGCGAAACCCTTAGCTGCCGCTTAATGGTAGATTCACTTTTATAAATGCTATACCGCACCAACCTTAAGCTACCAAAGGCATTATAATTTTGTTTTTAGTCAGAGCATCAAGTTTGACAAGTTTAGTCAGAGCACCAACCTTGTTGGTGTGCACCACCCTTCATTTTGGCTATATATTTTACTCTATTTATAGTTTTATTTATGTTTAATATATTTAAGTCATTATTAAATATTTACTAATCAAATCATGTGGATTCACATGCATAAAAAATGAGCAGTTTATACTAATCAAATCAAGTCATTTTTGAAGTTGCAAAATAAAACAGATCTACCACATCTAATAGATCACGCATGCGTCACTTAGATTAGAGAAAAGATTTTTACATCTATAACTTTCCTTAATTTATCTTATTTTACAAAATTTAAAACTAAATGAATATATATTTCACATACTATATTTTAGAAAGTAATAGAAGATAGTAACTATCCGATCTAACTACCTGAACGGCTTACCGAATGGCTTACAATTGTTAACAAAGTTTGTAAAAGAAAATTACAAATGCCGAAGATCCTGTACAAATGTAGTATGAAACAAAGCTCCATATATATACTATATATGTTTAGTGTCTCAGAAGTCAGCACTATATGAAATTCCAGAAATTGTAATTTGTTTTATTGATTTTTAGATCTGTTTTGTTTTTAAGGAAAAAATACAGATTAGATTGGAGCATGCGCCACAAAATGATTAAGGGATTTGTGAGGGTTTATGTTACCTACACGAGGAGCATGACAGTCCAATTATTCATTTGAACTTGAAGCCAGCAAATGTTTTGCTAGACGAAACCATGGAACCAAGGATCACGGATTTCGGTTTCTCAAGGCTTATTGGTGAAGGGAATACTGGAATCGTTCAGACACGCACTCATGGACCAATGTAAGAACATTACTGCCACTGCCACTACTACGTACAGTACCACTTATTCTTCAACTTCAATCATTTTCAGTTCGAATACTTTAATATATTTTTTCACGAATACTGCAAGCTGATACTCTCTCCTGCCTTTGTTATTACTTTATTAAGAGGATACATGGCACCTGAATACCGTAGCAAAGGGATTAGTTTCACTCAAGGCAGACATATTCAGCTTGGGTATTCTTATTCTAGAGATTGTAACAGGTCAAGAGAATAGTACAAAGATTGACTTTGTCGAGCATGTAAGAACCTGACTACCTCTGAAGATTACTATTTCATATATTTATTTTCGAAAAAAGTTTACACATGTACTTTTCTAATTGCTCCAAAATTCAACAGGTACGTGAAAAACTACATGGAAGGGTCACAGATAGCATCTCTGTATCCCTCTCTAGAACCTGAATTACATGATCAGGTAGAATTGTGCATCGAAATTGGCCTAGAGTGTGTCCAGACAGATCGAACAAAAAGACCTACCGCAGGGGACATTATACGTAAGCTCAAGGAAGGAAACAAATTGGGCCCTACACCATCCCGTGAAAATACTACAACAGGTATATGCCTCCTAACTGCCAACTTTTTTGTTTCACAAGTTTTGCATTCATGTCACAATTTTCTATGGTTGTGAAAAAAATGTAACCATACTTAGGGGCCTGTTTGGTTCTAGGGACTAGAGACTAGACTAGGGACTAATAACATGTTTGGTTCTAGAAACTAAAAGGAACTCAAGTATAGAACAAAGACTTAAACACCCTTGACATGAGACAAGGAGGAGTGGGGACCAGCAAATTGAGGGGTATGGGCTGTAATGTTGGTCCATTAGTCCCAATTAGCACCTCTTGAGGGGGCTAGTGGACTAGAGACAACTAGTCCCCTGTGTTTGGCAATTTAGGGGACTAAATGAGACTAAAATCGTCTCTAGTCCCTAGTCTCATGGAATCAAACAGGACCTTAGTGATAAAAATTAGATATAAATGACTATAATACAAGTGAGGTTTATATGAAGCTAGGAAGGTTTAGTAATTAAGAAATATTACTGTTGACACAAAATACAATAGAGAAACATTAATTACTGTGACACAATGAAAACCTACAACTTTGCTTGAAATACAATAGAGAAACCTACAGCTTTTGTCAAAATGCAAAACTTAATTACTGTTGACACAATGAAAGGAACGTACACAACTTTGCTTGAAATACAATAGAGAAACATTAAGGGCCAGTCTTCTGCTAAAGCTCCACTTCCTTATTCCTGAGTTCCACTCATTGATTCTCTAATAGAGGGATTCTAGATTGGCAACACGGTGATTCTGTTGTAATGTCTACTTTTCAACCCACAACTTGTTGCATATTTTTTATTTCCATCCTTAAACTATAGAATCGGGTGCTGGACGCCCTCCATTTGTAAAATTGGTCAATCAACTTTAAAAGGTGTTTTTCTATTTTTAATAATAACAAGAATCAGCGTTAACCTCTAAAATTTCATAACTAATCTATTTTAAACTGAAACTAATACCACTTTTCTAAAAAGGTGTTATTTGACTAAACTTACTATTTCCATTCATATTGTTTTAAAAATATCAAAAAATAACTCCAAATAGAGCAGCAACAAATAAATAACATTTTTAGGAAAAAACTGTATTAGTTTCACATATTTCTGAATCAAAATAAATAACTTATGAATTTTTGAAGACCAAAACAGATTTGTATTTAGAAAATATAAAATCACCTTTGGAACTAGTTAAACTAGGAGAATACTCGACGCAGCGTTGTTGCTGGGATTCCAGATAATATAAAAAAGGAATTAGACTACTTATATTTATAGTTATATGGATGAAACTGTCTTAAATTAATTTTGGTGAATGGTAATTGATGTGGAAACTAAATGCATGTTAATGAATGAAGAGATAACTACCATAATTACATGTGCTAGTTGGCTAGATATAATTGCGTAATTTTAGTGGATCATTGATGTCTATATAGCTTGCATGTTGAGAGAACCTTTAGTGGGGTTTAGTTTTATAAGAGTATAGCATAGCATGACTAAATCTAACCATAAATGCAGTGAGGATGATGTACTAACCATTGAGCAGTTAGATAAGAGTAGAACCCACAAATTTTGAATAAAATGTTGACAATACTTCCCATGCATTCCATGAACGCATAAGAACATACCTGCTCACAGTATTCATGGGTGGCGCTTGGGGGAAGAGAGGAATATTCAAATAGGAGAGCACACATACTAGTTTTGTACTTCTTGGTTCCAAATTAAAAGACATTTTAATTTTCCTAAATACAGTACTTTTAATATATATCTAGATATAGTATACATCTAACTGCAAATATCTAAGCTAGGTATCCATAAAAGCCAAAATATCTTAAAATTTGGAACAGAACCAGTAGCAAAAATCACTAGTAATGTATGAGAATTATAACCAGTTGGTGTATAGATTTGGGTGCCATGTTGTGCTGATAAACACTACTCTTGCTGCCAACCTATTTGTAACAGAACCTCCTAAATACTAGGCCCACATGCACTTATCATTGTCATTAAGACCTCTGATCATTATGCACGAGTTCCCAATAATCTAGAAAGTGCTATTAATCTTCCGAACAGGATCTCATTAACAAGTCACTCCAGTATTACAACACTTTATTCAAATACATCGAGTACAAGCGGAAGGATTACATAACCATAAGTTTACAAACCATTTGTTCAAATACTCAAACTTAAGTATTATTATTACAAGCCTGATATTATTGGAGTAACTTCTTACATATAAACACTGACAACCCTGCCCGAGGGTTCAACTCTACTCGTCCTCCTCTTCCTGGTACACCGTCATGCAGCAGGGACCAAAACAAGCCTGCTCATGACCAACTCCTGCAACAAGGGTCAAAGAACCCCGAGTACGGGAGTACTCAACAAGACTTACCCGACTAAGGAAAAAAGGAGGAGAAGACAATCTGTGAATGCTTTGGTCTTAGGAGTCAAGGTAAGGCTTTAGCAAGAATCAAGAACTCTTTTGCGAAAAGCTTACTAGAAGTGTATCCTTACTTTCAATATTTTTATTTCGGATTAGTAACTCTTATACTCTAGATTATCCTATTCTAGAGCAAACATAAATTATTATTCCAACTCTTTTTCTTCAAAACATAAACCATCATTTATCGCGATGAAGGTCGGGGAATCGGTCTCCTTCTCCAGAAGCAACGGCGATTCATGAACCGATTATATTCCCAATTTGGGATCCCTAACCACACGACATATGTAGTATCCAAACTTGCATATATCAACCTTTTCTCAGATTTGTCCAAAACGGGAACGAGGCCCTGCGCCACCCGAGAGAGCACACAAGTACCCCACCTCCCTACCCCCGCCCTAATGACGGTTTGACCAAGAGGGTGGGTACACGCTACTCCCCGCCATCTCTCCACTCCCGGGTGCGTGGTTGCCATTCCCCGATTTGGCTCCACCGAGATCCGCTTACCGGAGTATGTGGCTAGTTAGGGTCGACCGATCCGGGGTGATTTGCCCAAATCGACGTGCCATTGACCAAAAGAGTCTCGGCGCAAATTGCGTTCAACACGCCCCGATTTCACTCGGGCCAAACAACGGGACGGTCCTTAAACGACCAACACGGGACAAGCACAGCTAGGTATCCCGCCGGCTTTCAACCTACGCCCCGTCCGATCTCAAATTCATCACTACATCTCTTTCTTTTCCGAAAAACAACCCTCTTCTCCAATAAAACATTTTGATGAAAAACTTAACTAATTAAGCGGGGCTAAGCTTCACTAAGCATTTTCGAAATAAAAACGGTTAACAAGGATGGTATTACAATAAACAAGGATGGTAATGCAAGAATTAGGTTATTACTCAACTCCTAATAACTTAATGCAACAAAGCATAGACATAAGTGATATAAAACTTTTAAAACATCAAGGAAAGGTTTAATGTAACCGGGGCTTGCCTTCGTTGACGGGGAAAAGTTTGTTCTTGAAAAACCCAACAAAATCCGAACCCTCCTCAACCGGATATGGGATCTCCTCAAGAATCGGCTCGGACTTGATACCCTCAAACTCGTTCACTACACGAAAAAGATGTATGCTTCAATATGATGCCGTAAAGGTAAATATGATGCTTGCGGGTGCATGAAATGATAAACACGGGAAAGTAACTTTATTTCACGATAAAGTTGCAACCCAACAAAACCAACTTGTTGAACTACTCTAAAGATATCATCACCATTGCCTAAGGAGTTCTCAAGGACCATCTTATTATGATATAAACTAAGATTCACAAAACAACCCCCGAAGTCACGCAAAACCTAATCTATTTGACACTAAACAAAACATGACTCACATAAAATGATAGGGCATGAATTAATAAATAATTTAATTTTCTCAAAACAAGCCCAAAATTTTTGTACAAGTAGGTCATATCATAAAACAGTACCAAAATAATTTTCATGATTTTTTTGGATAAATAAAATAATTATTAAAAATCAAGGAAGATGCATTTTTCAATTAAAATTTGTATTTTTAAATCATGCAAAAACTACTCAAATTCAAAGTTTCAAATTTTTCATGGATTCATATACTCATAAGAAGCTTCTACAAAAATTTTCAGAATTTAAAGAGCTATTTTCAAATTTCTATGAATTTTCAAAGAATCAAAGCACTATTCAAAAGTAAAGAAATTAGATAAATTCAATTTTAAAAGAAAACAGATCCTCGGGCGAAACCGGCCCAACAACACGTAGCGGCCCGGCACTGTGCAGCCCAGCCCGCTGCTCTGAGTAGCAGGCCGGCCCAACCGACCCGCCCCGCTGACGGCGGGCGGCGGCCGGCGGTTGGCAGAAAAGCTTCGGCGACGAAGGCCTCCGGCGACGCGGCTTGGCTCTACGTGACCCCTCGACCTCGCGGACCTCATGGCACCCAAAACCCGACACCTAAGGCACGGGGCATGACCACCGGCGGCCATGGCGGCGGCGGCGGCTATGCGGCGGAAAGGCTCACCGGAGCTTTCTCCCGGCGACGGCGCGGCGGCGCATCAACTCCGGCACCTCGGGCGGTCCTAAAGCCTCAACTAAAAGCGAATCCAAACCGACCCTAGCTAGGGGACGCTCTCGGCGGAGCGGGCGGCAACGCGAGCTCGTCGGCGACAAGCGTTCGGGCGGCTTCGGCCACTACGACCCAACAGGCGGCACGATTCACGAGAAGGAGCTCACCGGTTTGCGGTGCGCCGGCGTTGGTTTGGGCGGAGACGGTGGAGGGTGGTCGGCGACGATGGCGCGGCGGCGGCGGTGCTCCCCGATGGCAGCGGTGACGTTCCGGCGTGTCCCGTGGGGCAAAGACAAAACGGCCGGCGCATCATGACCACGATCTCAAGGCGCCGCTAGAGCTCTAGATGGTTTTGTACGAGTCTCACCGAGACGACTCGACGACGACGACGGTGGTGGCGCTGGGCGGCGCTCCGGACGGAGTTGGAGAAGACGACGGCGAGCGGGCAAACCGGTCGGCGATCCACGACGCGAAGTTGGCTCAAAACGGCGCCGCAACAAAGTTGCGAACACGATGGCAAGATGAATTTGGTGGATAAGGGCTCGACGGCGACGGCGAATCGAAAGGGGGGCGGAGGCGGTTTCCGTGGCGGCCGGAGGAGGAAGAAAGAGGAAGAACGGCGCCCGACCGGTAGCTTTTATAGGGCAAAGGAGGGATGGACGGGTGGTCGGGCGACGTTGCGGGCCGGCCAGCTAGCTGGTGATGACGTGCGAGGGCGGCGGAAGGCGCGAGAACGGCCACGCCGACGCCGGCGACCGGCCGGTATGGGGAAGAACAGCGTATCAATCGTTTCACCGTAGCTCTCCCAACCCTAAATCTCTGAATTTCATCAAATTCTCCCAAAATTTGAACTGAACTTCAAAAATTCCAAAAAGTAACCCCCTTAATTTTTTCAAGATCTACAAATTTCATAATTGGAAGATTTTCAAAATCAGCCTCTAAATAGGACTTTTGAAAAGCAGTTCAAAATTTTGAAATTTGAATTCAAAATTACTTTTGAAATCATGTAACAACTTGAAAAACTTTGTATATGACTTTTGTTCCTCTCAACAAGATCTACAAACTAGGTTTTGGAAGTTTTTGCAAATTTTGCTTAGATTTTTAATTAGGGTTTTTAAATCAAAAGGGGACAAAACCCTAGTTTTGGTATTTTCAAAATTACTCTAAATTTTTGAACTAAACTTTGAAAACTCAAAATACCAACTTTGTTCAACTTTGAAAACTCTACAAAATTGCTTTAACAACCATACCCAAATTCTTTATAAATTTTGAATAAAAGAAAAGGGGGTAAAATAAAGGATAGAAATTAGGTTTTCGGAGTTCAATTCAAATTTGAATTTGATTCAAATTTCAGATTCCCAACCTATACTATCCAACCATCATTCAACATCACACTTAGGATCAAAAACATCAAAAACATAAATTAACATTAAATCACTCTAAATTTCTTAAGCACAAGCATTTCCCTAAAATATAAACTTATTTTAATTTCCATGCATTTTTCAAGTTTTTCTAATTATGCATGCTTTATGATAAACATGATGACATGGCAAGATTTTAGTTGATTAACACCAGGGGTGTTACACTGTTGCTTTCCCTTGATCCATGGAGACTGTTGACTACGATCGGTAGTGGAAATATCAATACACATGTTTGAGCGAAACAAATAGTGGTGGTAGGTTTAATTTCCATGAATAATTGGCCTAGCTTTGTAGATGTCACACTGGTTTTTATTAACTTTGTATGCACCACCACCACCACCGTTTCCTATAACAGAGAGATGATGTGCCAAGACACTCTACTAAAAGTTTTTATTATATAGACCCACAAGTAGCAAATGGCTATCATCGTCGTAGCCAAGGGGAACTGTTTGTCTGTTATTACGTGAGTTCTGAGTTGTGTCAGCATATATATGCCATGTATGTATTGCTAACATGATCGAGGTTTATATGCATGCATTCCAGAAATTGGTAAGCCACAGATGTTTTCGTTTGAACTCCTGAATGACATCACAGAAAACTTCAGTCCGGAACGCCTATGTGGGGAAGGTGCATTTGGATATGTTTATGAGGTATGATTGAGATATCGTCCTTTCTCTTGCAGTTCGAATCTTTCCTTCACCTTCACCTGTTTAAAGTTAACAAGTTATAAGCAGGGAATACCACATGGTAACGAGGAAGCGATGGCTGTGAAGAGGCTTAAAGAAAAAATAGGTATATCACCGAAACAGTTTGAGAATGAGGTTCATAACCTGAGCAGAATCAAGCACGAGAATATAGTACGGCTCATAGGTTACTGTGATGAAATACGGGAAATACTGTCCCATGGTAAGAACAAGAATGATCCACCTATCCGCGAACATACTCAAGAAAGGTTATTGTGTTACGAATATATGCCTAAAGGAAGCCTTGAGAAGATAATTTATGGTATGTTATATCGTCCTCCAGTTCTTTCACTGTATTATTTCTTTTGTGATAATATACACACACTGACACACATATGCTCCCAGTAGTAGTTACTCCTGTGATCAATAAATCACATATTATTTTAGTTTCTGCATTTAAGGCGTAAATTAAAGTATAACCCAGTTTCATGTAATATGCTACAACACAATCTTTAGGTACATAAAAAAATAGAAATAGTCCTTGTGCAATGCACGGGTTGATTGACTAGTATTACCAAATTTGGAGAGCCACCTCCTCTTATCTAAGTACGCATGGCAAAAGACACATTTTTCTATAGAGTTAATAATTTACAAATTAACTCCTATCCTTTGCAGATAAACTGGATTGGCATACGCGATATAAAATAATAGAAGGTATTTGCCAAGGCTTATATTGTCTTCACGAGGGTCAACAGGATAATCAGATCGTGCATTTGGACTTAAAACCAGCAAATATATTACTTGGCAGTGACCTGGTTCCTAAACTTGCTGATTTTGGTATGTCAAGGCTCTTCAGTCTCGAACAAGTTTATATTCTTGCTTCCAAGCCCATGGGAACAATGTAAGCTCATTAACTTTACTGAATATGTTTTTCCTGAACTTATTTGAATTGCGACAGCTTTGGAACTAATTTGGTTTAAAAGACACACATTTAATTTTTCTTCATTAGACACGTAGATTTAGTTTTTTTCTTCACTAGTTCCTTAACTCCAAATACTTCTGTTTGACTAAGTTTATTGAGAAAAGTATCAACATATACCATATAAAAAAAGCTAGCTATGAAATATGTTTAATGATGCTCATTTGATATCATAAATATTATTATTATTTTTGATAAACTTGGTTAAACGTAGATTTTTTTGGCTTAGGACAAATTTAGAATTGCTTATAGTATTCATGACTGAGGGGGGTATAAAACCAGGTTTTTAGAATTAATGTAACATATTAAGAACCTCCCAAATGTAGGTCCTTTTGAGACAAAAATTATTTAGCTAGCTAGATTTCGGGATTTATCAAACTTGATAATAAAATTATCAAACTAATAAGTCAGCGAGACGTCAGGTTTTTTTTTTTTTGACAACAACATATATTATATTAAAGTAGCCAAATTACATAGAGGTCTTCTAAGGAAGACCAGGTTACATCAAGATCCCGAGACCGGATAAGGAGACACAGCAGCGTCCGTCGAGGCGCAAAGACCAACGATTCTGCCGATGAGGGGTATACGCAGGGGGGCGTCAAAGACGCGTGCACCCAGATGGACTGACCGTGCAAAGCGTCGATTAAGAGAGGGTCGGTGGAGCCATTGGTGGAGGAACATGCCGACAACCGAAAGATCTTGTTGATGTCGTTGACGGAGGTAGAAGAAGCTCGAACCAAAAACCCGGGTGGAGGCAGAGTCGTCGAACCAGCGCCCGAGAAGTAGCTGTCCGATTGGTGCAGTGGACGCGAGGACCGAGGGCTGCAGATCATGCGCTAGACGGGGACTACAGAACCCGGCGCACAAGAACATAAAAGCAAAAGAAATCCAGAAAAAGAAACGAGACAGAGAAACCGAACTTCCCTGTCACGATAAGCACTAGTTACCATATGGTCAGCTAGGAGACCACGCCACCTTCGTGCATGTGCTGCCACAGATGAGCAAGTAAAGCCTGCTCTGATATTTTGGTTGCACCTCGGATTGAAAGGAGCACACGAAGCCACGTAGGTTGATTTGTTGCCACACCAAGTGAACGGCCACATGCAGAGCACTCTGCCAGGCCAGGCCCCACGACGTTGGATGCAGGCCCCACAACGATGGTGTGGCAGCGACGAGGTGATGCTGCGTCGATGACCGCACCGTGCCACCAGCTGCGGCGATCTCCGCACGGCCGCTCCAGAGAGGGCCCATGCCTGGAGCACGGAGAGGCAGTGGCATGTTGGAAGCTTCGTGTGCTGCCTATTCTCCGTGCCGGCAGCCGCGACGACGACCGCTTCACCAAGCGCCTCCGGGCGCGGCATGCGCTGCACGGGCCGAGCACGCGGCACCCCCGCGCTGCGAGGCCACGATGTGCACGGCGCACATCCCGCGCGGCCTTGCTGCTGGACGCGGGCTGCGGCCGCATCGTCTCCGGTGTTGTCGGCAGCCTCGCCGCCATGACTGGCAACCCCTGTTTTAAATAGCGGGCTAAGCCTCTTAGCGGCAGCCTCTCCAAAAAAAGCTAAGAAAGGCTATAGGCTATAGCGCTAATAGCGGGCTAAGCCATTTAGCGGCCGAGCAAAAAAATATGCCAAACATCATGTAATTTTACACATAATAAAGATGAAAACATTATGAATATCAATAGGGATAGATAGTTCAAAGTCTTACTAACATATTACATCAAAGTTCGTAGTTCATACATGATATATCAATAACATCATACATCACATTACCAACGATTTGGGCCTGCCATTCAATTGGGCCGACGGAAATGAGCCCAACTACAAATAGTAGCGCTAAATGACCACAAATTAGCGAAAATAGCGCGCTATTAGCTGCTAATAGCGGGAAAAATCGTTTAGCGTTAAAATCTTGATAGCTTAGCGGTGGTCTTGCTGATACGCTATATAGCGCTATAGCGTCCGCTATAGCGCTATATTTATAAAAGGGCTGGCAACTGCAGCCCCGGTGCCATGCGCGAGGAGGAGGATGGGTTGAAGGAGGCGACTCCCCTGCTGTAGACCTTGATGGAGAGAACGCCCCTGCCTTGACTCCGAATGGAATGGAACGGCACCATACCGCCCACATGTCCATGGAGGTAGCAAGGAAGAGGCATAAATGGCGGCGAAGGCATTACTCTTATACTCACAGCGTCCTTCCGGAGGAAACTCGCTGTAGCCACCATGGCTACGAGGAGATTGCCCATCCCCAAGAGGACGACAGTGAGGAGGACGGAGGTCCTCGATAGGTCCATACCGGGCGACATGAAAATCTAGCTAGGAGGTGGGGGCCCCTATCCCTACCCGCTGCGGCGAGGACGCCGGAGACGGGAGGGAAGGGGCCGGCGGCGGCGGTTCTCCAAAGGAGTCTCTCAGCACAAAGGCTCTCTCACAAAGTCTCTCTTCCACAGTTGATTCGTGGTTGGGCAAAGATGGCAACAACGCGAGAGGCCGGCCAGACGTCAGTAGGTTTAAGGAACTATTGAAATAACACAGACAGATAAAATTACTTCCATGTTTCATTCTGTTGATCTATGTTTCAGAAAACTTTAATTTGTTTAAACTTTACTTTGCTTCTGCATTTGTTCGCTACAACTTGAGAAAGGTTGGGTGTGGTCAGTACTCTTTTGTCCTTATTTTGACTTATATCCTCTTCTTATTTTTATAAACTATGGCAGTATATATTGAAGTTCTTTTCAACATAAAATATGTACATTTACTTATTATTTACATCACGGAGCCTTTGTTTTTCTTGTAGTGGCTACATAGCACCGGAGTACCTTGAACACAAAAAGGTATCAACAAAGGCAGATATATATAGTTTCGGTATTATAGTACTGGAAATCGTGACACGAAAGGTGTGCCCACGCAGTTACTACGTAGGCATAAATGCCCAGCATTTTATCAACCTTGTAAGAAAAAGTTACATATGTATATATGCTACAATTTTTTACAGATTTTGCATGTTTCTTCCCCAAGGTTTAACAATAAATAAATCTGCTTAATTTCCAAATTCACAGCTACGTCAACATGACGACATCAAATCCATGTACCCAGACCTTGAAGCGGACTGCCTTCAGCAAGTGAAAATGTGCATAAGAATTGGGCTGAACTGCGTGGAGCAGGATCCAATAAAGAGACCAACTGCCGGGGAAATAATCTCTATGCTTAAACAAAAAACGGATTCAAATAGATCTGGGGTGTCTAACTGCATCGTTAATGTGATAGAGGCGTGGATATCAAGGCTTCGGTGGCATCCTTGGCCTCTATCTCTGCAGTAGCCACTAGGGATGAAGCCGGATCGAATACATAAGGATACCATTGATCCTGTATTATATTTAATCTCATATATTTTTTTTCTTGGATCGGATCATTCGGATATTGATAGCTCACTCATATGCATGTCAAAAATTAAATTTTGAATATTCGGATACGGACAGACATTAAATGTTTAGATCCATATACGGACTATCCATACCAGGTTTAGTTTTCACCCATTTGGGATGGACAGATATCAGGAAATATCCATCTGGTTTCCATCCCTTACTTTGCAGCTTCAGTTACATCTTAAGCAAGAAGACAACAACAGTTTTGGGAAGATTAGTACGCCCGCATGTGTTCTGCACGGTACACACCTCCATTCACAAAATATCATATCAATCCTTGGCAATTACGTCCTGCGACAGGGAAAAAAACTATCAAATTAAAAATGAGACCGAGAACCTCTTGCATATGTATCTATCTATGTTTTATTCTTTTCGAAAAAAAAATAGAGGTATGATCTTCTAATGATGCATTGGCAATATTATGACAATGGACTTTTGTGAAACCAAACAATTTTTTTTCCTTTCTTATAAAATTAGTGTACTAATGAAATGCGACTCTAATTTTCCATAACATGTCCATATGGAGCATAAGATCAATAACAAGTTAACGATACGCAACGACCAGGTTGGATTTATTTAAGTTTTTTAACAGAGGTTTAAGGGGTAGTGGGTCCGCGACAACAGTACTGCCATCAGCTTCAAGAGAGACGTCGCCGCCAGCGGCGGGGACCTTTGTTCCCGTGTGCTGTGTGCAGGACACGCCAACTCGCTGGCTCATCCACATCACCAATTGCCTTCATGGCTCCATGTTTGACATGGCAAAATTACACTACTACAGAATCGTTCATCACTACCGCCGGTATCACTGCTGAAATTTAGTCCACCGGTAGCGATGAACCGCGCCCGGCAGTGATAAACCGCCCGGCGCGGGACGAACCGTCGAAAACTACACGGACTCGACCAATTCCGGCGGTGAAGATTTAGATCACCACCGGTTGAATCATTCCCGGCAAAGTGGTCTTGATGGACACAATCACAACCGGGTTTGAATTAGAACCGATAGCGATTTGAAGATTGACACAACCGGATTTGAATTACAAAGATAGCGATTTGGGGGGGAAGCAAAATACGATGACAAGGAACAGTAAGACAAATGACGTAAAACAGAAGATTAACACGCATCGATTAACAAACGACCGATTCATTAACAAACAACACAAACCAAATTAAACTGTTATAGAAACAACCGATATAATAAATTAACATAAAAAGAAAGCAGTTGGCCTAATTAAGCCGCCTTCTTGGCCTTCTTGGCCGCCCGCCTGTCCTTCTTCCTTTGCGGCCGACTCCATCTCCTCCAGCTTTGGCGGTATCCTCTCGGCGAGGGTATCGGCCAAGTACTCGATCCGGAGGGCGATGATGGACTTCTCCTCGAAGGGGTGATTCATCGTTGGCGCAGGCCAACTTGGTCGGCCAGCCGTTGAGCTTGTTGAGGGCGGCGAGGGGCGCCGCAGGTGAACTTCTCCGCCCGGTTGGCAGCCATGTCGATCGTCGGGTGCGTCGGCGACCCTCGGCCATCGTGTAAACGGGGTAGAGAGGGAGTTTGTTTGGAGAGCGGAGTGTTGGAGAGCGGACCGAGACAGGGGGGTTATGTACTTATAAATAGGACCCGGCCAGCGGTTTCTAAGACGAAGGAACAAGAGAACGCAAATGATAGAAAATTAAGATTGACACACATCATATTAAACCGATACAAGGAAACAAGTAGAACCCAAATTAACGAAAGATAAAGAGATTGCCATGCAACAGATTAACCAACAACCGATTCCTTAGCAAATTAACCATACGGATCATTGTATCTTACACATCCACACAAATCGATAAACAGATAAATTAACATAAAAAGAAGAGAACCTAGGCCGCCTTCTTGGCGCCCGCTTGGCCGCCTTCCCGGTGGCCGCCTTCCCCGGCCTCCTCCTCCGGTTTGGTGGTATCCCCTCGGCGAGGGTATCGGCCGTGAGTGTCGATCTAGAGGGCGTAGTAGTTGGCCCTCTCCTCAAGGGGTAGATTCACCTTTGGCAGGCCAACACCGTCGGCCGTGCCGTTCAACTTGGTGAGGGCGGCGCGGAGGTGCTCCATAGCGAACTTCATCTCCTCCCGGGTGGCGGCCATGTTGACGATCGTGGGCGGCGAGTCCGGCTTTCCCGTGAGAGGGGCACGAAAGAGAAGTTAGTGTTGGATAACGGGAGGGGGGAGAGGGCGGGGTATAAATGTGGCGTTTCCAAAAGACGGTTCCTCGGAAAAACGTGAATCGGCGGCGGCTGCGCCCAATGGTCGTCTCCTCGGCACTCAACGGCGATCGTATTTTCCAAAGCACAACCGACAGTTAATTGTTTGTTTTTGACAAATTTTACATTGAACAAGTTAAGATTCAAATCAAATTTAAGCGCTATTTAATTTTAATCGCTCTTTGAACTGAAACGAAAACGTAATCGGGACGAGAGGGAGCAACATACAGCAATAATATATATAATATATATTATTAATATATAAAAATAAAAAAATAGAACATATATTAAAAATGATAAAAAAAGAAAAAAGAGAGGAAGGCCGCCGGCCTAGTCCTCGCCCTCCTCCTCCTCCTCCTCACCGGCGTCGTCCTTCTTGGCCAAGGCCTTGAGAACGATCCCGGCCAACTCTTCCACCTTGGGGGCGTAGTGGTTGATCTTTTTTTCCGGAGGTGGATCCACCCTTAGAAGAAGACCATGGCCGTCCGCCCGGCTCCTTCTTCTTCCTCGAAGCAGGCCGGAGACGATCGAGGGTGAAATCCCTCTCGATCATCTCCCGAAGGCGGCGCCGATCAACAAGCTCATCGGCCTTTGCTCTAGCCGGAGGGCGAGAACCTCCATGCGGTCCCGCTTAGGAGAGGCGGTGCGTAGGGAGTCGAAGTCGTCGTCGAGTCGGACCGGGGTCGGCCACCGGCGCCTCCACCACCGGATCCTTGCCCTTGTCCTCCGCCGCCTCCATCTCCTCCCCGGTGCGCTTGTTGGATTCTCGAGCATGAGGTAGTGTTGACGCAGTTCTTTAGTGTTACCACTAAAGGACCGATACACCTAAGTATGGCAACGGTAAACCGCAAGCGCACGGCCGCCGGTGTAGCTTTTCACTAGGAGTATTCCGTGTATCGATTTCCACGAGGAACGTGAAGTGAACTAACAAAGAATCAAGACTCGTCCTATGATGACACAAGGTGTGTATTTGGTAGTTGAGTTGAGAGGTTTTCTATAGCTATGATATCTGGATAGGCTAGGTAGCTAAACGTGGCTTTATCAGCCCTCGGACACTTGGAGGCAAGTAGGTGATAATCTGGTGAATAAAGTCACCACTACCAAACTACTATTTTATGGAGCCTTACCTTTTAAGAACTTGCCTAAACACGTGGTGATCTATACGAGAGACCGTAAGGGCCGTCACTACCTTATCTTGGCTATCACAATCCATCCGTGCGGCAAAGAAGCGGCATACATCGGTAAGGTATAGCCTAGACACCACGTCTACGCTAACTCTTACTATTCTAACCCCTGTACTTAGCTAGGCTAGAACACTCTACTAAAGCAAAGCAATGTACCAATGGAGAACGAGTGAATAGCTACTATACTAAACCAGATATGCAAAGTATAAAAGAACTCAGATGTATTACTCACTAGAAGAAGTACACCCGCAGAGGTACACCTCGGAGGAGATTCCCGACAGACCCGGGGCTTCCTCCAGAAGACTTCCCTCTCTCACTCTACTACTACACTAAAGGAGCAGGGCTTCGCCTACTACATTGGAGTGGAGTTCTCCTTGTGGTCATGTCTTGGAAGTGAAGGGGTGGGGGTATTTATAGCCCCAAGGTGGAGTAGGGGCTACTCCAGCGCCACGTCATCGATCCGCGTGACCTCTATTGCCCTCCGTTGGATCAAACCGCCATGCAACCGCCTTAAGATCAACGTGTGAGGTAATTTCAGCATGTGGACAATGTGATGGGCGTGGGAGGACGTCCTTGGCCAAATGGGCCATGGTCGGCCGACCATGGTCCATGACCTGTGGGCCACCCCCTGGTGCTGGGAACATTGGCCCCACCGTCGGTTTTACGTGTCTTGAGTCCGAACTTGCCGTGACGTTCATTTTGTACCAACACGATCCATGGGGACGTATTGACGGACCAATCGTGCCTTCTCTTGTTCCCCACGGATTAGTGATGTGGCAGGTCGCATTGGAAGAGTTTGGGCCAAAGTATCATGGTCGGCCGATCTTTGGTCCATTGGGCCTTGGCCTTCTCCAACTCTTCTAGAAGGTGTCCCCACATGTCAGGATGTCTCAGGATGAAATGGTCATGCATCGGCCGATGTAGGTCTTGTGGCCAAATGACTTCAAATTTTGTGTGGAAGCTTCATAGGACATGGAGATCATGATGGTGGTGTCAAATTATCCAATGGCCATACTTGGGGTGTTGACTTGGATGGTGACCAAATGTGTCATTTCAGCCGAGTTCCACTAGTTTCACATCTCGTATACAAAGAATGACATCTACATGTGGAACTAGGTTATTTGCATAAGAAATCATTGTTTATATGTATGTTAGCTTCCAAAAGGAGTACTTTGTTGACGGTTTGACTATGTAAAAACGGGTATTTCTACCGTCAATGGTAGCCATGGCGTGATGATTGTAAAGAGAATGTGGCTGGATTAGGCGCGGAAAGGATGAACGCCATGATCGAGTGTGTGCTTAAATAGTGAGTTAGCCGGGCTACTCCACTTCCCCACGATCGAACGCGGCGTCAACGCAACCGCTTGGAATTCCCACGATCGCTGGTTGGGATTCGCACGATCACTCTGGCGGCAATCGCGTTTCCCACGACGCACGGTTGCGCTTCAATTCTCGGGTTGCGCGGCGTTTCCAATGGCGGACGACAAAGCAGTCTCCACCTTCATTGATCACGGTCGGGCCCACACATGAACCGACAGTGATTAACAAAACGGTGAAACAAATAGTTATATCTATAAAAAATCGATTTATTGAAATCATTAATTTTATCTCAGCGTTAATGCATTGAGAGTTCAACTAACACTATGTAAAAAAAGGCCTCTACAGTCGCGCGTTGAGGGCTTCTACGATCGCTTGGCTGCGTGTCGCCCATTAGGGTCTCTAAATGCCCGACTTTACTGAGACCAAAACCTTATCGAGGGTGCAGAACACACTTTATCACAGATGGTTTTCTCATGGTGCGTGACCTCGTTTTTGCTCGACCGTAGTGAAGCGGTACCTACGCACAAGTTTTCCTATGAAGACCGTGCTTTTTACGGTAACGTTACGCACACGCAGCATGATAAGTACCGAACCGATATCGGCACAAGGGTGGCCCGATCTTTACGACAGTAGGTTCAAGAACAAGATAAATCTATTCGAGGGCAGCGGGATAACCGTTGATGAAGGTAGAGGAGATAACTTGCTGTAGAACAGCGGGGATAACTAGCTTTATACCTGCCAAGGTTGGATGCGACCAAGCGACGGGGAGAGAGGCACCGAAACCGTGAAGACTTCGACTCGATCTCCAAACGACCGCAGAACCACAATCCGGAGCTAATCCACACAATACGGCGCAGCCGAATGGAAGCCGTAGAGCACGAAGTAGTGGATCCCAGAGGGATCTCTTCACAAGTCCAAGAAGAACAAGGAAGAACAAGGGTTGAGTAAGCAACTCGGCAGCTCGGCTGCAATATCACTGGGGATAATCTCAATTCATCAAAATCTGTTGATAGCTTACACATAGGGGGTATTTATACTAGGAACAACCCTCCTAGGTGGGTGGAAACACGAAAAGAAACTGAACTCGTCGACCATGTGAAAGGGAAATCTCGGAATGGACTCCAGAGCTGATTCCGCGTGGCGGTTTGACTTCTGCGCAGTCTTTAGTGTTTTGATCATAACTCCTTCTAGGGAACTTTAAATGATGTGTGACTAGATGCGTTTGAAAGCTAACTTGATAAGCTTTCACACCATGTGCCTCTTGCTTCATGAAGTATTGTAGATTGGTACAGTTTTGCATGAACATTTGGACTTTATGCAGACTATTATCCTTCTGACCAGTCGACACTAAAACTGGTCGGACGCCACGATGAAGTCTCCACACTGCTCAAGGCTTGCACCATTGGAAACTAGACGTAAAGAGCTTTCCAACAAGTGCTCATTTGGCTTCATAGCTTTTGTGAGCCAAAAGTTATGACTGTTTCTTTCTGACGGTTCTGTCACGCTGGTCTGGCTCGAGCGAGTTCCTCCTTCCTGTTGCATCCTTGATGTGCTCGGATCCTCTTCTTTGTTGAACCTAAGCAATGTAAACATGCACGACTTAGGTAGCATGAAATTCTCATTAGTATTTAATTGAAATTCACAAAGTAGCGCATGCACCTGTTGTTGTAGCTTTTTAGCTCGGCTCCGAGTGATTGGTCCGGAAGGAACTTTGGTTGGTGTAGAGGTCGGTGTAGAGATCGGTGTAGAGGTCGCTGAGGATGACGACGGGGTCGACGCTGGCATGGGCATATCATCCTCCCTCCCTTGAAAAGGAGTCGTCCTCGACTCTAACTCTTGTTGTACAAATAAATTTGCATGGCAATTGACTTGTATTATTGTGGTAATATCGGGAGCTCCATCTTCCATCATCACAGCAAGGTGTTTGAATCTATAGTCATACAAACCAAGTAGTAGCCTTGTTGGTGGAAGAATAAACAATTTGAAACTAAGTTTAGCTTTCACCTTGACTTGATGCTTAGAACAAATGTTGAATGTTGATTGAGCTGGCATGGTCACATCATCCTCCCTCCCTTGAAGGAAATTGCCCTCGACTTTTGTTTACCTGTAATCACATTAGACAAAATAGGAGAGGGTGGATGTACATGATTTTTATAATAATCTTTCATGTTGTTTTTCTGTTTTGTCCTTTTTACGATTCATATCCACATTATTTCTTTTTTCCATGTAAGAAACATTCTCTCAACTTTGGCCAACCTAAAAATAACTTTGAAGATGGGAGAACAAGGATTTCTTCAACACCAATCATTTGATTCATGTTATCATGTTTCATTTTTGCAATGTCAAACTTTCGAACAAATTGATGTTGGGCACTCATGGCATTCCAAAAATTATCGGTATATGAAGTTTTGCAAGGAACTTTCAAAGCACAAAGACTCTTATCAAAATAAAATGCAATAGTTGTGTCAACATGAGCTATCAAATCAGCACAAAGGTTTTGATTATGTTCTATTGCTGAAACAGTATTATCATGGGCATCCAATTCTACATTGCCAAATTTATTTGCATCCAAAGTATCAGATATATGAGTGTAAATTATCATGCATATGAACCATATCAATCCATAGAAAAGATCATATAAACCTGAACATTGGTTATCAACTTGCATAATTTCAGCAAAGGTGTGATCATGTGACACTACCAAATCGGCACAACTATCATGGTCAATTTCTTTTTGAAACAAGTACTTCATCACAATTTCTCACCATTATATTTAGCAAATTCAGATCTGAAATATTTTCATTACCTTTTCGACTTTGTGACAAAGCAAGTACCATGGATGGCACTTCTGAAACTCTTACCTCTTCCCTCATCACGGTTCATGTCGGGGGTAGCAAACAATTGTTTCGGAGGAACTGCAACCGTCTCACTTTTCTCAACAAGTGTAGAGTTGCCTTGAGCATCCATCTCTTCCTTAGTCTCCTTACAAACCTGCACGTTTGAGTAGAAAACACTAGAGGTAGAGATGAGAGTGTTAGTTTCAAACATATCTTCACATGGCTTGCATTCCAACTCTCTATTGATATGTGATGTATCTCTCACTCTCTCTTTTTTATATTCTCAATGTCAAAGTGGGAGGAATCACACAACACATTTTTGTCACTCTTTCGTTTGGCTATGCAGCCCTTATCCTCACATAGGTTTCGAGGCACAATTACTTCAATGTCATGTGGAGCAACATATGCATACGTGTCATATTTGACCTTGTTTTCCATTGGAGTAGCGATTGTTATAAAAGAATCAAGAGCTGAAACCTTCTCAAATGCTATCAAACTTGCATCTCTTGAAGGGGACACATTTGCATTAGGAATGCCTTCAAGCTGAACTTTATGTTGCATATCACAAAATGAAATTTCTGCATCATTCTCCGTGGCCATCTCTTGATCATCTTCTTCATCAAAAATTGGGGGCTGATCATAATTCACCACATCATTTTCATCATTAACCTGCATCACATAAGAAAAACAACTAGAAGAAGGTATCATGATGTTAGTAGTAAATAATTCCTCACATAATTCCTCTTCTTTTTCACTCAAATTTTGTGTATCTCTCTCATACTGAATTTTGTGGCTCTCCTCACGGTTGGTGGAATCTCTCAGATTTTTTCTTGCTGAACTCTCACACTCATATTTAGTTGGTGGAACTCTTCCTCACATATAGTGGAGTTTCTCTTCTTTTGATTTTGTACTCTCACACTCAATCTTGATTGGTGCCACTCTTTCTCATATGAGTGTGGCTGTCCATAGGACCTTCTCTCTTGCTGAATTTTTCTTTTGGTGGGAGCACAATAATCTTTAGCACAAATATCCTCACGGGAGAACATAGGATTGGGTTCGCTCAATTCTTTTGAATCCCTTTTCCTAGCCGTCATGACTAATCCCTCTTTTCCCGGTTTTTGGGTTCTTTGAGGCTTTGGGGTTTTATGTGGCTGTGGAAACTCTCCCTCACCATTTTTGTGGATCGATCTTAAGTGTTTCTTGCTCTCTCGCTGAATTTTTCTTGTTGGGCTACATCGTTGTGGAGCTCGACGACGTGGTGTAGGAAGACGCTCATCGAACATCCTCTCCATGCTATGCAACAATGAATCTTCGAAATAATGTAACATAGCTCGTGAGACTAGTGGTTCTTTTCCTCTATGTCCACCACCACACATACTTGAATATGGTCCTGCCATGTTAGGGGCAGCAAGAAAGGTGGAATATAAAGTATTTGTGGAAACACTCAAAACTCACCACTTACTTACCCAAGTTCTTGCCTCAAGGACTGTGATCGTGCTGGTGCGGGCAGCTTCAACGGAGGTGGTAGAGAGGTCGTAGGGATTACGAATCGACTGTCCCGGTTCTGGTTTCTTGGTAGAGCTATAGGTGGCAAACAAGGAGGGCTATGGTACTGAAATCTAAGTGAGTTGATGTGCTCTAAAGATATGATGTTGCTGCTAACAAGATTACCACCAACTTGGATTTGTAAACTGAAAATTTCAGCAACGACCGCAACACACTTCCTTCTTCAAATTCCTTTCTTTTCTTTTCTTCCTTTTTTTTGATTCTTTCTTTCTCTCTCTTTTTTTGATCTCTTTTTTTTTGTAACACTAACAATGGATAACAAATGATAGATATATAACGGTGGTGACTAGCAACTTGAAGCACACAAAACACAGGATAACTTGCACCGTCAAAGGGCTATAGGTTTTTTTTTTTGTGGCTTTGGACTGTAGGATGAAACAAATATATGATGAATAAAAATAGTTGCAAATTGTAAAGGGGATGGTAGATATGTAAGTGGATGATAACAAAACCTACCGTGACAACGATAGCTCTGATTACCAAATGATAAGTACCGAACCGATATCGGCACAAGGGTGGCCCGATCTTTACGACAGTAGGTTCAAGAACAAGATAAATCTATTCGAGGGCAGTGGGATAACCGTTGATGAAGGTAGAGGAGATAACTTGCTGTATAACAGCGGGGATAACTAGCTTTATACCCGCCAAGGTTGGATGCGACCAAGCGACGGGGAGAGAGGCACCGAAACCGTGAAGACTTCGACTCGATCTCCAAACGACCGCAGAGAACCACAATCCGAGCTAATCCCACAATACGGCGCAGCCGAATGGAAGCCGTGAGAGCATGAAGTAGTGGATCCCGGAGGGATCTCTTCACAAGTCCAAGAAGAACAAGGAAGAACAAGGGTTGAGTAAGCAACTCGGCAGCTCGGCTGCAATATCACTTTGGGGATAATCTCAATTCATCAAAAATCTGTTGATAGCTTACACATAGGGGTATTTATACTAGGAACAACCCTCCTAGGTGGGTGGAAACACGAAAAAGAAACTGAACTCGTCGACCATGTGAAAGGGAAATCTCGGAATGGACTCAGAGCTGATTCCGCGTGGCGGTTTGACTTCTGCGCAGTCTTTAGTGTTTTGATCATAACTCCTTCTAGGGAACTTTAAATGATGTGTGACTAGATGCGTTTGAAAGCTAACTTGATAAGCTTTCACACCATGTGCCTCTTGCTTCATGAAGTATTGTAGATTGGTACAGTTTTGCATGAACATTTGGACTTTATGCAGACTATTATCCTTCTGACCAGTCAACACTAAAACTGGTCGGACGCCACGATGAAGTCTCCACACTGCTCAAGGCTTGCACCATTGGAAACTAGACGTGAAGAGCTTTCCAACAAGTGCTCATTTGGCTTCATAGCTTTTGTGAGCCAAAAGTTATGACTCTATTTTTTTTCGACGGTTCTGTCACGCTGGTCTGGCTCGGCGAGTTCCTCCTTCTGTTGCCATCCTTGATGTGCTCGGATCCTCTTCTTTGTTGAACCTAAGCAATGTAAACATGCACGACTTAGGTAGCATGAAATTCTCATTAGTATTTAATTGAAATTCACAAAGTAGCGCATGCACCTGTTGTTGTAGCTTTTTAGCTCGGCTCCGAGTGATTGGTCGGAAGGAACTTTGGTTGGTGTAGAGGTCGGTGTAGAGATCGGTGTAGAGGTCGCTGAGGATGACGACGGGGTCGACGCTGGCATGGGCATATCACAGCATGAATAAAGCGACTGTATCCCTTCCAAAGTTACCGACGCACGGGCCCAATGTGTGACCGTGACGACTTCGCATGTACTGCAGACCGCGTGTCAAAGGGCGTCAGAACGGGCCACATGTCGACGGCCGTCCTCGCGTGCGGCGCTCAGAATCGTTAGGAATCTTACTGCACCACGCGGGCGGTAAAAGTGTCTGCGGACGCTTTTTCTTAATACGGACACATTCGAAATGTAACCGTGCTGTATCGTTCGTCACACCCATACGTGACGCGCCGCCACACGCGCGTCTGCGGGTTTGTACTACTTACGCACACGCTTTCGTTTATCCGTCAGGCACGTGGATTCGTTTACGCAACACTTGCTCTTGTACCCGACCGTGTTTTCTTATGTTTACGGACACTTAGCACCTGAAATCGACCGTACTGCGTGCAGAGACTACAGACGCTACAACGATCCATCGACCGTAACTCTTGGAAAATTAAAGATGCGCACTTGCTACAAGTAATCCGCAACGAGGTTGACGTTTCAGACGCTTAATTTTCGAGCGACGTAAAAATCTGCTAAAACAACCGACGCCAAGATCGGGGCAAGACAGTCTCAGAACTATCAGGAGGCTTGAGACGCCTCTTAGATAGTTGTTGGCGTCGTGTCAATGATGACGTTACTGACACTGCATGCAGCTTAGAATCGTCGACACCACAAGCATTGATATAATTAATACGTATATAATACATATACATAGGTCCAAGCACAAACAAAATGACGCTTAGCAGCATTAAAAATTCAAGTGTATCGATTGTTCTTCACACGCACCCGAGTTATTCGGGGCACGCCCACGCATTGTTCACGGCATAAATAACACAGTTCACGTGCATGTATCCACCTCGGTCGTGATGCGGCAAGGGAACGAAGTAACTCACGGTTTTTCTGAATCAAAATAGTCGCCGTCGAGGGTGGATGACATGTTCCATAAGAAACTTGGCGATCTTCTCTCTAATATCACCCAAATTGAAGCGGTTCACTCTGCAAGTCAAAATCCTAATACAAAGAAAAGGTAGCCATAAGGGTTTGTTGTACACATGGTCTTTATCGCCATACAAAGATAGGCACAAGATGGAGCTGCACTTCGAAGTTACCTCGTGACAATCCAAATGAGCTTGATTCATCGCAACCATCAAGTGGTGCGCCGTGTAGAACCCACATGTCTTGTTATCGGGTTGCGCCCAAAGATGTAAATATATGAAACACGGTGGTTATTCGCTGAATGGAAACCCAAGTGGCAAGTGCACAACTTCGGGAGAAGCACAACAATTATTTTTGAATACTTGGCGTGAACAAGTAAACTTTTTGCGTCCTTGTCCCCTTCGGATTGAAAACATGCTCAACAAGGCTACATATGAGTAAAATGTAAAAAGGTCACATTCTTTTCTATTTTTGGTAACATAATTAAGAAAAAAAAAAAAAATGCATGGGTCGGATGTAGGTTAGGAAACACTCCTTTGTTGTATTAAAGTTTTCAACGGGAGCGTTTACGTCTTTTTGCGCCTGGGCGCGAGAGTCAACGAAATAGACTTTCCTCCACTTGATAGCTATGACAACGGCAATCCGGTGTTGGCACGGATTATGCGCAAACATGACAAAGTCCTTGTCATGATGCTTCCGTAGGCCAAATTCTAGATATGTACGGCCCCTTCTTTGAGAGGCCCATCATCCAGCCCGCTTTGAAGGTCAATGGCTCGGGATCAAGAAAGCCAAGCCCCGACAAAGACAAGGCCCTCGCTTCTCGGGCGGGCATCTAGGAATAGAGAAGCATGCAAAGCAAATTTAGTAAGCAATAGATGAAAGAGGCATCCCGAATGAGTCCACAATAGAAGAAATTGTACTCACGGTGTCATGCGGCGAAGGATGGCCACATCCAATCCATCCAAAGTGTCATGAGGTCAAGCAGTCGTCGAAACCCACATTGATCTTAGCCTCTTAAATGCGTGTCACGCCAAAAGGCCGCTTTCGAGGCGTGCGAGAACGCCACCATGTTTGGACCCATTTTGCTTGCATGCACCACCCATGAAGAGCAGCACAACAAGGCCCTACCGTACTAAGGCTGTTCGCGGCGTGAGCATTGGAGATCCATGCTTGTACTTAGGGTTGGCGGTCGCGTCACCGAAGGGCACTTTCAATTGCTTACGGTCATAAGGGGCGACCCCTTACGGGGGCATTATCGTCACCGTTGGATGCTCTATGCCTCTTGCACGAAACATGCTTGTTTGGAACATTTCTTTGTTTGCTTTCGCTTCTCGGCCATTTGCACTCTCGAGAGGCACTACGGACATTCTTGTCATGCGAGCCACTCCGCATTCTCGGCCCTTGCGGTCTGCGAGGCACTCTCATCATTCATGCCTTGAGAGCCGGTTTCGCATTGTTAGCCGATGCACTCGCAAGGCAATCGAGCGTCATTGGCATGAGTGTGAGTCGCCGCATTCCGATCCATTGCACCACGAGAGGCACTCGATCACCATTGGCATGCAAGCTAGTCATCTCATTCCCACCCATTGCACTCGAGTGCGAGAGGGACACGGTCATTCTTTGTCATCCCCATTTAATAACTTTGGTGTGTACCATATGGTCCTTTAGACCGACTAATACCCGGAGACGAGAAGGCGAGAGGAGGTTTTTTTTGCGAGAACAATTTGGTGCGAGAACAAGGCGGCTGTTGGGGTGTTACAGTCATAAGGTCTACGCTCCCTTTGGATCCTCTTAAAAATAGCACGGCCAAGAGTCTTAATTTTCTTTGTCGGTGGATCGATAGTGTAGCATCAAAACCAGGATTTACATGTTCAATCGTTACAACGGTATGTCTGCCCGGTATTGGTTGACCCTCAAGTAGCTACGGGTGATTCGGGTGTACCTTTCCCCTAGCTACCTCAACCCGATAACCTCGGTCTTCATTACAAGGGTACATCGTTACGGAATGGAAACCTCGGGTGCGGCATCGGTTGGCCATCGGATTGGCTAAGGCGCGGGTTGCTCTTGATCCACTGCGGCGCTAGGGGTGTTGCCGGGCGGGGAACCTTGTGCTTGTGCTTGTGCTTGTGCTTGCAACGCCACCACGCCACGACCTTGGAGCTCATTCAATCTAGCCAAAAATCTCTTCTTTAGCTAGCTGCGACCGCCCGCGGGTTGACTTCTTCCTCTTTACGTACATGTCCCTGTGCAATCCGGCCAATTCCTCCAACCACACGAACTAGACACCCCACGCACACGCCACATGCGTTGCGGGGTGACCGGGACCCTCGTGAGTAGATCTCTTTCCCTTACACCAGTGACCTCAGAAGAAGCATGGGCTGCCTCTAAAATCTGCTCACCTAAAGCCTGAGCTGCTTCATCGTTCCAAACAATTTGAGCCCTGTCACCTAACAATTCGTGTGGCTGCGTCCCGCATAAAAAAGCCGTAAGCGCGGTCCTTAGGATATTCATCCCAAGGATTCTGGATTCCTTTGTCGACTAAGTCCCTGTCCTCCTTCGCCCACCTTTCAGACATTGCTTCATAACCTCCTGTCCCCAGGCAGTGGTTATACTGGTTCCTCTGCCTAAGCTCCTTGTATCTCTGACTTTTTGCGGTGCCTCTTCGCTTTGATTCGCTTGAACAAAAATTTGTCCAATCCTCCTTGGGGATGTATGGGTGCTTCCTTTGTGGCATCCCTCCCCTTGTTGGCGTAATTGCGCACTAGATCGCTTTTGTGGGTCCTAAAACTTTTTCCTACCACACCCCACGACCTTTTAATTGCTTTGTCCTTTGAGCTCAATGGACACTCCAACTCAATGAATTACGGACACACTCCTCAAATAATTCTTTCTTGACTTGAGGACTTAAGGAACAGGTGAACTTTGTGAGCAAGGGGACCCTTTGTCTAGCAATCGGACTAGCAAGTCTCCTCATTCTTAGCTTGCCCTCCTTAGTAGTGGGAAACCCGTCCGAAGTGAGCTCCGTCACAACTATCTTATTCTCGGCCACTTTGTGATGGTCACGACCCTCCCCTTTTTCGCACCGGCCAGGCGGATGTTTGCCCCTCTGCGGTACAAACTCACGAATTCAGCCCCTGTAGTAGCGTCATGTCTCATCTTTTTGTCTCTTCATATGTATCTCTCGACCATCCTCTAGAGAATTAGTTGTTTTATTTGCCGGATGATGTTGCACATGTGTCATCATCGGGCGCCTATATCAAGCAGATTGTAGTTACGAGAGAAGTCAACGGCTAGCACTCAAAAAGCTAACCATAAGCAAGGTTTGTATATCACATAGCCGCTGACTTACCATTTTCGGCGTCGTCAACTGCCCGGCACACCACGACAAAGCTTCACCGGCGATCTGAGGGGGGGTAAGGGCAGAGCGAGTCATTGTTCTATCTTGAACACGCGTATATTCATCTATAAAGAAAATAAGCGGCGAGAATTTGTTGCGGTTTCCTATGACAACAACACATGGATGACAACATTATAGTAGCGGTCGGTGTCAAGTTCGGTATCTACAACTCGATATATCCATCGAGGATAAAATAATACTGAGTTCAATTACGTAATAGGCTTTGCTTTTTTTCCAACGCAAGCTGTAGTAGGCTTTTTTATGAGGACTAAACAAACCATGAGGCGAGAGAACAAATAAAATGTAGTTCGGGAATATAGGACTATAAACAAAGCGTAGTACAGTTCATTTAATAGGCACATTTTTGTAAGACAAGATAGTAGTAGTGCTCGACGAGGCGATCATTGTTCTTGAGCATGTATATTCACCTTTCCTCCCGACCCACCAACCCCCGGTCGGGTGTCAAGTTCAGTTTCTACAACTCTATATATCCATCGAGGATACAATTCACCTTTCCTCACATATCTAAATATTTCTATTCGATATTGGTTCAGCTTGGAGTTTAAACATAAGATTAAATAATCTTTATGCCAATGAGTATGTACTCTATTTCATACATTTAAGTTCTTTCGTTACTAACTCTGTTTCTAACCCGCACAAAGTAATTCGCTCAATAGCTAATTGTGATCAGATTTCTTAGCGATTACAATTCTTCTTCGTTTTTGAGATTACAAAGTACAACAATTTAATCCTTTAACAATCCCTTTCCTACCCGCGACAACGCGTGCGAGGAAAATTCGCTAGTATTTATACAGTTCAATCTGTAATAGGCGGTCTATGAGGACTACACAATCAACGAGAGGTATAGATCATAAAAAAATGTAGTTGTGAAAATAGAGGGATATAAACAAAGCTGTAGTTTAGTACAGTTCATTTAATAGGCATTTTGTTTTGGTTGCGGTTTCCTATGACAAAACACGAGGTAAACGACATTATAGTAGCGGTCGGTGTCAAGTTCAGTTTCTACAACTCTATATATCCATCGAGGATACAATTATCACCTTTCCTCCTTGGGCGTGAAAAATTCAGGCATTTGTGTTGATGCCCCATTTTGTTGGATGGAATTCACTCAAGTAGCCGTCACTGAGCAGATTTGAAAATTTCAGTCACACGGAAACTAGCAAGTCCCTAATATTTATACGGTTCAATCTGTAATAGGCGGTCTATGAGGACTACACAATCGGAGAGGCACAGATCACAAAAAAAATGTAGTTTGGGAATAGAGGGATATAAACAAAGCGTAGTTTAGTAGCAGTTCATTTAGTAGGAACATTTTTTGTAAGACAAGATAGCAACATTATAGTAGCGGTTAGGTGTCAATTTCGGTATGTACAACTCAAAATATCCATGTGGCGATTGAATTATACAGTTCAATTTTGCAATAGGCGGTCTATGAGGACTACACAAACCAAAGGCGGAGAACAAAAAAAAATGTACTTCGAGGGAGAAGAGGGATACAAACAAAGCTGTAGTTTAGTAACAGTTCATTTAATAGGCACATTTTTATAAGACAAGATAGTAATAGTGCTTTCGGCAGGCGATCATTGTTCTTGAGCATGTATATCTACTACACCTATGTAGAGAACCCCCACTAAGGAGTTCTCTCAACTTGCAAGCATGCCACCATGATCATCAATGGCGGCCCCCTTTGTTTGAACTAACTAAAATAATATTGTAACTCACAAACCAAAAAAACAAATTAAATTCTGATTATACCATTGAATTCCTTTTAATAAATCCTTCAAAACAAGATCTCATATGGATATATTTCGATAAAATTATAAGTGGGTCCCAATAATAGTAGTTGGTATATATAGAGCAAAGTAAAAAATAAAAAATAAGAGACTAAAAAAAAAGGGGAAAAAAAAAAAGAATATGAGGGTGATAGTAATATTTTAACTCATAGATTTCTCCTTCATACCAGCGACAGCGCTTGGAAGCTCTAGATTATACATATTCCCATTAGGATGGATTTGGTCACATCGTTCACAAACTAAATTGTTGATTGACTTTATATATCATTAGGAATGTCTCGTTCATATGTTTTCTCCATTGATCTCTAAATATACATTATCCAAAATAACTTTAGATTATCATCTATATATCATAACCTTAAAATCTTAGTGATTAACATCATAACCTATTTATATTCCACCTTCATACGCGGCAACAAGCGGGAATCCTTCTAGTTCATCTATAAAGAAAATAGCGGCGGAATTTGGTTGCGGTTTCCTATGACAAAACACACGGATAACGACATTATAGTAGCGGTCGGGTGTCAAGTTCGGTTTCTACAACTCTATATATCCATCGAGGATACAATTATCACCTTTCCTCAGCGGCGACAGAGAAAAATTCAGGCTTGTGTTGATGCCGGTTGTTGGATGGAATTCACTCAAGTAGCTTTGTCACTGAGCATTCGAAAATTTCAGTCACTGGAAACTAGCAAGCCCCTAATATTTATACAGTTCAATCTGTAATAGGCGGTCTATGAGGACTACACAATCCACGAGAGGCACGAGATCACAAAAAATGTAGTTCGGGAATAGAGGGATATAAACAAAGCGTAGTTTAGTAACAGTTCATTTAGTAGGAACATATTTTTGTAAGACAAGATAGCAACATTATAGTAGCGGTTAGGTGTCAATTTCGGTATGTACAACTCAAAATATCCATGTGACGATAGAATTATACAGTTCAATTTTGCAATAGGCGGTCTATGAGGACTACACAAACCAAAAGGCGGAGAAAAAAAAAATGTACTTCAGGAGAAGAGGGATACAAACAAAGCGTAGTTTAGTAGCAGTTCATTTAATAGGCACATTTTTATAAGACAAGATAGTAATAGTGCTCGGCCAGGAGTGATCATTGTTCTTGAGCATGTATATCTACTACACCTATGTAGAGAACCCCCACTAAGGAGTTCTCTCGACTTGCAAGCATGCCACCATGATCATCAATGGCGGCCCCCTTTGTTTTGAACTAACTAAAATAATATTGTAACTCACAAACCAAAAAAACAAATTAAATTCTGATTATACCATTGAATTCCTTTTAATAAATCCTTCAAAACAAGATCTCATATGGATATATTTCGATAAAATTATAAGTGGGTCCCAGTAATAGTAGTTGGTATATATAGAGCAAAGTAAAAAATAAAAAATAAGAGACTAAAAAAAAAAAAAAAAAAAGAATATGAGGGTGATAGTAATATTTTAACTCATAGATTTCTCCTTCATACCAGCGACGACAGCAGCGCGGAAGCTCTAGATTATACATATTCCCATTAGGATGGATTTGGTCACATCGTTCACAAACTAAATTGTTGATTGACTTTATATATCATTAGGAATGTCTCGTTCATATGTTTTCTCCATTGATCTCTAAATATACATTATCCAAAATAACTTTAGATTATCATCTATATATCATAACCTTAAAATCTTAGTGATTAACATCATAACCTATTTATATTCCACCTTCATACCCGGCAACAAGCGGGAATCCTTCTAGTTCATCTATAAAGAAAATAAGCGGCGGAATTTGGTTGCGGTTTCCTATGACAAAACACACAGATAACGACATTATAGTAGCGGTCGGTGTCAAGTTCGGTTTCTACAACTCTATATATCCATCGAGGATACAATTATCACCTTTCCTCCTTTGGCGTGAGAAAAATTCAGGCATTTGTGTTGATGCCATTTGTTGGATGGAATTCACTCAAGTAGCTTTGTCACTGAGCAGATTTGAAAATTTCAGTCACACGGAAACTAGCAAGCCCCTAATATTTATACTGAGTTCAATCTGTAATAGGCGGTCTATGAGGACTACACAATCCACGGAGAGGCCACAGATCACAAAAAAATATAGTTCGGGGAATAGAGGGATATAAACAAAGCGTAGTTTAGTAACAGTTCATTTAGTAGGAACATTTTTGTAAGACAAGATAGCAACATTATAGTAGCGGTTAGGTGTCAATTTACGTATGTACAACTCAAAATATCCATGTGACGATTGAATTATACTGAGTTCAATTTTGCAATAGGCGGTTTATGAGGACTACACAAACCAAAGGCGGAGAACAAAAAAAAAAAATGTACTTCGGGGAGAAAGGGATACAAACAAACGTAGTTTAGTAACAGTTCATTATAGTTATAGTAGCGGTCGGTGTCAAGTTTAGTACCTACAACTCAAAATATCCATGTGAGGATAATTATACAGTTCAAATTTGTAATAGGCAGTCTATGAGGGACTACACAATCCATAGAGGCGCAGATTACCCAAAAAAAAAAAAAGTTCACGAATAGAGGAATATAAACAAGCAATAGTTTGGCAACAGTTCATTTAGGGCATGTTGGTTTGCGGTTTCCTATGAGAAAGGCGCGAGAGGAAGTCTATGAGGACTACCCAATCCGAGAGGCACTGAGATCACAAAAAATGTAGTTCAGGAAAAGAGGCATAGACAAGATTGATGGGCTACATATCGAGCCGTAGAATCGCCGGGTGGAGGGAAGAAGCCGTCGGAGAAGGTGGTCGTGGGTGGAAGCGGCGTCGGCTTGAAATGGCGCGGACGAGTCGGCGGCTTGAATGGCGCGTGGAGTCGGCGGTGGCGGTGACGGGGGAGATGAGGGCGCCGGGAACCCTAGAATCGCCCTGTGAGGAGGAGGGACGAGGAATGAAATGAATCGCCTGTGAGGGGATGAAGAATGAAATGAATCGCTGTGTGAGGGGAGAGGCGGGGTTTTTCAATTTCGCGGCTCGGCGCGAAAATTTTTGAAAGCGAGAAATCGATTCTGAGACCCGTCGTCGGAAAAGGGAGTCTCGATCGTACGCCTTGTCGATGACGCCAGCGGTCTACAGCGGCGTGTGTAGGATACACAAAAGGATTCGCATTCATTGCAAAAGGCGTGGATATGACCGGCCGCGTGTCACGGAGGCGAAGTCGATTACTAATTTCAAAACAGGCGGCGCCGCATTATATAACTTCTTTTTAATCTGATTTTTTCTTTTTAATCGTGGCCAAGACTTGTGACTAGTCTTTCTCCCTCATAGTAACTCCAAATGTGATGGTTTTTCTTACTAAAATTTTTTAAAATCATGGTGTGTCAAGCTATTGTATTCTTCTTTGCTTTTACTTTTTTGTTGAAAGCAGCGCACCACTCATACTAGTACTACTCCTACTACTAAAAATCCGCATTTTACGCCCACTAATTTGATCGGCCTTGGCTGTTCATCTTCCTTTTCCCCGGACCAAGAGCGCGCTTTGAGATCCTCGCGGAAAACCGTCATTTGCGCCTCGAGCCATGGAGAACCTTCGCGGGGAGGTGCTTGAGCACATAGCGCTCAGCGTCGCCATGTCATGAGCATTCTATGGAGGGCCTCATGAATCTAAGGGCCACCTTTCCCCGGGCACGAGGCGTGCCGCCTCGCCATAGTGGGACCGGAGCATCCCTGGCTGGACCTGGTCTTTGGACCGCGGAGAGCGGCTGGGGGCGCCGTACTACTCGCGCCCGGTTTCGCGCGAGTCTCATCACCGACCTCGCCAAGTTCGGCAACACGGGGCGTGTTTCAAAGCGAGGCATGTCTGCCGTGTTCGTGGAAGGCCGCGGCACCGTCTCGCCGCCGCTTCGACTTGCTGGAACAAGCCGCCAACTTCGGGGCATGAACTCGCTCGGTATGTGCGCTCTTGCGCTCTGGGCGAACGCCGCCGCCCGCCGATGATGACCATGCCCGAGAGGTGTTGCGCGAGGTGGAGCGCGACACGGCGGCGGCGATGGCTCCCTGGAGGACCGAGAAGCGTGCAATGCTCCGACGGGACGGTGGCGGTCTTACCGCGGCGACACTGGTGGTGCCCCATGCGGTGAGCCGCATCTTCCTCCTCGGCCAAACCCGGCGCCTCGCCGGGCGGGCATCGGTCGAGAAGGGCGAGGAGCGCGTGCGGCGCCATGAAACGTGGGTGGAGGGGCGTGGCGGCGGCACTCCACATGCTGCGGCGAGGAGTGTAGGATCGCGGCGAGTGTAGGAGGTTGTTTGTGCAAGCACAAGCGGGGGTGGTGGGCATGAGTAGCGAGTGGACTCGCATGAATCTATGTATATGTTGATGATGATGACAATGCACCCATGCATTGCATTATGTGATCTATCTTACTTTTGGTGCGTGATGGATGATTATGTGGTAATTTCGTGTTATATTCATTCATGTTTGCGATGACCGCCGCCCGCGACCATGCAGCCATGGCGCCCGCGAGCACCTCGGCGTTGCTAGCTAGCTAGCCGCCTCCGTTCGAACTCTCTCCCTTCTTTCTTACCTTGCCACCTCGAGGCTCGTCGGCAGCGGTTATGCTTGTGCCGTTGGCGGCGCCTTAGGCGCTGCCGTGTCGCCCGGTTCCGCCCCGCGTTCAATCGTTCTCCACGGCGGCAACCCCTCTCGGACCCGTCCACGCATCGCCCGAGTCTTCAAAAGCGTCTACAACTTTGCGTTTACGATGCTTTCCATCCCGTCCATTTAACCTCGGCCGGTCCTCGTCGGCGGGTGTCGCTCTCCCGCTCCGCCGTGCCCGCCCGCCACCGTCGGCGTCAAACTTCGGTACCGCCTAAACCCGCTCATCCGATAGCAAAGATAGGGCAGCTTGGTTCTCACGGGGATCACGGTGGTGGTCCTCCCGTCGCTAGAGGCCTCATCTCCGGTGACATCCGTGCGCGCCGGTGTGCCGCCATGTCGGAGACCTCGAGGGCTCAAGAACCTAATTTTCTTTTTTTCTTTTTTTATTATAATCTATGGTTACAACTTGTAAGCGGTCTTTCTCCCTCATCGTAACTCCAAATGTGATGATTTTTCTTTCTACGATTTTGTAAAATAATGATGTGTCAAACTCTTTGTATTCTTCTTTGCTACTACTTTTGTCACGTTTGGTGGATAACATTTGAAATTTGAATTTCAAAAATTACAACTTCATAGAGAACATTTTTGGAGCATCTAATGATTTCAGCATAAGAAGTCATGAACATAAAAGTTGAAGAATAATTCTTAAAATTTGCACATCTTTTATATTGGTTATTTCTTCATCCCCGGTAACATTATTCACAAGATTTACACATGTCTCGTAGAGTTGACAAACCTTGTAGAGATATTTCTAAGATTTGTGAACAATGTCACTAGCACTATGTCGGATGGGGAAACAACCAAAATAAAAATTGTAGATCTTGCTAAGTTATGAAACACTCTAATTTAAAACTTTTGATTTGTATTATCTTGTAAGGAAAACTAGGTCTCAATTTCAAAAAAATGAAAATTGAAATTTAAATGTTTTTAGTGACCTCGGATAGACAAGAAACCACGAGATATAATGATTGCGGTTCTCAAATATCCATGAAACTTTGTAGTTTACAACTTTTTGATTTGAGATCATATGCATGATGTATAGCGCATGATGTAGCTCGATGATCTCGATTGAACAAGCTTAATTTGATTTTGATCATATGCATGGTGAAAGTTGAAAAGATCGGTGAGTATGCATGGCTGAGATATTTTATTAGTTATAACCCTACATTGTGTTATATTTTTCCAAATTTGTGATGTTTGGATGTTTGATTTCAGTTGAAATGATTAGGGAGCAGTCTTTGGAAAAAATACAACTCTCGTATAGTAAGTTTTACATACCGTCTCTTTGGGAAAGCGTTTGGAAATTTGGTGTTAATTTGGTCGGTCTTGATTTGTTGTGAGAGAAAAAAAAAAAGTAATCTTTGGTCTTTGGTTGGCGATCTGGATAGGTTCTGGACTGTTCTGAGGGGAGAATTATCTGAGAAAAAAAGCCGCACTTAGGGTTCCGACCCTCAACTTTGGATGCGTGGCGTGGGTATGGAGCATCGGGAATTTGGGCCACGTCGGACAAGCAAAGGGAACAAGTATGCGCCGCGGGGGGCGGGGACCACCGGTGGTGGGCCCCATGATTTCAACTACCTACAAAATGTTATACTCCAAACCAAAAGCGAAATTAAATTTTGATTACACCATTGAATTTGAATAAATCCTTGAAACAAGATCTCACATGGATATATTTAGATAAAATTATAAGTGGACCCTTGATGGTAGTTGATATAGTAGAGTAGAGATATATCGGCACTCATATGTTCCTTTATTTACTTGGAACAATTGTGCAAGCTGCCCCTTTTACGGAGTCTAATTGCTCGTTTGCCCCTATTTGGGGCATTTGCATAGTGGAAAACCAAAACGAGGGGCAAGCGAGCAAAGTTTAAAAAACGAGGGGGCAAGCGGGCAATTAGACTCTAGAATAGGGAACCTCTATACATCTGGTGTGGTAAGATTCTCTCCTTTTCTGACACTTTCTCCGCACCCATCTCTTCTATATCTCTATACCAATAATTGCTAGGTCCACTTATAATTTTATCTAAATATATTCATGTGTGATCTGTTTTGAAGGATTTATTGAAACAAATTTAATTTGGATTTTTGGTTTGTGAGTTATAACGTTTTTAAGTTTGGTTCATGGGACTAGGGACTAGAGATTAGTCCCTAGTCTCTCCCAAAGTCTTTTGAAATTGGGACTAATTGGGACTAAAAATTAGTCCCTACTAGTCCTCATGTTTGGTAATTTAGGGACTTAAATGAGACTAAAAATTACAGGCAATACTTAAAATCGTGGAGCCCGGCTTCGAGAAACATCTGGCGCTCTCTCTCAACCTTTTCCCTCCTCACTCACGTATCATGAAAGATCTTTTATGGGGGACAAAATTATTTGGAGATTTAAATCTTCGACATGAGTGCGGATAGATGTTGTGAGAAAAAGCTTCATTGAACCGGCCCGGCCCGAACAAAGCCGGGCGCTCTTGGGGCCCGGATGCGGCGGTGATGTGGCGTGGGCCCTATTCTAGAGCGAGGTGCGTAGGATCGCGAGAGGATTCGCATGCAAGGGGTGGTGTGTGGCGGGCGGGGCGGGCGAGAGGCTCGCGCTCGCGTCGTGCGAGGGCGCCCGTGGAGGGCGGCGTGTGACATTGTTCACAAGATTTACACTTTTTTTTGCGGGAGTTCACATTCACAAGATTTACACTATTATTTTTGTCCGTATTTTGTCGAATCCCGTTTTTAAATGCGTTAGTAAAGCGAGGGGTTTTTCCGTCCGTTTCGAGTAAGCCCGTTTCCACCGAAATTGACCCGTATTTAATCCGTTTTTCAAGGCGTTTTTAATCTCCATAAGTTAGTAGTATGTCTAAAAATTTATATGTTCAAAAACATTATAATCGCGATTATGCGCGTTAACATGCTAACACAAGGCGTACCATTGAATATTGGACTAATAACCGTATGTGTACATTATTTTATGACTTTGTCCATGTATACTCGAGAATATTTGATCGCGTTATTCTTTCGGCTCAACTTCCGTATTGGTTCGTTTCCGTACTTTACGCATATTCGATTCTGTTTCCGTACCCGCATTTTTCGAACTTCGATCCGCCCGTACAAATGAGGTTTTTCCGTCCGTTTTCATCATGTAGGGCCCAACACGGTGTTTGTTTGGGGAGATCGAATCGGCGACCACCGAGCGGCTGGCGAAGCCGACTTCGGCGAGTTTCGTGTGTATGCGATATCGGGACCCGTTGGCAATTAAAAAATCATCAAAACCTGTTCTTCACTCGTCGGAAGCATACGAAACCTCCGCCACACCATTTATAGAATAAAAACGAGTGCGAGTAGTATTCTCGTCCACTTTCGTTTCCAAATTTGTCTTTGTTTGGATTGGAAAAAAAAAATATACTATAGTATAGTACAACACCCGATAAGTAAGTACTCTGTCTTTGTATGGAGTGCTAAATTCTGAACTTCGTCTTTGGGAAAAAGTGCGTATCGTAGGAATCTGATAGTACTAGCTGTAGGCGTCCGTCGCTCGTTCTCGTCTTCGGTCGATGCCTCGTCATTCGAGGCGGGCATCCATCCGCGGTGCGAGTGCGGTGCGGATGCGAGCAACTGCGCCGCTTTGCACCGCGTGGGCCCTATTCTCTGAAGGATTCGCATGCAAGGGTGTGGATATGATCGGGCACGTGTCCGCGGTTATAGAGGCGCGGCGTAGGTGTACACCTAGTCGCGCGTCGCAAGAAAAGGCGCCGCCCTAATTTTTCGATCGACGGGAATTGGGTGTCGCCTTTCTTGGCCAGGAGTGCAGCCGCCCCCGCCCTGCCATGGTCCTTCGCAAGGCCTTCCCACTCAAGAACTCGATTTTTTTTTTTTTAATCGTGGCCAAAACTTGTGACTAGTCTTTCTCCCTCGTAGTAACTCCAAATGTGATGGTTTTTCTTTCTATTTTTTTTTTTAAAAAATGCTTTACGAGGATATTGTATTCTTCTTTGCTATTACTTTTGTCATGTTTTATTGGAAACATTTGAAATTTGAATTTCAAAAATTACCACCACTTGGACAACATTTTTGGAGCATCTAATGATTTCATTGAGAAGAAGTCAAGCACATAAAAGTTGTATAACTTCTTAAGATGTACCCTCAGATTCGAAATTATAGTTCGTTTGACTTTTTTGACCCTAAGTTTGACCACTCGTCTTATTCAAAAAATTTGCACAAAAGCAGTCAAATTTAAGTCATTCTTAAATACCATTTGTTAATAAAGCAAGCTATAACAAAATAAGAGATATTTTGCATAAATGTTTGAATAAGGCAGTGGTCAAAGTTGGGGTTGAAAAAGTCAAACAAACTACAATTTGGAGCAGTTTAGTACACCTTTTATATATATTGGCCATTTCTTCATCCGGCGATGTCGCGGTAACATTGTTCACATGATTTACACATTCTCATATATAGTTGATGAAACTAGGAGAGAGATTTCTAAGATTTGTGACCAATGTCACTAGCACTATGTCGGATGGGGAAGCTTTAAACCAAAAATAAAAATTGTAGATCATGCTAAGTTATGAAACTCTACGGTTTCAAACTTTTTTTGTTTTGACATTACTCCATCTTGTAAAGGAAAACTAGGTCTCAATTTAAAAAAATGAAAAATTGAAATTTAAATGTTTTAATTGACCAAGGATGCACAAACCACCAATATAATTAACGATTGTGGTTCTCAAATATCCATGAAACTTTTCTAGTTTACGTACATCTTTTTGATTTGGGATTTGAGATCATCTTGTCATGGAAAACAAATGTACTAATAGTTTGAAAACATTTATCTTCGGACTTCGCACTTGGATAGCGCGCGTCGCCCATTTCCTTCGCTCCACCTCGCCGCCCGGCCGTCTCACTTTTAAAATCACCACGTCTCCCTACATCGGGACTCACTTTTTGCATTATTGCCGCTCACATCGGCGCCCGGTTGCTCTTTACGGCCGTCGCCCGGTGACATCGGCCGGGATGGAGGAGGGGGGCTTCAAGTGGAATCGCCCTTTGGACTTTGCTACTAAGAGCTTCCACAAAAAAAAAAACCTGTCGTGCCGCCAAGTCCACGGAGCCATTCCACTTCATGCCCCTCCGATACCCTCGCGTTCGGCGCCGCGCTGCCTCGATTCTAGTCTTTCTTTGGCAAGTCGGCGCGTTGTAGTCTACATCCACTCTCGTGAGCGCCGGTGATTGGGTGGCTGCGATGTGCCGTGCCGACTCCAGCGTCCAACCCCCACGGGCGTCGCCCGTCGGCACACCACGAGGCTACCGATCACGGAGTTCGGGGAGAGTGTAGCCCTCGGAATGTTGAGCGGCGAGTGTAGATTCGCCCCAGCGAAGGTCTACTTGATTGTCTTGGCTTCCGGTCATCTTTTAGCGATCACGCCCGGCGTGCGCCGTCGGGTCGAGGGCATGAAACCGCCAAATATGCTCTTACTCGGAACAGCGTAACTGCGGTGCCGCGGGCGTCGGCGTGCCGGTAGGTGTGTTGCGGGGAGATCAAAGGCAACCACCGGCGGCAATTTGGGGACGCGGAAGAACATCCATTATCTTGTACACATTATGGAATTTTAAATTTTGGGCGACTTGGCGGCGCATATGATCCGTGGCGTGCGACCCGCTCTATAGCCCAAATGGTGCCCGCGCCATGGCGGGCATCGTGATGATGGCCCGACATGCGTTTTATTAGTTGTGATAACCGTGTATCTTGTTGTCAAAAAAAAAAACTTCGTGTATATCGTAGTACATGTGTGCATGTGTGATTCTTCTTTGTCAATTTGATGGAAGGCTGTTCGACACGATCGCGATCACGCATGCAGCGCGGAGGTCAAAAGGCTGCCATGCCATGAGGCCCCACTCGCCTTGCCCGGCGGGGCGTGTGAGGGCGGGGAAGCGTGACTTCGGCGGTTTCGTGTGTGCATGAACAAGGGCTCGCGTCCGTCCGTCCGCCGTCCTCGGCGGCCCATCAATCGGTGCCGCGCGCCGATCGAGACCCGTCGATCTTGATGACTTTGGCGATGGCGGGCGTGCGCCCGGTTTGCGGCGAGGTGTGTAGGATGACGGGATACCCAAAGGATACGCATGCAAAGGTGTGTGCATGTCTCATGGAAACAAAATTATAGACTCTAGTTTAATTTGGAAGCGTAAGTATTATTTCTATGAAAAAAAAAATGCTTTGCGTCGGTAGTAAATGGCGCCGCCCTAAATTCTTATTAAGCGCGTTTCAAAGGGTCATGTCGTCCCTCGATCTCTGCCCACGGGGACGGCGCACCGCATTTGATTTACGTGACTTACGCCCACCAATTCCGGCGGTTGCTAACAAAAACAACCGGCGGTCACATGAAGATGCATATTACGTTCAACATAAGGAAGACATAAACACCGTAGTACATTACAATATAATAAATATTACGTTCAACATAATGTAAACACAAGTAGTAGTATATACTACATTACAATATATACTATCAAATAAAGTTGAAGAACTAGCTAATGATATCAAATCATTTGCTCCGGTAAGCGCCGCCGCCGGTGGCCGGCCGGCCCGGCGCGTCGTCATCGATCTCACATCCTGGCGGCGGCGTACATCACCGTGCTCTCAGGCCCAGCGTCGGAGGTCGAACTCATGCATGATGCGGCACCGAGCGCTGCGATGCCGGGCGACTTTGGGGGTGGCGGGCTCGGGCCCATACCTCTTGCATCCCTCCGGCCATGTACGAGGGCGTGGCTATCCTTGGCGGCAGCGTGACCCGTTCCGTCGCGGTAAGGAAACCTTGGGGCGCGGGCGCAATGTCCTCGAGGTCTGCTTGACCTTGGAGCGCGCGTGTCGAAGGCCCTCCCACCGGCCGTCGGGAGCGGGCGGCGCCGCCGATGATTCCATGGAGCAGCACCGGTAGCGTCGGGGTCCGTGGGGTTCCGGCGGTACTTTAGCATCGCCAAAAGTAAAGCGCCGGGGGTCCCGGCGTCCTTGGCTTGCTTGGCGAGCCGACCCCGCGGGATCCGCGGCTGGAGTCTTCCTTCAGCGCCCGACGACCAGCCCGCCGCCGTGTCCATCAACCGCATCCCGGCGTAGCATATGGCCTCCGGATGCCCGGCCTCGAAGCGCTTCTCCAATTGCTCCACGGCTCGAGGACTTCCCAGCGTGGTCGCCGCCTACGGCGTAGATTACGAAGACGGCGGGGCGACACGAGCGGATCATGTCGTCGCGATCGGTGAAGAGGATCCGCAACTTCGGCCGGACTTGGCGAATGTACAAGTAGAGCCATGGAGAAAGAAATCCGTCGGGCTCCTTGCAGTGCACGAAGATCTCGTACAGCAGATCATCTGGCGGCATCAAAAGGAAGCAAGTCGTCGCCGCCCGGCGTCGTCTTGCCTTGCCTTCTTGCGTGGCCTTTCCGCCATTCTTGGATCAATCGACTAATTTGGCCCTAGCCGGCTTCGCCCTCCCGCCCGTTCTTTTGCTTGTATTTAACATCTACGAAGCGGCGCCTCCTCGAAACGGCGGGAGGTGTGCGTTCCAAGCGCGAACCGGCGGGCGGTTCGCCGGGGCAACCAACCCGGTCAACGAGGGGTGGATTTTTTTTATAATAAATAAGAAGCGAAATACTACAAAAGGAAAAATAAAGTAAAAAAAGAGTTGGTTCCCATCTCTACACCATGTGTTTACAAAAAAATAACCGTCTCTACGGTCATGTTTTGGAAGCGTGATTGCAACACGTGCATCCGCTCTACCGTACTCGTAAAGAAAGAAAGAGTGATGCGTCGGTGCAACACATCCCTCTCCACTCCAAACTCAAGTCGTGCTCGTGCTTATTCCCTCCGTTCCACAAAACATGCAACTATGGGTTTCGTGTCCATAAAAACTAGTATTTGTACTCCCTCTGTTCCAAAAAGCTTGCCACTATGGGGGCGTGCGATCAAACTTTCTCGGCTTTGACTAGGTTTATAGAAAATACACCCTCCGTCCCACAAATAATTAGTTTTTGACCTCTACAATTCTTGTTTAATCATTCGTCTTATTTTAAATATTTATCCAATTAATAAAATAAATAAATTATTATGAAAGCATCTCTAACGATAAAACAAGTCATAACAAAATAACAAAAAAAAATTTAAAATTTTTTTTTTTTGAATAAGGCGACGGTCAAACAAGGATTGTCAAAGTAAAAAATGGACATTTTTCGTGCAACATTTATATCTCTAAATAAATTTATTAAAAAACTAGACTTAAAGATCTTTTCAGATGATACTAATTACTTAGTAAAATATTAATATATTTTAATATATAATTGCCCGGCGAGTTTAAATACATTGACTTCTTGGGAAAGCGAGAATTGCATTTTTTGTTTGATGCGAAGGGAGTACTAAATACTACTCTATTGATCACATTGATTAATTTATTAAAAAAATACATCTCATAATCAATCTAATGATATTTATTTCATAACATAAATAATAACAGTTTGTTTGATCGGCCAGATCTTATGCACTTTTTGGCGCTATTATTCAAGCTAGCTAAGCTCAAATAGTGTCATACCGTATGCTATTATTGGTATTTGTTGACAAATTGATCGGCCCTAGCCCAATTGTTAGTGATTGAGTGATTTGGTAACTTTATGGTTGTTTGCTTATGTACTTGACTTGATGCTTTTATGGTTGTTTGCTTTGAGGATAAGAACTTTATTATATGGTTATCGGTATCACTTATCAAATTATCACTTATCATTATAATTATACACTTGTCTGATTTCCTATTTTTTAAAACAAATAGCGTGCTATAAGCGGCGCTATTGCGTGGCTTTACATCTTGGCCTTCACGTTGCAAATAGCGCTATAAGCGGCAATAGTGACGAAACAGGTTGCCGCTCAATTTCATAGCGCACAATCTAAAAGCGTGGGTTGTGATATACCGTATAATACATGTGTTATACGTTTCCAAATTTGTGTGCATGTTTGATTGTTCTTTGAAATGATGAGTGAGCAGAGGGACATGCAAGCTGAAATATGTCCAAGTTTTAGTTTAGATTCTAGATTTTTTAAAATTTAGATTCGGATGGATTTCCAAAATCCGGACTCTAAATAAAATCAAATTTCCTATTGGGATCACGGATTCTAGTAGCTGATTTCATCTCTTTTTTTTTTTTACCCAGATTCCTTTTATGTCCTTCATTCTCTGCACTTCCTACAATATGGACGAGGGGCAAAATGGTAAAATGAAACTTCGAGAATCTGCTGGAGGCGACTCATGTTTCTACATTGGTTTTTTTTTTTTTTTTTTCTCGGGATTCTAGAATCCAAGGTGATTTGTTGTGAGAGAAAAATCTTGGCATTTGGATGGTCTTGATTTGTTGTGAGAGAAAAGCACTTTGTTGGTGGCATTTGAACCGGCCGGCCGAACAAAATTTATCCTTTGTGCGAACGATGGCGGGCGTCGCCCGTGTTGGCGGCGAGGTGTAGGTGTGTAGGAACTAGGATACGCATGCAAGGTGTGTGGATATGATCGGCCGTCTCATGGAAAAAAAAAATACTAGTACTATATGGAAGGCTGCGTCGGTAGTAAATGGCGCCGCCCTAAATTACGTTCTTTGCTGGCGTTTCACCGGTGAGGGTCCGTCCATCTCTCTGCGCCCACTCATACTAGTACTCCTACTACTAAAACCCGCATTTTTACGCCCACCAATTTTGATCGGCGCAAACTGTTCATCTTCCTTTTCCCCGGACCAAGAGCGTAGCGTAGAAAACCGTGCATTTGCGCCTCGAGCCATGGAGAACCTTCCGCGGGGAGTTGCTTGAGCACATTGCGCTCCGCGTCGCCATGGCCGCCATGAGCATCCTATGGAGGGCCTCATGAATCTAAGGGCCACTGTGCCGGGCACGAGGCGTGCCGCCCTCGCCTTAGTGGGATGGAGCATCATTTGGACACAGTCTTTGGCCGGCGGATGAAGCTGGGGGCGCCGCGCACTACTCGCGCGAGTTTGCGCGAAGTTTTGCTGGGCGAAGTCTCATCACCGACCTCGCCAAGTTCGGCAACACAGGGCGTGTTTGAGCGAGCATATGCACGTGTTCGTGGAAAGGCAGCGGCGCGGCACCGCCGGGCCGTTTCGACTTGCCGGAACAAGCCGCCAACTTCGGGCATGAACTTCCTTTCGGTATGTGCACGCTCTTGCGCGCTCTGGCGAACGCCGCGCCGCCGATGATGACCATGCCGAGAGGTGTTGCGGGAGGTGGAGCGCGCGACTGGCGGCGGCGATGGCGCCTGGAAGGCGAAGCGTGCAATGCTCAGCGGTCGGCGTGCGATCTTGCGGCGGCGACACAGTGGTGCCCCATGCGGTGACCGCATCTTCCTCCTCGGCCAAACCGGCGCCTCGCGGGGCGAACATCATCTGAAGAAGGGGCGAGGAGCGTGCGGCGCCATCGACCCGGTGGGTGGAGGGGCGTGGCGGCGGCACTCCCGCATGCTAGCGGCGAGTGTAGGATCCGTGGCGAGTGTAGGAGGTTGTTTGTGCAAGCGGGGTGGGCATGAGAAGCGAGTGGACTCACATGAATCTATGTATATGTTGATGATGGCGACAATGCATCCATGCATTGCATTATGTGATCTATCTTACTTTTGGTGCGTGATGGATGATTATGTGGTAATTCATGTTATATTCATTCATGTTTGCGATGGCCGCGCCGCGACCATGCAGCCATGGCGCGCGAGCACCTCGGCGTTGCTAGCTATGCTGTGCGGATTGGCGCCTTGGAGCCGCTGCGTGTGTCTACCGGTTCACGCCGCCAGCGTTCAATCGTTCTCCGCGGCGGCAACCCCTCTCGGACTGTCCCTGCATCGCCCGAGTCTTCAAAGCGTCTACAACTGCGTTTACGATGCTTTCCATCCCATCCATTTAACCTCGGCCGGTCCTCGTCGGTAGGTGTAAACTACCGCTTCCGTCGTGCCCGCCCGCCACCGTCGGCGTCAAACTTCGATACCGCCCTAAACCGCTCATCCGATAGCAAAAAGATAGGAGCGCTTGGTTCTCACGGGGATCGCGGTGGTGGTTCTTCCGTCGCTAGAGGCCTCATCTCGGTGACATCAGCGCCGCAGCCGGTGTGCCGCCATGTCGAGACCTCGGGGCTCAAGAACCCTAATTTTCTTTTTTTCTTTTTATTAATCTATGGTTGCAACTTGTAGCGGGTCTTTCTCCCTCATCGTAACTCGGATGTGATGATTTTTCTTTCTACGATTTTTTGTAAAATAATGATGTGTCAACCTATTGTATTCTTCTTGCTAATCCATTCCAAATTGTAGGTCGTTTTACTTTTTCAACCCTAACTTTGACCACTTTCGTCTTAATCAAAATTTTATGCAAAATATCACTTCTTTTGTTGTGGCATGCTTTATTATCAAATGTTCTTTAAGAATGACTTAAACTTATTTGTTTTTGCACAAATTGTTTGAATAAGGCAGTGGTCAAACTTGAGGTAAAAGTCAAACGAACTATAATTTGAAAGCGGAGTACTACTTTTGTCACATTTGGTGGATATTATTTGAAAGTTGAATTTCAAATATTTGAAGAGTTAACATTTGAAATTTGAAGTACTAGTATGGAGATAAGTAAGATGCAAAACCATGGGGCCATGGGGCCATGGAGTACATTATTAGGGGCGGGTGCCCATGGGGCCATATGGTGTCGAACACTCTGCGGTAGTAGTAGTACTAGTACTAGTGCACATATTGTCTCTCTCTGTTTCTCTCGCAGTCTCTCTGGCCTCTTCCTTCTCCCATACTCCAACTATACTAGTAGTAGTACTACTACTCTTCTCCCCTCTTACTGCTCACTTCCAAAATAGCGCCAGGCTAGAAAAACCATGGGGGGCTACCCTCAACACATTCAACAAGACTAAAACAAACCTATTACGGCCGTTATGTAAAAAGATTACAGCGTTTGTAAGCGAAAAGTGAGTACTTGTGATGATGGTGCTACTCGGTTCTCATGCAAGTCGTGATGGTTTAGCACCTAAAAAATCAAATAAACACAAGGGTGAGTGAAAACACTCAACAAGTACATTAAGAACCAAAGAACAATCAACTCATGAGAATTCATGAATGAATTCTTGGAACTCCAACTAAATAGTAGTTTCCGTGCGAAGCGGACAGCACTTGAATACTCCTTAGCATTTCCCAGGTAAAAAGCCCAGGAGCAAGTGGGGCCGCCACTTACTCCACGGGCGCTTGAAAATAAGAACCAAATTGCACCTCGGATAAACCGGCACTTGAATTGAATGTAAATGAAAACTTGAAACTTGAATCTCATGAGCTGGGAACTTGAACATGAATCATGATTGGAATGTAAAGGAATAACTTGGAACTTGAATCTTGAAGCAGAATAACGAGAACATGAATGTTGAATAACATACTTGGAAAACTCAAATAAGCAGATCAAGCAAACAAGCCATCACAAAGGTTCATCATGCACTTGCCTTAATAATGCGAAGTGCTCACGGAAAGCGGTTTGGGTCTGCTATCTAGTTCACCACCACGAACAATCATGATTCACACTCAAAGATAGCTCGAAATTTTATTACCTCGAAAATAACACAAACATCTATCTGTTGTTAGCGAATATTTCCTAGCCATCGAGTTGCTCGGGCAACGGATTAACATCGGCTCCCAGCCAAAACAAGGAACAGGGCCACATTGGGTATTTATTTTAGCCTACAAAAATCATGGAATAAGCATTTCTTAATTAAAAGAAGTAATTTTTAATCATACCCAAACTATCAATTCTCAAGGTTTCATATTTTTTATATATAGATATCATCATAGAAGCTACAAAAAAATTTCATGAATTTAGCATGCACCAACAATTAGTTATGAAATTCACAAGTTGGCACATATCCTGAAAAGAAAAAAGAGAAACTGCACTATGCACCACTATTCACCTGAGTCTATGACATCGCCGTTAACCCCACGGATTACGTTGAATTGTTGCTCGAGGTCCTTCGCCGGATTGGAGCAGTGGGCCGCGACGGGATGACCCGGTGCGGTCGAGGGAAGGTACCGGTCGATGGCGGCGGGGAAGAGGTGCGGAGCATCTCCATGCCGGGCGCTTTCTCGCTGGTGGCCACTACTTAGCTCGATTTGGTTCGTGGAGGACCAGCCCGTGAGCCGGGCGACCCTGCACATGGCGGCCATTGCTCTTGCTGTTTTTGTGGTTCCGGCGGGGCGGCAGCAAAGAGAAGGGGTGGCCGGCCTGCTGCAGTCTCTTGACGAACGGAGGCTCGGCCAGCCAGCACCAGCTCTGGCCCGGCCATGGCAGCGCTGCTGCTGCTCACTCTGCTGCTTGGCACGGAAGAAGCGAGGAGATGGCCAGCAGCTGCTGCTTGGAGGGAAGAAGGGAGGAGGAAGGGCACCGGTTTGAAGATGAAGGAGAAGGAGAGGGACAGCGCTGGCGCTGCTGCTCCTGCTTGGCTCCTCGGTTGTCCACGTGAACAGGGGAAACAGAGATAGGGGGAAAACGAGAGAGCCAGAGATGATCAAACTCACATTTTCCACTTCAGGTACTCAAGGCATGACACATAGGGGTTTAGGTGGCAAGGAATTTTCAAGAAGGAGGAGAGTTGGGCGCCGGCGCTGCTTCCTGCTGCCTCTGCTCTGCTCTGTCTTTTGCATTGGTGCTGCTATCCACAAACAAAACAAAGAGTACAGAGGGACAACGAGAAGATGGAGAAGGAGAAAATCAATTTTTCCACTTCATTCATTTAAGGTGCAACACGTAGGGAGGGAGGTGGTATGGATTTCTTTGGTGCCGCTGCCTTCGTGTTGTCAGAAAGCAAGAAATAGAAAGGAACAAAAGGGAGAGAAGGAAAGGTAGAGAGGGAAAAAAGAAATTCCAAATAGTTTTGAAACTAGATTCTTTAAATTTTTATTTTAATAATTCAACCCAAAAACAATTTAAATTCAAATTTGAATTCAACTCAACCAACATATGCAACATATGAATACTATAATTACAATTTAAAATGAATTTATGCCATGATGCTCAATGATTATGCTTGATGATGACATGATCAAAATTCTTAGTACTTATTAACATCGAGGATGTTACAATCCTTCCCCAAAGAAATCTCGTCCGAGATTTTGGAGTGACAAAACCCGTGGGGTAAGGAAATGTGTCAAACACTTTGACTTGCAAGAAATTCACAAAATAACAAGGATTGATATCAAGATGGCAACCAGGAATCAAAAGATGGTCGCAAACAATAAGGGTTTTTCGAAATAACGAATATTAATTTTCAAAAGAGGTTCCAAGGAGAGCGAAAGCACATTAATTGCAGCTATAATGGATCATGACCACGAACCCCGATAACAACGAGCGTCCGGTGGTAACTTCACGTGGTTCGCGATCCATAGGAACCAGATTTCGGCGGCTGCATCATGGTTATGGATCATGGTACCACCATAGAGTACAATTACAATAGCTTTCAGCCAACACATGTTGGTCATCAATTTCAAAGAATAGCATGTGTCATGGTAGAAATAGATAAGGACCAACACATACATAGATAACAAAAATCAAGGATTAGCAGGGTTTCTATATTGAGTTGGCATAGTAAATGAGTGCATCAAAAGTTCCCCAAGGACTAGGAGCTTATGGAGGCGAGGTTCATCAAAAGGTGATATTTTGGCTAAAACTTGGGAAATGACAAGATTTATCGTAATAGAACAACTATAACAAACCATAGTTGTTCTAGAATATGAGGAGGAATTTAAACATCATTTATCTCAACCTAATATGGATGATATGATGCATAGTCGTCCTATACGTCTTCACAACTAAAAAGGACAAGTTAGGTATATAGGGCAATACTTTATACTCTTCTCTCTCTAAACTTCATAGAAGAATAGCTCCCAGAGAAACCGTCGATGAAGTTGACTCTTCATTTTATTTTCAGAAGATGAGTTGAAAATCTCTTGATACCATTCACTCAATAATCGGCGGAAACACAAAAGCAATGTAACCCATGCAACCCAATCCTATAGTGCAAAAAGTGTGTCATTTTAAATCTTATTTTCGAGAATCTATAACCTGCCTTTGGTACCAAATGTAACGCCCGGCTAGAAAAACCATCGGGGCTACCCTCAACACATTCAACAAGACTAAAACAAACCTATTACAGCTGTTATGTAAAAGATTACAGCGTTTGTAAGCGAAAAGTGAATACTTGTGATGATGGTGCTACTCCCGGTTCCCATGCAAGTCGTGATGGTTTAGCACCTAAAAATCAAATAAACACAAGGGTGAGTGAAAACACTCAACAAGTACATTAAGAACCAAAGAACAATCAACTCATGAGAATTCATGAATGAATTCTTGGAACTCCAACTAAATAGTAGTTTCCGTGCGAAGCGGACAGCACTTGAATACTCCTTAGCATTTTACGGTAAAGCCCGAGCAAGTGGGCCGAGCACTTACTCACGGCACGAAAATAAGAACCAAATTGCACCTCAGGATAAGCGGCACTTGAATTGAATGTAAATGAAAACTTGAAACTTGAATCTCATGGGCGGGAACTTGAACATGAATCATGATTGGAATGTAAAGGAATAACTTGGAACTTGAATCTTGAAGCGGAATACTTGAGAACATGAATGTTGAATAACATACTTGGAAAACTCAAATAAGCTTGATCAAGCAAACAAGCCATCACAAAGGTTCATCATGCACTTGCCTTAATAATGCAGCGAGTGCTCTGGAAGCGGTTTTGGGTCTGCTATCTAGTTCACCACCACGAACAATCATGATTCACACTCAAAGATAGCTCGAAATTTTATTACCTCGAAAATAACACAAACATCTATCCTGTTAGCGAATATTTCTAGCCATCGAGTTGCTCAGGCAACCAGATTAACATCTGGCTCCCAGCCAAAACAAGGAACAGGGCCACATTGGGTATTTATTTTAGCCTACAAAAATCATGGAATAAGCATTTCTTAATTAAAAGTAATTTTTAATCATACCCAAACTATCAATTCTCAAGGTTTCATATTTTTCCTGTATAGATATCATCATAGAAGCTACACAAAAAAATTTCATGAATTTAGCATGCACCAACAATTAGTTATGAAATTCACAAGTTCGGCACATATCCTGAAAAGAAAAAGAAACTGCACTATGCACCACTATTCACCTGAGTCTATGACATCGCCGTTAACCCCTGGATTCTGTTGAATTGTTGCTCGAGGTCCTTCGCCCGGATTGGAGCAGTGGACGCGCACGGGATGACGGTGCGGTCGGGGAAGGTACTCAGTGGCGGCGGGAAGAGGTGCGGGGCATCTCCATGCCCAGACGCACTCGCTGGTGGCCACTACTTAGCTCGATTTGGTTCGTGGAGGACCAGCCGTGAGCCGGCGACCCTGCACATGGCGGCCATTGCTACTGCTGTTTTGTGGTTCCGGCGGACGGCAAGCAAGAAGAAGGGGTGGCCGGCCTGCTGCGGTCTACTGACGAACAGGCTCGGCCAGCCAGCACCAGCTCTGGCCCGGCCATGGCAGCCGCTGCTGCTGCTCACTCTGCTGCTTGGCACCGGAAAGAAGCGAGGGAGATGGCCAGCAGCTGCTGCTTGGAGGAAGAAAGGGAGGAGGAAGGGCACCGGTTTGAAGATGAAGGAGAAGGAGAGGGACAGCGCTGGCGCTGCTGCTCCTCTTGGCTCCTCGGTTGTCCACGTGAACAGGGGAAACAGAGAGATAGAGGGAAAACGAGAGAGCCAGAGATGATCAAACTCACATTTTCCACTTCAGGTACTCAAGGCATGACACATAGGGGGTTTAGGTGGCAAGGAATTTTCAAGAAGGAGGAGAGTTGGGCGCCGGCGCTGCTTCCTGCTGCCTCTGCTCTGCTCTGTCTTTTTGCATTGGTGCTGCTATCCACAAACAAAACAAAAGTACAGAGGGACAACGAGAAGATGGAGAAGGGAGAAAATCAATTTTTTCCACTTCATTCATTTAAAGGTGCAACACGTAGGGAGGGGGAGGTGGTATGGATTTCTTTGGTGCCGCTGCCTTCGTGTTGTCCAGAAAAGCAAGAAATAGAAAGGAACAAAGGGAGAGAAGGAAAGGTAAGAGAAGGAAAAAAGAAATTCCAAATAGTTTTGAAACTAGATTCTTTAAATTTTTTATTTTAATAATTCAACCCAAAACAATTTAAATTCAAATTTGAATTCAACTCAACCAACATATGCAACATATGAATACTATAATTACAATTTAAAATGAATTTATGCCATGATGCTCAATGATTATGCTTGATGATGACATGATCAAAATTCTTAATTACTTATTAACATCGAGGGATGTTACACCAAACTCTTACGAGAACCAAACAAGAGTAGAGAGCAGTCCGACACAGGTGCGCCTGCCGCCTTCACCTTCGTCTCCATCCAGGTGCACCTCTTTTATCACATCCATTTAGCTAGATTTGGTTTTTTTCTGTGGTTCTAGAAACAACAAATACTGAGGAAGTTTTTTGTTCGGTGGTTGCGAATCACGGGGTCGCCGGCGGGGGCCTCTGGTGGTGGCTTCTACGGCGAGGTCGCGCCATCGTCTTGACTTCTGGCGACGGGGATCCCGGCGGCGGGAGCGCGGCGGTGAGAGAGGGCGTTGCTCGCGGCGTTCGGAATCTCTTAATCTTCTTGGTGCTTGCGGAGGCCGAAAAGATGTTGCAAAGAGAAGCACATCTTCTTGGGTAAGCACCGAAATCTTGATTGTTAAGTGCATTATCCTTCCTTTTTTTGAAGGTTTTTTGAATGGCTCTAAAGGTTTGTTTTGTCTGCATATACATTGTGACTCGTGCTATCTAACCTTGTACAACATTGCTCAATAATTTTGTTGTCTTATACCTTTTCGATTCATCCTAGGACACCTAGGTACAAACACAAAGACCTACGGGGAAATTATAAAAGGATGGGGAGGGAAGAAGAAAATGTCCACATCTTCTTTGGTAAGCGCCTCATCGGCTCATCTGGTTGAGCTTGGCAACCTTTGTGGCGTGTTCATTCATGAGCTTGGCAACCCACGGCGGTGCGCTCACAGTTTGCCGTACTAGTTCGCTTGCTTGGAGCTCATTCTCCCACCTCTCACGTTGGCCTACTTCATCGATTACAGCGGGGTGAGTTATCTTGAATTTTTAAACAACTAAACAATTGATATGAGCCAAGACAAAAGCGTAGACAAAAATGGATCGGATGAAGAAGAACTTGTGTTTCGGTTTCCACATCGTGCGGGGCATCTTCTTGGGTGAAGAGCGGCGGCGGCCACTACTTCGAATCCGGAGGGCGTATCGGACGGGCTTGAAGTGAATCCACCGCTGGGCTTGCCTTTCCGGTGCGAGATGTGAAACAAAGCAATATCACGAATGTTGTACAGATATTGAAGGTATACCGAGCGTTGATATCTACTCAATGGTGCACTTCTTCATGCATGTAAACAACTATATACTGATACGAAATTTTGTCCTTTGTGTTAGCGGTGACCATATGTATTGCTAATGGACAGTCATTAAGTATTGCATCTAAATATTCCAAGGCCATATTTTACGAGCCATACCATACAAAGAGATTGCTTTTTGATTTTTTCTTTTTTATTCTATCTTCACTGACTTAGTTATCTAAGTTAAATGTGGCAAGTATTGAAACAATTGCATATTATTGGGGTATTGGCATTTAGGATCTTGATAAGAAGTTGGTCCTATGAAAAATACCCGACTAAGTGGATGTTTAATTCAATATTTAGCGCGGCTTTCATTTTCATATGTATGCCAACTGTTCATTAGCATTTTGCTTTGTATTTACATTTTATAGCGAAGAAATCTAATGTCCAATTCATGAATTGGTGTCAACTCTTTTGTAGGTTTTCATGTGAGTATTAAGAATAATTCATGAATTGGCATCGGCTTTTCTGAGAACACTCCCATTTCAATTTAAGGTGAAATTTTGCAACAAGGTAATAACTGAACATTGTCACTTTCATTGATTGGACTTTGTAGTTACCTATGAATTAACCTAACATAGCATTGCAAAATATGACAAATTTTAGTTGCCTCATATAGCACGGCAAAATATATGACAGATTACGCTATTCTTATATAGCTTTAGATTACGATTTTTTTACGTGTAGTTACCTAATGCTTAAATCTCTCTTTGAAGGGATTCAAGGGGGTGCTACATCTATGGTGTGGAGGGACACGTGCTAGGCCTCGGTTTATTACTGCCGATATAAGTTCCTCTGATGGCGAGTTCTACATACTCTTTGAAGCTTTTAGTTATTGATTGCATTTCTTTGTATGCATTTCTGGTTTAGTTGAGTTATTTTTTCGGTTCTTACTGCTGGTTAGGTATTGTAAATTGGGTTCAAGTTAGTTTTGTTTGTTGCGGTGGGGAATAGTTACATTGGATGGATTTGGTTATGTTTATGCCAATTAGTTTTATTCTAACCCCTTTGGTAAATTTACCACTAAGCTTATGAAAATGGCTTAATTTCGAGTTGCAAGCGGTGACAAAATTATAGTCCTTTCACATGGGGCGGTTTGGCTTTTAACTGCGATTTTTGTTGGGCCGGTAAGTATTAGCAAAGCGAGGTTAGCAATAGCGGCAAGGAGGTGTTTGGACAGTCTAGCAAAGCAATTCGTCATGCATTGTTTATTGAGATGGAATAGTAGCAAGGTAGGTTAACTATAACGACAAGAAAGTGGGTTTAATAGCACAATGACTATTATAAGTTTATTTTGCTATACTTCATACATAATGATTTACATACATGGAAATTTGTCGGGGCGAGGAATATTCGGTGTTGCATAGATAAACTATGTCTACGCGCTGCGGACACTAGGTCCTCAATTTTTAAGACATCACGTTTTTACCTTTTTACTCGTGTGGCTTTCCTTTCTGACAATTTGTGAGCATTAGATTCACGACAACGAGGCAAAAAGCCATATGGTTGAACCTCTGTTGCCCGGTGTATATTTGCGGGGTTGGCTTTTTCACATATATATCGTATCCATGCGTTAGTTACATGTCTTCTCTAGAGGTAGTCAAACCATTTTTATTCCATTTATTTCAAGCGAATCGATAATTTTGGTGAGCGATCCTGTTGCTTGTGTTTTTGTGTTATGCGCATTGCGGTTGCAAAAATAGAATCTTGTGTTTCATGGCGCACGAGGACACAAATAGCTATATTTAATTCTATTGTTGCATACATGCCTTTCTTGTTTTACATCGGCCGGTGATGCATCATGCATGTTAAGATGAAAATTATTTACATACTAATTCGAAATTGTAATGTGCTATGACGCCCTACATTCTCTACCATTTATAACATACTTTTAATTTGGTTCTATGCGGGTAGATCCGTTTGCTTGATCTTGAGAAAAATGGCTGGTGCAATGCGGTATGGTAAAGAGATAGCTAAAAAAATCCACGAAAGTGTTTCGTCTCCATTTATGAACTTGCGGTGATCGGGTTATGTGGGTGTGGGATGCTTCATGGTCTACTTTTTTGTATGCACTGTGAGAAAAAATTGGGCCCTAGATTTGTTTTTCAGGACTTGATTACGTGCTGTCTAGCAACATTTGCTTCATCTTCCACGACTACTACCTAACACGCTCCCTAAGCGAAGATTACTGTTTTTGCATCGAGTTGTCATGTGAGGGGATGCCCCATGAATATGAACAATGGTATATTGTTTATGCACGAGATCAATGTATCTTGTAATGTAGTATATTTTGTATCAAGTTGGTCGTATCCATCGGCATTACCAATTGGAGTTACGATGATTTCATGCCCGCATGACTTTATCCTTTGTTGTGGTTCGCTAGATTTAGGTTATGCAAGAACAAAATCTTTGTATCATCATGCGCCGCAGGTGTGCCCTAAAGCTGTTGTGTTGAGGTGAAACCTGACTTAGCCCTTCTATGATAGTTGTGTTCGGCGTTTCGGGACCTTAGCCATCCGCGGTTTGTATTTTTTTATGTATGCATAATATCAATGCTTTTGGTGGCACCAGCTCTATCACAAACCCCGGTAAGTTCATGTTATGCAGAGCAGAACTACTATGGCTATCTCGAGACTCTCGGTGCCACACACTGTCGGTCCATTGTTTCCACTGAGGGCGCGCAAGCTCTCGCGCCTAGCACTAGGTATATATATATATATATATATATATATATATATATATATATATATATATATATATATATATATATATATATATACACACACCGCGTCGTAAATGCCTATCTTTGCCGGCTCCTTCCTCGCCTCTCCACTCTTCTCTGCGCACCAGGAGCCTTCCCAGCGTCATGCGGCGCGCGCGCTCTAGCCTCTTCCCGCCGCGGCGTCGCCACCTCCATTCCTCTTCGCCCTCTCCCTCCCCCGCCGCCGTCGAGAGATGAATGCGGGAGGTTCGCCCCCCGGTTCCTCGTCAGGTGGAAAGCGGTGGTGAGGACCGCAAGGTTCAACAAGGGCGTCCGACCGCCTCCACGGGGTACAAGAAGCAAGGCATCCCGGCGCCTCACGGTACAAAGCAAGGCATCAGGGCCTTGTTGGGAGGCGGAATCGCCTCGCTCACTAGTAACTTGGAAACCCTAGCGATGGTGGCGCGGAGGGTATCATCGGGAGCTTAGCGATGGAGGAGAAAAGAGGACATGCCCGGGTTCTTGCCTTCAACGGCGTCGTCATCGAGTCCTCCTTCCTTGCCCTCGGAGCCGGCGTCGTTGAGTCCGCTCCTCGCTCGGAAGGCGTCGTCCTATTGCTCCGGCCCGGGGGGGTTGGCGGGATTGTGAGCGAAGGAAAAGTCCTCCGGTAGCGGCGTCGGGGTAAGGAGCCGGAGCGGGGGCCTTGCGTCGGGGAGCAGAGCCGGGGAAGTTTGGAGCGACCGGTGAAGTGGAGCAAGATCGTCGTTGGCGCAGGTATTAATGCCATATGAATGAAGACCAATTTTAGTACTATACGGTAGCGGTTTATACTACTAGTTTCGTTTCGGTAGCGACAGCAAGTGAGAAAACCTATTTTGGCTTGGCAAGGCCAAGCTGTTTTGGCATGCCAGGAAATAATGGTAGATTCGGCGACCGTTTTTGCCGATTTAGCATAGTTCCTTATGCATGCTTTGTTTAAATTAAGAAAACCAATTTTGGCCGACTGTTTTTGGCATAGATCTGTGAATATAATGGTAGTTCTCAAATTTTGATTTTGGCATGGATTCGCTTTTGCATGCATGCATGCTTTATTTCACACTCTGACGTTTTCTCAAAATGACCAAATATGCATGAGCGATGCTTGTGATTTGGCCATTTGTGACTTGTTTTTGTCGAACGATCTCATCCCTGGATCCCTCATATGTGTTCATGCGAAGCTCTTTGAAGTTGTTTTGGTATTTGAGGATCTCATCATCAAGGAAGAAATTTGGGCGGCGAGCGAGAGCTCATGATGCATAGGCTCGCTTGCAATTTGTTGAGGCTAGTGTTGGTACACGACGGGGTGGCATGCCTACGATGCCGACAACACACTAAATAATGTGATTGATGTTATGCTGTCTTGACTTACTTTTGGTGATCATGTACTAGCTAGGGTAGTATTATAAAACAGCGTGATGGTACAAACTCGATATTTGGTTGTTCGGTTGAAAATATATATGATGACTAGAAGCTTTGACTTACTTTTTGGTGATCATGTACTAGCTAAAGTAGTATTAAAACAATGTGATGATGCAAACTCGATGATGATTTGTTCGGTTGAGAAAATATATGATGACTAGAAGCTTATGCGTACAACTTGTTAACCACACATACATATGCACGCATATGTGGAAATAATAAAAGCGGTTGCACAACGTGATTTTTTGAGGAAGAGAAAGGAAAATGTATCTCAACGCGCATTACACCGGCCCATTTACAAAGCGGGATCCACAAGAAAGAAAAATTACGAGAGAGTAGAAAGCTCATTGTTCATCTTCCTCGCCGGCCTTGATCCGTTCGTTACGCCGCCCGAGAAGCCGCTTTCCAATCGTCGTCGGGCACGAGCCAAACTCCGCCGGTGGAGGCGCGATGAGAGGAGGGGCTTATTTCTGGCGACACGCCTCCCGGGCACATCGGCCAACTCTCGTACCCACGGCATCCACACCAAAACCACGTGCGAACTTCAGCGGATGCACCATTGCATCAACCCGTCATTTGAACTTCCACAACGATTAATGGATTGTTCACAAGTTCCAACGGGCCGCAACTCAACAGAAGCGAGGAAACCATTCGCGGCAAGCGTGCGTTGGAGACCCCATCTACTTAAGAAGCGCCTTTGTTTCTTCCCTCGGCAAAAAAAACATAGAGAAATGGGATTCATCTCCCGCGACAGCGGCGGCACCATGCCCGGGACCGCGCACTTGCCGCGAGATATGGTGGTCGCCCGGTGGCAGATACCGAACATCGACACGGCTTGATCCGTCGCGATGCCGCGATCGTGGAGGACTTCATCGAAATCCGAGGTAACCGTGTCCAAAGTCAAGCCGGTGCAGGTATGCTCGTTGGCCTCGACTTCGGGTGGAGGATTCTTCCTCCCAACGAGTTTGGCAAAAAGTAGTTCGAGGATCGTATTTGTTCTGCAGGCGTGTGTTGGCCATCGATGCCTTGTATATCAAGTGCACCAGGTTGGGGGCGGTTACCCCAGGTTTTGAACCACTTTCTTCAAGATGAGGGCCATGTGTTCCCAGGCGGCCATAGAGCAGGGCGTGGACACGCCAAGAGTTGATTGCGGGGTCCGCCTCTCCAATCACGCAACTTACAACTTATTGTGCACGCTCTTGATGTTAACGAGTACAAGAATCGGCGAGCGGCGAGTGTCTCCCTCATTTGGATACTCTAGCGTCGGCGGTTCTGAGTTCCTCTCGTCGAGAGAAGAAGCGGAAGAAGCCGGGAAGAAGGACGACCGAGCTCCATCGATCACCACCGATGGGGGACTTTCGATTGTCGGCAGATCAGTTAACTACGCCCGGCATAGATGCCTTCTGTCCTTTGAGATTGCTAATCGGGTTCGGATCAAGCATGGTTATGACTTCATACGAATGCTAATGTGCCATAAATCGTAAAAGTGTCACGTGATGCTGTAAAAAGAACATTCGGCTTTGGGTAATGTATTATATAGAACTTTTTGTCTTTATCCAAGCGTGCGTAAGGTGAGAGAGATACTCTGATTCGCGGGCACCACCACTACTGTCGTGCACTCATACAAGCATTCGAGGATCAGGACGGGCGTCACGGTCAATGAAGTGCAGTAACAATCCGTATATGCAGGACACCTATTGCTATAAACGTCACCGACAAGCGTGCATTGTAATGGGCGTGATAGTTCTGAGGCGCCTGTACACATGGCGTCGTATATTGACAGCGTGCAATATTTCCGAGCGTTTCTGAGACTTTTTGCTCCGGTCGCCGCGTCTCTACACTATCACTTGGCGTCTATACAGCGATTCGTGTATCCGCAGACACTGGTGATACAAATCGTCACTAACAAAATCGCGTATTTGTATAAGCCCGAGTCTGATTCTGATTTCGCGATGCACCCATACAGCGTCTGTTTGCGGTCAATGCGCAATAGTTTCAGCGATATGATGGTGTTTGACTAGCAGCGTCACGTAATTTGCCTTGGCGCGTCCGGTAGCGAATGTCTGGATCACGAGGGGGGCCTTATACGGTAAAGCAGCGTGCGAATCTAAGCAGCGACTTTAATACGTGACCGTTCTGAGACCCTTCACACATTCCAAGCGTTTGTGAGCAGACGGCGTATACGCTAACACTACGCGACCAGCAGTGAGAAGAGAGGCTGAGGAAGGAGGAGGAAAAGGAGAGAGAGGGCGGGTGGCACCAAAAGGAGTGTCGTGGGTAGGTACAAACGTATACAAACACGGCGTCACGAGATTAGTGTTCGTATCCCGCGGGCGACCCGGCTCAAGAATGCGTGCATTGCTTTATGGCGTGTCTAAAAGATATGGTGAATCTTGCGGACGCGGTTTGAAAAGGCATCACTACGGTACTTGGCGTGCGTATCCGAGAGCAGCGGCAATGCGACGGAAAAATGCAGGCTCGGTTAGATCGCGGCGTCTATAATTACCCTTATTTGAGGCGGCGTTTTTGGTAGAATGAAGGACGGTAGGCACACCTAATCTTGGCCTTCGCCCAAACGCTGGCGTCAATAATATGGCGATACGGGCGCCGCGTTATAGCGGCGTCTGCAGGCTGCTTGGCGGTTATTAGCCTTTTTACATGAGTGTAACCCGTTCGCACACCACGTACACTCCGTATTATAAATTTTCATTTCGGTGATATGTATATATGCGCGCGTGTAGTGTTCGGTAATAGGTCATGTCACGTGATACGTCACGGTGCGGCCTTGAGAAATCGTGTTGCTCTAGTATTCACACGGTTCCACTTAATTAAACCGGCAGTGTCTCTGCTTCCTATGAAAGGGTGTGCTCCTGGCACAGCTGCGTCGGCCAGGGTTATATCAATGTCGTAATAACGCTACTTTGGGTGCACTTCCGGGAAACAGGCGGTGATCACATATATCGCTGCTTGGGTGGTCACTACTGCGGCGATGTTATGGGTATCACCTCGGGTTAAAATTGAGAAGCTGGCGGTGTTTTGCAACGTCGTGGCGGTTGATGCGCGCCTTGGCGGCGACCACTCGCCATTGCGGCGGGAGCACTTCTTTGCGTTCTCCGTCTACCCGGCCACGGTGCTTAGTTTGCGCGGTGCCAATTATCCGGCGGTGGTCGTCTATATCCTTCTTAGGGGTGCCAGGTGAAAGCGGCGGGTGATCGGTCATTACCGGCGGCATCGGCCTATAAAGCGGCTAGTGTGGCCTTAGGATTTTGCAATTCGGTTCTCTTGGTCCTCTTCTTGATACTCTTGATTGAGTTGCACATTCTTCTTCCTCAATCTTTTTGCTACTCTCCACATACATATCTCTATAGCCTCTCTATGGGAGAAAGCTTCACGTACAAATATATCGTTCTTATCGTCTTAGGCCACCAAAATGGTTCACAAGAGGTGCTATAAAAGAGTCTTACTAAAAAGATTGAAGCGTGTAGCGAAAGTTAGAACATTTGTGAGATTCATGGAACCCGTCGGTTCTATGTGCTTGAAAGTGGATAATTTGGTTTTACATGTCCATGAGAGACATGGCATTCTCAGGAGAAGATCATAGCCATCTATGAAAATCTCCTTCCAATCCATGAATCTCCTTTGGAGATCAAAATGAGATTTTCATAGATTAAGATGATCTTCTCACCGTGAATGCCTATGCATCTTGTTATTGGACTAAACCCGCGGCTTAAGGTGAGCAAATAAAAATTTGCTTGGCATGTCCCTCCGACCTTGCTTGTGGTCATCTTAAATCCGGTCATTGCCTCTTTATGGATCAGGGCACAAGGGGTATCTGATTATACCGATGGGACCTCAA
>JADLZK010008915.1:0-83978 GCA_015847255.1 Hyparrhenia diplandra
GGTTTCCATAGTGTCGGCGTTCGGGAGGCGGGGTGCCTCGGTGCCTAAAAAAGAATTTATAGGCCGTGTGCCCCTCCTCCTATGGCGAGCGCAAGATGGACACGCACACGGCGATTTATCCCGGGTTCAAGCCAACGGGCCCTTTACGTCCAATGGTGGTGTCTCGCTCGTGTTACCTCGCCAAAGGTGAGCTTGTAGTAGGGGTTACAAGGTGAGAGGGAGAGACGCTTATTGGGTCTCAAGCCCCCACGATCGTGGTGGTGGTGGTGGTTATGCTTCCGTATGCGGGATCCCCTGCTAATGGGGGCATTACTCCCCCCTTTTATAGAGGGAAGAGGGAAGTAATGTTTACATATGTGGATGCCTAGGTGGCTAATTCGAGGCTATGCTCGTTGCATGCGCGCGGCCGAGGGCCGGCCGGCTTGGGCGTTGTTTGATGAAGACACGCGTCCTAATCCGAGATGGCGGACGCGGTTGCAGTGCGGCCCGAGGATCGTGAGGCGTCCCCCCAGGGCCCGCATGGCGAGGGCCGGGTCCTGTGAAAGCCGGCCGCGGGCGTGTCATAAGCCCGAGGGTCTCGCCCGCCTGTGGCGCGCTTTGACGACATGCCGGGGAATGAACAAAGGTCGCCCTGGTTTCCCGTGGCCGGGCGGCGTACGCGCCACCTGCTCAGCCTTGTGTCCCACGGTCGGATTTGGGAAGTGATCTCGGGGGCCGATTGATCGGGCGTGAATCGATGGCTCCCGCGCTACCGCCGTAACCGCATTAAATGCAAATTGCTTCCTTCCTTGAGACGGAATCCTCCTGACGCCCGAGGGTCTATGACCCGTGGCGGAGCGGAGCCACCCCGCCGAGGATGGAGCTGGCCCCCTGGGCGAGTAAGGAGCCTCGAGGGTGGTGAGCTAGGCCACCCTGGGCGAGGCGGAGGTCCCATCCGAGGGCGGTGAGCTAAACCACCCTCGCAAGACGGAGAATTGGGGTTGAATCCGAGCCTTAGGTTGGCCGATGATGACGGGGCGCTATGAATTGCCGCCTTGTAAAGGTCCCCGACCTTGTCCTCCGTGAGCTGAGCGAGCTCTTTCGCTGCTGTGACTGACAAGGGCCGCTCAGGCCGACCGCCTTCACATAGGCGTTGTGGCTCTTGGCCCGGTCCACTGCCCGCTGGGCCGCCTCCTTCTAAGCGGGATGATAGCAGGTCGGTGCACCGGCCCCCGACGGGCCGACGATTTCTCAAGAGAAGGAGAATGTCACTCTGGTCCAATATTTGGGTCCCCGACAAGAAGTTTCGAGCCCCCGAGCGAAAGTGTGGACTCCCGCCGGGGCGCTGCCCCTGCCGCCTGTTTTTTCTCGTGGTGGTTCGTTAATGGGTGCGGGCAAGGAAGCACTGCTTGGGTGTAGCTTCCCCGAGGCCTCAATGGGAATGATTCCTCTTCGAGGTCTTTATACCGACGGGCAAGGCCAAAATAGCCTTAAATCGCGCCTGTTTGTGCGGAGTCCGCTTGTTTTTAGTGGGCGGCGAGGCCAGCGCTTATGGCATAAAGGTCGACCGGGCTTCCCTCGACTTTGATTATACGCTCCTCCGTAAGCCCTCCCGAAAGGGGGGGAGGAGGGGAAACACACCTAAGTGCCTCAAACCCGACCATGGTGCGCTTCCGTTTGAAGCGTTATGGCGAATTCGGGTTTAAGTGGGGTGCAGGTGCCTCCCCGGGAGCAAAGGGTCGGCTATGTGATCTAGGATTCACCCCATGAGAACCCTCGGGACGCTTTTAGTATCCGGGGTTTGTGAGGTCAACCCCGAGGGCCTGTAGGCCTCCCACGGATGGGACATCTCTATAAGCGACACTGCCCGGGTCTTAAACACGTTGGGGAAATCCTGAGGGGCCGGTATAGCCGGGTTGTGCATTTCCATCCTGTCCCGGGTTCGGGTTATCCCAGGCGTCAGAAACCCATGTGGGCCCAGCCCTCGGCAACCTCGGATCGTAGGGTGCACGTTGGCGTGCGCCAGCCCGAGGCTTCGTTTGGTTCCTGCCGAGGTGAGAAACCGCCATCGGATCGACTTTTTGCCCCTTAGGGTCGCGCTTCGGCCGGATATGAACGGGCCGGACGGTTTTACCCCGGCGAGAGGCAGGCGTCCTCGCCGCGCCAGAGGTGGCGTGTTTGCGGTAAGATGGGGACGTGGTTTCCGTGGCTTCTGTCGTGGCGAATCGAGAGCACCGCCAAGGTGCATTAATTTTGACGGCTCCTGGCTACCGAGCCGTTGGATGAGCGGTTCCCTGCTTTCATCATGGGCCGTTCATTCCGTATCGGGGTTTCGTTCGCCCGAGCGGCCGGGTTTGCCTTCCCTTCCCTATAAATATGGGGGTCGCTTCGAGGCGGCGGATAGTTGCTCCTTTGTTCTTGCCATCGCCTTCTTGCCTTCTTGCAAAGAATTAGAGAAAGAAAGAAAGTGGAGAGGTTAAGGGACAAATCCACTTGCCTTGTGCTCGTGTGAACGGTGTTGCTGGTTGTTGCCTCGCCCCCTCCCGCTCGTCCATGGCTAACTGTGGCGGCGCATAACACGGAGGAGGTGCTCGATGCCGAACCGTGGCGTCGAGAACGACGCGACGAGGGAAAACCAGCGCCTTGTCGAGGAAGGGTTTTTCGCCGCATTCAATGTCGAGCGGCCGGAGTGGGATTGCCGCATTGGACCGAGGGAGGAGCCTAACCTCCCGATGGCTAGGTGTGGTGAGTCTGGCGGATCTTCACCGGCGGGTGGGATGCCGGGCGGCCGGTTTATTCGAGCGATTCTTCATCATTATGACGCCGAAGCCCACCATCTGCCCCCGAACTGAGTCTCCAGCGGTTATCTTTGTTACCCTCCTGTGAGGGATTTCGGGGATCGGTTGCATTGGGACCTTTTGGCTGTGGTTCTTCTTTAAGCGCATTCACCACGCCGGTGGTGGGGGGAGGGGCACGGCGGTTGGCGCATTGGTGTGGCTGGGCCGCAAGTCCGATCTGGAGCGCATAAGGCCGAACCGAAGATGGGTACATCCTTTCAAGCTTAATCTCTTCTAATAAGGGGTGGCGAGGATCAATGGTTCTACCTCCGCAATGATGGGAACGCTTCAGAGATACACCGGGCGCGCTGGGCCCCAAACGGCGTCAGAATAAAGTGGAACTGGGTCCCCCCTACGGATCATCCGGTTGGAGGGTTTGAGGCAGCGATCCCGCTGCTCGAGATGGGGGTGTGAACGCAGCGGCCGTGGTAGTCGCTTTCATCGGCGTCGGTGTTGCCATTGATGGTTCGCCCTTTGCTCATGAGTCGATGACCTCCCTGGCCGGCGGTCTTGAGGAGTCTCGGATGTCATCCTTCTCGCTTCCACCGATGGCGGCCAAGAGGGTGAGGGAGGCATTGGGGTCCAATACCCGGCCCCTCAATTCCCGAGATCCTTTGGCGCGCCCGCCCGTGGGTACATCTCCTGGTAAGCGCTTTTTTGGCTTCGGCGTTTTGCATTGTCTTGTTGTTGCCAGCGTGGCTACCACGGTTCTATTCCATCTTCTTGCGTGGTCGTTTGAACTATCACGACTCTCCTCCGCTTTGTGCCCGATCTAGATGCGTAGGCTGGCGGCAAACCGTGTTCGGAACGAGGCGGCGAGAGGGCGCGGGGCTGAAGGAGGGGAGAAGAAGAAAGAAGAAGAAGTGGCCAGCGCCAGCCGTCGGGCCGAAAGCAAAGCAGGCGGGGCCAATCGCTGATACTCGACCGAGGAGGGACGAGGATGAGGAGGACGAGTTGCCGTGAACTCGTCGATGACGATGTGGCGGCTTCGTATAGACCGAGCCTTGGGGTTGCCGACCCACTCGGGGGCCGCTACGATGCCCGAGCTGAGGCGTGGAGGCAGCCGGGACTCGTGCCCGAGGCTTTCCTCCCGGTAGGGCCGGGAGTGGCGGCTCGGGGTTTCCCCCGATGTGGGCGCCTGACGCCGCAAGGTGAGGGCTCGTGAGGACCAACGACTCTGGAGCGTCGCGGGGCGCCGCCGAGGTGAAGAGCTAGTGACGCCCCTTCCTGCCCGGCTCCCGCGTGCGAAAACCGTGGGAGACGGCCCGGTGCGTGAAGCGCGATGCCAGTGTCGATCTTCCGTGCTCGGCCACACCGGGCGATCCCTCGGGCCTCGTGAGTCCCTTCGTGTTTCGCGGAGTAGCCTTTCGCACGGTATTTTGGCTTCTTGTTGGCCCAGCGTTCTTGACTTCGGGAAGCGGGGCCCCCACTGTCCCTTGCATCCCAAGAAGGCCTCGAAGGCTAGTGCGCAAGCCTCGTAGGGGCAGCCGGGGGTTGTCTCACAAGACGTTGTCCACAGTTGGGCCCCGGTGGTGTTAGCCCCGACCTCGGGGAGGTCGGGCCGGCGGACGGCGGGAGATTACCCGAGGTGGTTCAAGCCCACGGTGGTGATGGGGGGTCGAATCCACCCGGCCTATGGTGGTCGACTCAGAGAGAGCTCACCGGTCAGGGCTGACGCGCTGACCAGCGCCGCCGAGCGATTAGCGCCGTTTGAGGGGTCCCACGACGCGGCTGCCCTCCCCGAGGAGCCAAGCCCCTTCAACCGAGAGTTCTCTCGGGAGGAGCTCTTCGAGGCGGCGGAGACACGGAGGTCTTCACTTGTGTCGGCTCCCACCGATCCGGGGGCTCATGAGGCGCACTGGTGACTTCCGTTGCTCCATGCGCTTCGGTTGGGACGCACCCTTCGCAAAGCGCCGTCTCGGGCGTTTGGTGAGGTCCATGCCTCGCGGGTCGCAGTGAAGGACCTCTCGACTTTACTCGTCCGGTTTCCCGAGCCGCGAGGAGCCGCCGGTGGATGAAATGCTTCCTCCCAGCCGACTCGTTGGGGTGGTCCCCCTTGACCTTGGGTGATGCGGGGTCCCGCCGCCGTGGTGATCGATGAGACCGTCCCGAGGTCCCGCGGAGGACCCATGAGCGTATCCGCCGATTGGTCGCCGACGGCTTGGGCGAAGATGGGTGACACCATAACCGGGTCGTCTCGCCAGGCCGAGCGGTGAGTGTCTTGGCTGCCATTTTTACGCTGCATTTTCTTTATGTATGTGCCATAATTGGTGGTGTCTTTGCCGCGAATCTCGCGATTCGCCCGGAGAAGTCCGAGCTCCTTCGCCGTAATGTCTCGAACTGGACCGCCTCGCGGCGACGCGGGTGAAATTGATTGAGTCGAAAGCGACGCCCCGCTTACTACCTTGTCGAGGGAGAGGAGTCTCGACGATGTGCTCGGAGGCCGAGCTCGCTGGCCAGGTCCGAGGCCGCCAAGGTGGCGCAAATTTAAAATGGCTCAGATGAGCCGGGACTTTGAGGATGCGGAAGCAGATCCCTCCAGACTGGAGGAGGCCAATGGCGAGCGGGACAGATCCCGGGAAGAGGCGAGGAAGCAGCGGAGATGTGCGACGCCCGAACACCAGACGGAGTTGGTGTCCGAGGGGAGACCCTGAAAGAAAGGAGAAGGAGCAGCTCCATAAGTCGCCGCGGTGATGAGCACGGTGTGATGTTGGGCTGGCGGCAAGTGCCAAGGTACGTTCTTTCCTTCGGTAGGTCTTTTGTCTTTGATCCCTTTGTTTTGCCGACGTTGCTTTGGTTGTCGCCAGGGGCGGAGAAGATCGGACGAGGCCGTGGAGACCTCGCTACGCCTTTCGGGGTTTGGAACAAGAGCGTAAGTCATACCGAAGGAGGGCGGGAGGAGGCCCCGGCTCGACTTCATCCGCCGCTTTGGGGCGACAACCTAGAAGGTTGGACCCCTCGCGGCCGCACCGGCCCGCGCCGTGGGTGGCTTCCTTTTAGGTCGAGCTCCGAATGCCTTCCGATCGGGCGTGCGACGCGTGCATGGTGGTGTTACGCTCGCACTTCCCGATGCAACCCGTGGTTCTGAGCAACGCCACGGGGGCTTCTTCCTCGGCTCGAATGACGAGGGCGTGGCCGACCCGCCGGGAAGGATGCCGCCGATGCCGCCAAGACCGGGAGTTGTATAACCGTGGGCGATGCTGCACGCAGTTGGCCTCCCGCTTTGAAGGCGAGGTATGCCCTCGTATTCCCCATAGAATCAAGCTATGAGGCGGACACGGAGATGCGGGATGCCGTCTCAGGATGCGCCAACGGCCCCGACGTGCCTTTCGGGGGGATGCCGGGCCGCCGAGGATGTTGCCTCCTTGAGATGTTGCCTCGGCGGCCGATCGTGAAGTGAGGTGGACGAGGCTCGCGACGCCCCCTGATCTCCCCTTGTATGAAAAGTTAAATGGGTAAGGGATATGTACATAAACAATGGTGCTGCAGAGGCCTTGTGTCTTGGGGCAGGTGCGTTTTATGATTGTGTTGCGTCTCTCGAATTTCTCGTTTATTGTGTGGCCGGTCGCTTGCTTTCTCCTTTCGCGAGATAGTGAGCATGGATGCCAGGGGGGTGGTCCGCATCGGGTGTCACTAGGGGCGATCCGCTTGGATCGGCTACACTCACTTAGGATCTGCGTAATGCGACCTTCGCAACTTAAACGATCGATCCGGGTGTGCGAGGAGAACTTTTTTCTTTGAAGAAAAAGTTTCAAAAAAGAAAGAGGAGGGTCCCTGGCGGGTCCCCGTGTAGCCCCCCCGAGGAGTTTTAGTCTTGTCTTGGACGAGACTAAGACTCCCTTAAGGTATGCACGAAGTTTCTCTTCATAAAAAGATGTAGATCTTTTATTGAGCGAAAAAACGTAAGTGTTTAATCTTCAGTGCGAGGTTAAGGGTAGAAGCGGCGTAGCTGTTCTATGTTCCAGCGTTGGAGTAGACTTCACCCTTCTCGTTCTTGACTTGTTGGTTCCGGGCCTTAGTATTTCGGCGATGAAACACGGCCCTTCCCAATGTGGCGTGAGTTTGTGACGCCCTTTGTTATCTTGCTTCACCGATGCGGGGCATTGACTTGGAACTCGAGGCTTCGGGCCGCTTGGCGTGATACTTCCGAAGAGCTTGTTGGTATCTCGCCAAATTCAGAAGCGCGACATTCGGGCCTCATCGACTTGGTCGATGGAATCTTGCCTTGCTCTTTGGTTGCCCCGCTTCGGTGTAGGCTCTTGACCTTGGGGACCCATATTCAATGTCTCGTGGGCAAGATCGCCTTTGGCTCCATAGACTAGAAAGAATGGGGTGAAACCCGTGGCTCGGCTTTTGTTGTTCGGAGGCTCCATAGAACCGACGGTAGCTCTTGGTACCACCTCTTCCCATACTGGTTCAGCCGATTGAAGATCCTTGGTTTGAGGCCTTGCAAGATCATGCCATTGGCACGCTCCACTTGACCGTTGGTCTTTGGGTGGGCTACGGCCGAGGTGTCGACCCGAATGCCGTAGTCGTCACAAAAGTCGAGGAATTTCTTCCCCATGAAGTTGGTTCCGTTATCCGCGGATGATGGAGTTCGGGACTCCAAAACGGGAAATGATGTTCGTAATGAACTTCACCGCTTCCCTCTCGGCGAGGGTTCACCATTTCGGGCTTCGATCCATTTGGAGAACTTGTCGATGGCGACTAGGACATGAGTGTGTCCTCCCGGTGCCTTTTCGGGGACCGATCATGTCGAGCCCCCATACCGCAAATGGCCATGTCGAGGTATGGTCTCGAGGCAGGCTTGTGCCGAAGATGTGTCTTCGCGGCGTAAAATTGACATCCCTTGCGGATGCGCACAACTTCATTCGCGTCCCGTATCACGAGGGCCAGTAGAAGCCTTGTCTCAAGACTTTACCGACAAGAGTCCCGGAGTGCGGCATGATGGCCACACTCCCCTTTGTGGGTGTCTTCGAGCAAATTCTCCGCCTTCCGCCGAGGGTATGCATCGCATGTATACTCCCCGAGGCTCCTTTCTTGTAGAGTTCTTTTTGTCTCCAATAAGCGCGAAGGATTTTGCCCTTCGGGCCGGTCGGCGAGCCTCGCTCTTATCCTCGGTAATTCTCCTTGGGATAGGTATTCCCATAGAGGCTCTCTCGGTCGGGGACTTGGTCGACCGCCATAGCTTCGGGCACGGCTTGTTCTCGAAGTCGTCTCGGGGGAGCCCTCGAGGGTATTTCCAAGGCGGTGTACCCGACCAGGGGCTCATTAAGATCTTGGGTGAGAACGTTCGGGAACGGTACCTGGGTCGCCAGCGACCTTGGCGAGTTCGTCCGCGGCTTCATTGTAACGCCTTGGAGTGTGCTTGTGCTCAAGCCCGTGGAACCTTTCCTCCAGTGCGCGCACTTCTCGGCGGTATGCTTCCATCTTGGGGTCGTGGCAGGGCGAGTCCTTCATGACTTGGTCAATAACCGGGGTTGAGAATCCCCCTTGGTTTCCAACCGTCGGATCCCCGAGGCTAAACCGCGATCCTAAGACCGTTGATCGGCGCCTGATTCTCAACGACGTTGTTGGAGGCAGGGAATGCAAACCGGATGGCATACCTTGTGTGAACCCCAAAGGGGGTGAGATGAAAAGCAAACCGGCACCCGCACTGTCTTCATCATGGACCCATCGGTACATGGTCCAACACTTTCGGCTTGGATGGGCGTAGGGGTAATTGTGTATCACCTATTCGCCACAAAATCGGCCAAGACTTGAGACTTTATTGCCTTGCGAGGCAGGAATGATATCGTCTCGCCCATGAGCTCCACGCCCACTTCGCCCTCTTCCCTGTGGCTTCTCGGTCGGGATGATCTCCCGAGGGGGGAATGAGGATACCACGGCAACGGGTGCGCGAGGAAGTAGTGGCGGTTTTCTTCGTCGAGTACGATAGCATACAACAGTTTTGCATCTGCGAGTATCGAATCTTGGTGTCGGAAAGTAATTCATCGATGAAGTAAGCGGGCGTTGGGCGGCAACGTGTGCCCTTCTTCCTCCGCTCTACTACGACCACCGCCGACTACCGGTAGTGGCCGTGGACGTAGAGGAGCAAGGTCTCTCTGGGTTTGGTGGCACCAGGATTGGTGGACTAGTCGGGAGCTTCTTGAGGTTGCCGAGGGCTTCTTCGGCCTCGGGGTCGGGCAAAGTGCTCGGTCTTGCGAAGGAGCCGATGGGGGAAGGCCCCTTCCCCAGAGGCGGAGATGAACTCGCTTAGTGAAGTCGGGCGGCCCATGACCTTCACGAACTCCTTTGAGGTCTCGGATTGGCCCCATCTTCGTGATCGCGTCGACCTTGGTTGGGTTTGCTTCGATGCCTCGTTGAGAGACGATGAAACCCGGCGGCATCCCTCGAAGGGGACCCTCATCGCATTTTTCGGGGTTGAGTTTGACTCCCTTCTTGTTTAGGCACTTTCGAAGGTTTCTCAGAGGTCTCTCACGAGGTCCGGCGTTTTCTTGGATTTTACCACTATGTCGTCGACATAGGCTTCCACAATCCTCCCAATGAGTTCTCAGAAGATGATTTGCATGAAGCGGTGGTATGTTGCCCCAGCGTTCCTCGGAAAAGGCATTGTGAGGTAGCAATACATCCCGAAGGGTGTTATGAAGCAGTCGCGAGTTGGTCGGACTCTTTCATTTTGATCGATGGTAGCCGGGTATGCATCGAGAAAGGACAAAGTCTCGCACCCAGCGGTGGAGTCGACAACCGGGTCGATTCGAGGTAAAGGAAAGGAACTTTCGGACATGCTTTGTTGAGACTAGTGTAGTCCACACATCCGCCATTTCCCATTCTTTTTCTCTACTAATCTGAGGATTAGCTAACCACTCGGGGTGGAATACTTCTTTTATAAATCCGGCCTCACAGTAGCTTGTGGATCTCCTCGCCGATGATCTTCCGCTTGGCGTCATCAAACGGCGCAAGCTATTTGCATGATGGCTTTGAGCCCGGCCGGATGTCTAGGGAGTGCTCGGCGACATCCCTCGGTATGCCCGGCATGTCCGAGGGTCCCCATGCAAAACGTTTTGGCGTTCGCACGGAGGAAGTCGACGAGCACTTTGCTTCCTATTTCGGATCCAGCTCCGGTGATAGTCGTAGCTTCTCCTTCGGTTGCTTGGGATCGAAAGTGGGATCTTCTTGGTGCCCGAGGAGGGCTCGAAAGCTCCCGGCCGCGGCGCTTTGGCCTCGTGCTCGATTGCGATCTCGTCAAAGCTTCTCTTGGCGTCGGCAATGAGTGCCTCGGCAATGGCGAGTGCCTCGCGTACTCCACGCTCTCCACGCCGCACTCATATGCGTGAGGGTGCGAAGGGCCTGTCGTGATGACACCCTTCGGCCCCGGCATCTTGAGCTTGAGGTAGGTATAGTTCGGGACGACCATGAATTTGGGATAGCAAGGCCGCCCAAGGAGTGCGTGGTATGTACCCGGACTCTAAGGATCTCAAAGGTGAGAGTCTCTTGCCTGAAGTTCGAGGGGGTCCCCGAAGACCGTAGGTCGATCTGCCGAGGGGCTTGAGTTGCTTGCCGGGGACGACGCCGTTGAATCCGGCCGGCCCCGGGCGGATCTTGGACTTGTCCACCCCGAGGAGGTCAAGCGTTTCCGTAGATGAGGTTGAGGCCGCTTCCTCCGTCCATGAGGACCTTGGTGAGCCGGGTATTGGCAATGATGGGATCCACCACCAATGGATAAGCCCGGGTTTGGGATGTGCCGAGGGTGATCCGACCGGTCGAAGGTGATGGCTTGGTCCGACCACTTGCGCAGCCGGGATTGCCGGCTCGGTCGCGTACACCTCCCGCCGCTCCTTCTTGCGTTTGCCGCACCGACATGTTTTGGTGTTGCCGCCCGAAGATCATGAAGCAGTTGTTCACCTTCGGAAACCCTGGTCACCCCTGGGATTGCCCTCGGGCGCTTCTTCCTCCTCCTCCTCGGGAATGGCCCCGAGTTTGGTGAAGTGTTTGCGCACCGTTTGCATTCCCCGAGGGTATGCTTGGCCGGGTAAGCGTGGGTTCTCGCACGGCTTCTTGAGCATACTTGTCGAAGGTTTCTTGTGGCGGAGCCTTGGCCCCTTTGGCGGTCGACCCGCAGCCACCATGTTTTCGTCCCCGCGTTGAGGCCCCGCCCTTGCCCTTGCGGCTCTTGTCCTTTTCTTCTTCTTCTTGTTCTCCCGAGGTTGGGAGCCCCCGGGTTCCTCCTCCTTGCGCTTTCCCTTGCTCCGGGCCCCGATTGAGCAGAGCTCAGGCGGCCTCCTCTCCGCTAGCAAACTTAGCGGCGATGTCCATCGGCTCGTTTGCCTCGGTTGGAGTCGGCGCCCGGCTTCTTCACGAGATCACGGCAAGAGGTGCCGGCCAAGAAGGCCCCTATGACGTCGAATCCGTCACATTAGGAGCTCGGTCCGTTGCTTAGAGAAGCGGATGTAGTCACGCGAGGACTTCGTCGGGTTTTCGGCGGCGTTCGGAGGTCCCATGAGTTACCCAGGCGTTGGTACGTGCCCCGGAAATTACCTCGAAGGTTCTCTCCAAGTCCGGTTTCATATGAGGTGCGGTGGAAGATGTTCCAGCGGGGCCCCGGGCCGAAGTCGGAGGATACGGGGGCAAATTTCTAATGATTACCCTTTCATCGTGTGCCCCCGCAAGCGGCATGCTAGCCGATAGTCGGTCGCCCATACCTCGGGACGAGTTTCTCCGAGTACTTCGATGTGGTTGGCGCTCGAAGCGCGGGGAGTGGCGCCCTCCTCGATATCCCTTGTGAAGGCCCGTGGCGGTGGATCCGAGTACCCTGGTCGTCGGCGTGCTTGTGCGTCTCGCCGCTGCCGCCCGAGGTGAGCCTCGCCGTGGCGGCTTCGCCGTCGCTTCGATCGTCCCGAGGGTCGGGGCACCTCGGTTGCGGTCTTGTCGGGGTCTTCTATGCGCTCCTCGGGATGGGCGGTTGCAGCGGTTGTCATCCGGACGTTCTCGGACCCGGCCTTGCCGAGGCTCGGCTCCTTTCAGTTCGACGGAGCCCTCGGCGACTCCGCCCGACTCTTCGTCGTCGTGATGTCACGGCCCGATCTCGGAAGCGGAGCTCTCCTTTGTTGTATGACTGCCTATTCGAGGAGATGTCGAGGCCCTCACGGCCGCGCCTTCCCTCGGCGGTAGAGGGTTCGGGCATTAGGCGTACCAAGATGGCGGCCGCCGCCACGCTGAGGCCGCTCGTTGAACGGGCCGCTATGTCGGGGAAGTGGTGGTACCCCGTCAGTCCGCCGCATCCAGATCCGTTGCGATCATGAGGCGCCCCTGGGGACTGCCGCGGCTGGGCTTGCTCCGTTGGATGTTACGCTCCAGTCGTCGAAGTCGTCGCGGCGACTCGCCGGATGCGGTCCTGCCGGATCCTGCAATTTGCAGATTGGCCGTGGCGGCGGGCGCCGCGTACGGGCCGGACTGGGGCGGAAGGCGCTAAGCGCCGTGGCCGCAGCCCGTCGTGGCGATGCGTCCGCCTCATCTTCGTCGAGACGTCGGTGAGCCGGCCATCTTGCCCGGATCTCTATATTGAAGCATTCCCGTGGGGTCATAATAATCGTCCCCCGTCGCCGGGTAAGGCGGCGCCGAACGCGGAGGAAGTCCCCCTGTTCTCCGGACGGTAGTGCGATTCCGCCGTTTTCGACCTGGCCCCAATCGTGCGGACGAGGAGGCGGGATGATGGGGTCGCGGCAAGATCCCGGGCGGATGCGCTCTTCCGCGTGATTGTCCGTGGGATAGCATTCCCGTGGGGCGGCGGGAGGTCGGCCCTGTGCTCTCGCGGCGGCCGATCAAGTCTCCGCCGGCGAGGAATTACGGGTACTCCATCGGTATCCTTTGGTGCGGACGCCGTTCTCCCGATGATTAGGGTTTCGGAATCCCGCCGGCAGACGTCTTGGGTAAGGGATCTTCCCGACGTCTAGGGTTCGAGCCCTCTCGCGGTCGGCACCTAGTGCGTTGTCGGATTCGGAATCCGTTGTTGGCGGTGCGCCTTGCGGCGGTGGTGTCGCCTTGCTCGTCTGGCGGCGGCCGTGGTGATGGGCATGCCATTGCGGCGACGCCGCCCTCCTTTCGGCCGTCATATCGGGCGAAGGATCATCTCGTAGTTGTGGCGGCGCCACGAACTCCGGCGTCTCGAAGAACAGCGGTGTTCCGCGGGAGCTCGTGGTCGGCGGGGGTGGAAACGAAGGTGGAAACGCCATGGAGGCGGGCGGGGGATACGGATTGCACACAACGCCCCTACCGGGCGTGCCAACCGTCGGCGTTCGAGAACCGGGGTGCCTCGGGTGCCGGCAATAAAGAATTTATAGGCCGTGTGCCCCCTCCTCCTATGGCGTAGCGCAAGATGGACTGAGACACGGCGAGTTTATCCCGTTCAGCCAACGGGGCCCTACGTCCGGCGGGTGGTGTCTGCTCGTGTTACCTCGCTCAAAGGTGAGCTTGTAGTAGGGGTTACAAGCGGTGAGAGGGAGAGACGCTGGTCTCAAGCCCCACGATCGTGGTGGTGGTGGTGGTTATGCTTCCGTCCGTGCGGGATCCCTCGCTAATGGGGCATTACTCCCCCCTTTTATAGAGGGAAGAGGGAAGTAATGTTTACATATGTGGATGCCTAGGTGGCTAATTCCCGAGGCTATGCTCGTTGCACGCCGAGGGTCGGCGGGTTTGGGCGTTGTTTGATGAAGACACGCAGCGCCCTAATCCGATGGCGGACGTCTTGCCGTTTCCGGTGGCGACCCAGGAGGATCTGCGAGGCGTCCCTCACGATCCGCATGGCGAGGGCGGTCCTGTGAAAGCTGGCCGTGGCGTGTCATAAGCCCGGTGGTCTGGCCCGTCGTGGCGTCTTGACGATCTTCTTTGGGAATGAACGATGTCGTCCCCCTGGTTTCCCGTCTGCCGGGCGGCGAATCGTCACCGGTTCAGCCTTGTGTCCCATCGGTCGGATTTGGGAAGTGATCTGGCGGTCGATTTGGATCGGGCGTAATCGATGGCCCCTGGCGCCTCGCTCGCCGTGTAACCGCATTAAATGCAAATTGTTTCCCTTCCTTGAGACGGAACCTCCCACGCCCGAGGGTCTATGACCCCGGGTGAGTGGAATGAGCCACCTCGCTCGAGGATGGAGAGCTGGGTCTCCCTCGGGCGAGGCGGAGTTTTTGCGCCCGAGGGTGGTGAGCTAGGCCACCCTCGGGCGAGGCGGAGGTCTCTCATCCGAGGCTGGTGAGCTAAACCACCCTCGGGCGAGACGGAGATTTGGGGTTGAATCCGAGCCTTAGGTTGGCCGATGATGACGTGGGGCGCCATGGTTCGTCGTCTTGTAAAGGTCCCTGACCTTGTCCTCCGTGAGCGTAGCGAGCTCTTTCGTCGCGGTGACTCCAGTGGGCCGTCTGTGGGCCGACTCTGTCTTCACGTAGGCGTCGTGGCTCTTTGGCCTGGTCCACCGTCTGCTGGGCCGTCCTTCTAAGCGGGATGATAGCAGGCCGAGTTTTACTGGGCCCTGACGGGCCGACGATTTCTTGTTATATGAGAATGTCACGGGGTCCAATATTTGGGTCCCCGACACATAGTTTCCATACGAGCTTGGTTTCCATAGCATACGCTCCCTAATAAGAATACACAGATATAACACCTTCTCGACAGTTTCACGACCACAAGGCTCAGTTGGTGTGTAGATAGGAGTACAAACATACACATGAATGACTTGTACTTGGTGGATAGGTGATAGGTCCAACCATAGGCTTAGCTCGTGTGCAGGTGCTATATGTGATTTTTGTAATTGATTGTCCACACAACAACACTATGACACAACAGTGACACTCCAGCAAACAGAACACCGCCCTAATAAGTAATAATTGTGCCAAGGGATAGTCCTGGGTCTTCAATTTTGTCGATACGAATGCTTTGAGTTGAAGTAATAGCTATGCAGTCTAACAAGAACTTACCTAGGGACTATAGTCGAGAATTTGGTGGATGGGTTTCACAAGCACGTAAAAGGTTCATTTCGTGTGAAAAATGTTGTGTTGTTCGTAATAAAAGACATGGGGAGTATGAGCTGCTGAGCTCTTGTTGCGTGAGTATGGCTGAATGAGACATACAGTCTTTATAATTGAACGACAAAAGAAGACGACTTGGCCAGTGCATAACTGGATATATGGGCTACTCGCCGGCCGGCTGCGCAGCTCAGCAGGTGTACTGTATTTTACAGTGGTCACCTCTGATGTCTGAGCCTCACAGGCATGACCGAGCCATGATGAGTGCATGGCCTTCATTCCCCCAACGGGTCCAAGAATGCACACTCCCATATATCCTGGATCATGTCTACACACCTGGTACCTGGCTAACGATCTTACATTTGTAGCCCTTAATAACTACTAGTAACTTGAGATCAATCAAGGGCTCTGTATTGTACTAGATAATAGAGCGATGATCTAGCTAGCTTAAACAAACATAGAGCATGTGGTTAGATGGCCTAAAAATCACACCCTGTTCGTCATTAGTACTATTTCTCAATCACACTCCTCTGTCTCGTGATAAAAGACCTTGTACAAATCGTGTCTCAAAATATGTGATCTTCTCATTTTCCAATATACATTTTTCTTTTAGTCTTTTCCCAATATGTCTCTTTCTCTACTCTCTATTTTGCCTTCTTATTTTCTGTACATTATACTTTTTCTCTGTTATTTGATTCTCATTCCCAGATCCATAAGGTCTTCTATTGTAGGACAGAAGAAGGAATCCAACTAAAGTATAATCCTACATGATGATTTTCTTGCAAGTCATTGTCAGTCTCAAAGAACAGATCAGGCTATATCTTTGTTCATGGAAACTGTGGTCACTATGTTCTGGTCCATTTTAACAATTCGAAATGATATCATTTTCAGGAATATCCCAGCTCCAATTCATCGTTGCAAATCAATCTTCAAGGAAGAATTTGCTCTAGTTGTTCTAAGAGCAAAAAGGAAAATATCAACTTGAAATAGATCTATGGCTAAAAGCTTGTGTAATTGTTCTTATTTGTAACTTTTTGTTTCTTAAGACCTGTTTTGGGATCCTTGATCAATACTATTTAATAAAGCACCACACTAGGAGACCCTACCCTCCTGTTTGTGATAACAAAAAACTGTTTGATCGGACTAGTTGCTCTGTTGCATTGCTGCGGCAGTCAACATTAACATTGCCTAACCGAAGCATGTCTTGGGAACACATTGCCAAACTGAAACATGTCTTGGGAAGAGACGCAGGTCGGGAGTTGCCGACGCACGCATGGTCTCCCTCTGCCGGTTTTGCTCCCGCCGTCCCCCGATCCGCTTCCTCCCTCCGACGACGCCACGAGCCGAGGATCACCGCGCTCACATTGATTTTTTTCTCTTGCAGAGCGCAGCCGGCAGCATCCGCATGTGCCGGCGTACATGCCAGCGATTAAAGAAGCTGGTAAAATTGGCTAGCTGGGCTCGAGGGATCTCATCGTCTGTCCTCTCCACCCACCTGGTAGTCACTGCTGTCAGCACCTGCCGGCAGCTAGCGGCAAACTTGATCCGGCCATCATCTTCCCTTCAGCAAAGCATATCGTTCCAAATCTCCAACGGTGGGCCATCGATCCTTTCATTTCCAAGACTACTTACTTTGTAAGGACTCCATTACCCATTACCTATACCTTCTGCTTTTGCTTAGTTTCGAGAGTGTTTCAGAGCTTTATTTGCTGATGAGCTCTTGCCTGTCATATCTGAGACTGAAAGAACTTGGCCACTTGGCCCGTATCATGCAATTTCAACGCTCCATGTCTAAATGTCATCCAATGAGACAGCTTGGACCGGACCCTTGACTCTTGGAGGTAGAGACTTATGGGTGTTTGGGTTTGTGTCATGAGGAGCATTGGACCACGGGTACCGCTACAAGGCATGCGCAAAGGACACCGTGCGCAAAAGACATGGGAACAAGCGGACTCCAAAATGCTGTGGACAACGACCATAGTCCATCGTCATCGTGTAATAACGACAAGAAATGAAGTCCCTTGTGAAAGGTCTCTTGGGGTGGAAAACTACCCACCTGGATTAAGTCCCTCAACTTGACACGGGTGCATTTTTCTGGATTTATTTCAGGATTTTTCGATATTATGTTTAAGTGGTAAGTGATGTTCCCGTCGACAACGAGACGTTTTAGGAATCTCAGGATTTGCCGTCTCAATCCTTCGGAGGTGTTAATAGGGGTAGAGTTTACGTATGTGTGTTCACAGATATCAGGGCCGGTCCTAAGTATTTTCAGACTTAGAACGAAACTAAAATTTTGGCCTTTTTCATATGAACATGGTATATATTATATACACATATGGATGGGTTACTATATCCGATTGCCTTCTCCGTTCTCTATATACAAATATACGTATAGTACATATATATGTACTAGTATTTTTTTTCTCTATTAATCTATGCATATATACAGGGGGCCCATTGGCTCACGCTTGCCACCCCCTCCTCAGGGCCGGGCCTGACAGAGACGAGTGTGCTTGTGTGTGGGCATCTGCGTGATATCATGTAATTCTAAAAAAAAATACAGTTGCTTCTTTTCCTTCATCAAAAAAAAAAAAAAGTCGCTTCCCGGAATAAGGGTGATTACATTTTTATTCTTTTATGATATATAAAGTGTATAAATAAATTGTATAAAGTGTCCGGCTAATGTATCATTTGAATTTTTATATTTTTTTAGGCAGTCACCAGGGGTTGAGAGACCCCACCTGAATAATTCGCCATTGATTCTAGGCTAGCCGGTGATGGACGGTGTCATGCACGAAACAGTTTTTAGTACATGGGCCGGTGGCCAAAAGAGATACAAGAATGAGGGGGCGAGATTACAACATCACAAGACACAACAACAACTGAGAACAAACAACGGGGTGATCCTAGACTAAGCCAAGAGTCGTCAACCAAAATGTTGATTTGCGCCACCGCCGAACAACATACTCGTCGGTTTCACCGTGGCCCTTGTGCCCTCCACCGCTCCCTCATAGCTAAGCCGCTTCACTATCGCCCTCCCCTCCGAGGACCCATAGTGGAATGGGAACTAAGTTGGTGACGAGCACACCGGCCTAGATCGCGACACGACGACCTCCCTTCAAGTTGATGGGGACATCCTCCAAAGACATCCAGCCCACATACCACCATCCATCCGCTGCTCACGGGAAGAAACCTTGGGGGAATGGCGGTAGTAGTGGAGACTCCACCAAACATTTGATTTTCTAGCACCATCAAGGAGAGCGCCGACGGAGCGTAGACGCCCGAGAAGGACACTCGTTGTAACATCGACAATGACCAACAACCAAGGCTAGTCTCACTCAAACACATCAAGAATGAAAGAGCTATGAGGGACGTGGAGAGAATAACGGAGCTCGAAGTGGCGATAAGGACATAGATGGCCGCAAGTAATGACACCTTCAGCAAGGAATGTGACACCCACATATGCCACCATCGTAGGCCGGGACAGGAAGGTGTTTCAACCAAAGAAGCCATGCCGAAAGGGTAGTAGTGGCGGGATATTCAACAACGCCTCCAAGGAGGGTTATGACGCCGATTGCGCCATCATCGTCGGACCGGATCAAGACCGGATAAGGCTTTCACCCAAATTCTAGACCAACTCGGCAACGCAAGATAACAACATGTCCGAACTCGAAGAGTATCACATTACGATGGCAGATTTCTAGCGCTTTGTTGTGAAGCGCCCATTTGTTTTTTGTATATACAGTACAAATACATAGTCTAAGAGAGGACCAGACGACCATATAATAAGGCGTCCGTTCCTCTCTTAAACATGGGCGCTTCACAAACAAGCGCTAGAAATTTGCTTGTTGTTAGCCGAGATTGGAGGAGGAGCGAGGGGAAGGCTTGGGTAAGGGGAAAGGAGAGGAAGAAGAACAGGAAATACATTTGTAATATAACGCTTGAATTGTAATTGTTTCAGTTTGATACAAGGGTTCGATGACCCTCCTCCTCGAGGGGGGCTTGACATATATATCGCTCTCCTTACTTCCACTGCGGACCGGTCACCATCTTGTTCGGTTTAGGCTCCCTTACGGGCCGTGACGACCCGGCTTCTCTGGAGCAGCAATTTGGACTCCCTTGGGCCGTCGGTAGGACAGTAGAGCTTGTAACATCCTCCCCCCTTGCGATGCGGCATGCCCCCATGCCGATGCTCGTGGAAAGCGCCGCCCGAGGCGCCGGGGGGTCCTGAGGTAGCAAGAGATGGTGGCATCATAGACCATCGCACCAGCCCCTCCTCAAGCGGGTGAGCCCCCTCGGACCAACGGCGTTGGAGAGCGACTACGAGGAACCTGCAAGGCCACCAAATCGGAGGGGGTAGTGTCGAGCAAAACGGGTTGATGCACGGAGACGCTTCCGGCTGCGAGACATGGAACACCGGGTGAATCGACGAGGAAGGAGGCAAGTCCAGCGATACGCCACGTCACCAATCTTCTCGGTGATACGGTAGGGTCCGAAGAAACGAAATGCCAACTTCTGATGAGAACGGCGAGCCAGCGAACTCTGAACATAAGGCCGCAGCTTGACGAATACCTGATCCCCGACAGAGAATGTCCTTTCGAGCGACCCTTATCCGCCCTGACGTTTCATACGTTTCGTAGCGCGCTGCGGTCTTTGCCGAATCGGATCTGGGCAAGCTCTCGGTCACGCAACCATGAAGAAACTGGCTGGCACTTGGCGCATCTGCAAGTTCGAGACCCAGGAGACGAGGAGGAAACCCATACAGAGCCTGAAATGGGGAACAGCCAAGAGCAGAGTGGGTGCTCGTATTATACCAGAATTCTGCTGAAGTCAACCATTTAGACCACTGCCGAGGGCATGAGTGAGCAAAGCAACGCAAATAAGTCTCAAAACAGCGATTAACCCGCTCCGTTTGGCCGTCGGATTTGTGGGTGATAAGCGAACTGCGATTGAGCTTGACACCGCCAACCGAACAACTCATCCCAAAAATTGCGGTGAAGATCCTATCTCGATCCGACACCATAAAGAGTGGCAAACCGTATAAACGGTAGATGTGATCAAAGAATACCTTGGCCACTGACTCAGCTGTATAGGGGTGACGGAGTGGGATAAAATGAGCAAACTTAGTAAATTTATCCACCACAACCATGACTGAATCAGCGGACCCGGAGAGCGGCAAGCCTTCGACAAAGTCCATTGTAATAACCTGCCAGGCTCCTTTAGGGACAGGAAGAGGCTGCAACAACCCGGGGTATCTCGCTCGGTCGGGCTTTGCCTGTGCACAGATAGTACAGGACTGAACGTACTGTAAGATGTCAGCACGCATACCTGGCCAGAAGAACACTTGTCTTACTTTCTGAATTGTGGCAGGTGCACCTGAGTGGCCGCCAATGGCACTGTCATGTAAGGCACGGGTCACTTTATGCTGCAGAGTCTTGTTTGAACCCAACCAAATGCGTTTCTTATGGTATATGACTCCATTATGTAACAGGAACGGTGGCTGATCAGGCTGCAGAGACAACCGTGCCAAGAGAGAACGAGCTTCAAAGCATCGGATGAGTACCAGATAACCAAGTCGGCTTTCCAGTCATGAACAGGTGAGGAGATGGCGAGCATGGAGTCTGGATGCGCACGGCGGGATAAGGCATCGGCCGCGCCATTGTCAGACCCACTTTTGTACCGAATGGTATAGCGCAAAGCCAAGTAGTTTGGTAAATGCTTTCTGTTGCCATGGAGTTTGCAGCCGCTGTTCAGACAAGTGTACCAAGCTACGGTGGTCGGTATGAATGACAAACTCAGACTGCAATAAGTAGTGGCGCCACTGCTCAAGCGCCATAACAATTGCCGATACTCTTTTTCATAGCGAGAGAGACCCAATGTTCGGGTGGGCGGAGGGCTGCGAGGAAAGCGAGAGGGTGACCGTCTTGGAGCGAACGGGCGCCCACACACCTGCTCCGAGGCGTCGGTCTCAATGTGGAATGGCTTGGAGAAGTCGGGCAAAGCCGCCACAGAGCCGAGCCGAGGAGCGGTCATGGTAAGGTACGAAATGCCTCCTCATGTACCGAAGTCCAGACAAACAACACATTCTTGCGAAGAAGTTCAGTGAGCGGTTTAGCAATCAAGCCGAAATGTTTGATAAACTTCCGGTAATAACCTGCCAATCCGAGAAAGCCTCTTAATTCTCTGACCGTAGATGGAATGGGCCAATGTAAAATGGCCTCGATCTTTGCTGGGTCGGTGGAGATGCCGTTTGCACTGATGACATGACCAAGGTAGCTAACTGACCGCTGGGCAAATGTGCACTTGGATAGTTTAATCTTCCAATGATCCATGACAAGCCACTGAAAGACAGCCGTAAGGTGACTGATGTGCTCCTCAAAGGTTTTGCTGTAGACTAAGATATCGTCAAAGAATACCACAACGAATTTCCGTAACCCGGGAGCCAAGGTCACATTCATGGCGCCCTGAAACGTCCCTGGGGCATCTGTCAAGCCGAAGGCCATCACACGGAACTCGTACTGGCCTTGGTGGGTCTGAAAAGCTGTCTTATGTTCGTCACCAGGATGAAGTAGGATCTGATGGAACCCAGCACGCAAATCAAGATTAGAAAACCAACTAGCGCCATGGAGTTCGTCCATCAATTGCTCAAAGACTGGCACAGGATACTTGGACTTGGCAGTAATAGCATTGAGCTGCCTGAAGTCCACACAGAAGCGATATGACCCATCCTTCTTCTTAACAAGTAGCACTGGTGAGGAGAAAGGGCTGCGGCTTGGTTGAATAAGCCCTTGATTCAGCATATCGCGCACCTGCCGCTCTATTTCATCTTTCAACCCAGGAGGATAACGGTATGGCCGTGTAAACACTGGTTGTGCACCAGGGATGAGTGGGATGCGGTGATCACAAGCTCTTGACGGGGGAAGCTCGGTAGGCTCAGAGAAGACAGGAGCATACTGCTGAAGCAATGCTTGAATCGCGGGAGCCAAAGGTGCAGCAGCTGGATCCTGCAGCACTGTCTCAGAAGCCACGCAGACTTGCAGGTACAACTGATCTGGAACAGACTGAACACCGTGTAACAAAACTTGACGACCGTCATGAGGAACTGAGAGCCACTTGTGTTGCCAGTGAACTTGCATAGGGCTGTGGGCTTCCAACCAATCCATACCCACGATAACATCGTAATTAGTCAGAGGCAGGACTCGGAAGGAGGACTGAAATGTGTATCCTGCCACTGACCACTGCACATTCCTCAGAACTCCAGGACTGTCAAGCAACCCCCCACCAGCAACCTGAACCTTTGATTGAGCCGCAACTAGAGCATAACGCTGCAACTGCTTGGATATTGTGGCACTCAGGAAAGAAGATGAACTGCCCGAGTCAATGAGAATGGACACCGGAATAGAATCAATCAAGCCCGCGCATTTGGACCGAACGAAGCACCGTAACGGCCGATCGCAAGACTTAGACACGGCTAGGTAGACTTGTTCGAGAATCGGATCGGGCGCCTGAGGAATGAAATCATCATCATCATCATCAACGAAATCCCTCCAAATTGTTTCCACTGCCATCAACACTTCAGGGGCACAACGGTGCTCACGAGTCCACTTGGCTGCGCATTTGAAGCACAGCCCTTGGGCACGACGATATGCTTTGAGGGCCTTCAATGCGTGATCAGCAGGTGGCGTGGAAGTAGCCGGCACTGCCGAAGAGGATGGCTTCTCGATCCTTAGGGAATGAGGTCGGCGGCATTGGTTGCTTGTTTTTAGATGCGTAGAATACCAATCACCGTAAAACCGCCCGTGCTTCATCATTGGGGGTCGCCATTTCCTCTGTAATGCAGCAAGACGGCAGCAAGATCGGCGTGGATGGGTGATGCATAGCAACAATGGAACGAATCTCAGGACGAAGACCATCAATAAAACGAGTGACATAGAACAATGGGTCAGAGTTCGGTGAATAGGATTGTAACTGATCGACCAATCGCGAGAAGGCCGTGACATATTCGATCCCACGAGAAAGTGGTTTGTCCGACATTGAATAGCCGGGCGGAGTAAGGACTCGTGTTGATCACGATCAAATCGATCGTGCAACAACCGACGGTAATCCCGGGTTGCCGTGGGCAGCAAGGTGGACACCGATTGATACCGGGCGCCGGGCCGGCCCCTCAACATAGTGCTCGACAAGGCCAACCCATCGCGCCCGATCCACCCCATACATGCGGAAGTACTTCTCACAACGAGAACGCCAACGACGGGGGTTGTCGCCATCGAATGTGGGGAATGGTACCTTAGGCAACTTACTAATGGAAGAGTGATGATCGACTGGTTCGGGAGGACGAGGTGGTGGATAAATTGGAGGGAGTATGGGCGTGGAGCGGAAGGGAGCTGTGGGACGCTCTGGTGGACGAGGTGGTGGGTAATTGTGGATTGGTGGTGGGTAAGTATGGATTGGTGGTGGGTGATGGGGAATCGGTGGTGGATGACTTGGGAAGACGGTGGTGTCGGGTGGACGGGTGGGTGATGGAGGCATCGACATGAACGACCGACGCAAACTCCGACGAACTCACGGAAGCGAATGAAACACAGGTGGAGGATGGGAAGGAGACGTACCGATGATGGAATGGACCCAGGCCGTCACAGCCCCGGGTCCGACGCGGTGCCCAACGACAGCTGGTTGGCGGTGGTTCCGGCGGATGGGCGCGCGCGCCTGGTCGTGTCGGCAGGGGAGACGCCGCGAGGAATTCCGCCGAACACCTCGTGCGCGAGTGGACTCCACCCCGCGGATCGCTGGCGAACGCCGAAGACGAAGTCCCTCCATCGTGGGCCTCCCGGGACTCGGCGCCGCCACGCGAGAGTCGCGCTTCGTCGAGGATGTGAGCGGTCCGCAAACCCTCCGGACTACCGGTGATGCGGCCGTTGAAGTCCGCGATCGCGGTCGCGCGTCGGAAGACTCCACTCGGGTGAGCCGAGCCTCGAGAGCACCCACCTGAGGATCCGCTGGGGCAGCCTCTAGATCGGAGATGCGCCGAGATAGGGCCTCACGTGCAGCAACGGCGGAACGCTCGAGCTCGACGACGGTAGCAGCCGTAGCCGTCGCAGCCGCGCTGTGAGCCACCTCCAGGGCGTAGAGACGCGAATCGACCAGCGCCGCGCGCGTCGCCATGGCGTCGAATCGGGAAACCATGGCGTCGTAGATGAGCTTCAACTGCGGGTCGGAGGGGGCATCCTCGACGGAACGGCGGGGGTAGAGGTGCCGGCATCCAGAGAGCCCGCCGGGTCGCTTGCCGACGGTGCGCTCCCACCCGGAGCACTGGAGCTGCTGGCGCCGAGCGACACCATGGAGTCGCGACGACGAGAGTAGAGATGATTGAGAGGAGGAGTATAGTGGTAGGGATCCAGGACCGAAGAAAGTCCGATACCAGATTGTTAGCAGTAGATTGGAGGAGGAGCAGGGAAGGCTTGGGTAAGGGGAAAGGAGAGGAAGAAGAACAGGAAATACGCTGTAATATAACGCTTGAATTGTAATTGTTTCAGTTTGATACAAGGGTTCGATGACCCTCCTCCTCGAGGGGGCTTGACATATATATCGCTCTCCTTACTTCCACTCTGGACCGGTCACCATCTTGTTCGGTTTAGGCTCCCTTCTGGGCCGTGACGACCCGGCTTCTCCTGGAGCAGCAGCTGGACTCCCTTGGGCCGTCGGTAGGACAGTAGAGCTTGTAACACTTGTGTACGCCAACCTCTTCTCATATCCTTTGAAGTTCTGACCAGCCGGCGGTCTGTCTTTTAACCCAATCCATGGATGAAGCATAATGAACCACCAGAATGCTAAAGGTCTTTTAATCCCATGCCAAATGCGGATCTCCATGGAGATCCCGGCCGCACCAATGGCACCCTGGCTAGTGTTTTCTTTTTGTCTCGTACTGCAGCTGATCTCCAGTTTTCTTTTCTAGCCTCAGTACTGAACTCATTGTGGTCACCTCTGCTTTTCTTTTTCCAGTCTTGTACTGGTGCTTTGCTGGTTCTAATCCCCCGTTTTGTACTCCATTGATCCAGACTATATATATAGTAAAGGCTAACATGGGATAGCCTGGCTCTGCAACGTTTATATTGAGCTAATAATCGTGGTGCTTTTGAGGCCATAAAAATCATAACAAGAGTTGCAAGGAGAACTCACTGAACCAAGATGTATAAGTCGATGTCATCATAGTTCCCTTCCCTGGGTGAAAATGCACTTCACAGAGACAAACTGCAGATGAAACAATGGACTGTCAATAACATTTCCATGTACATAATAAGTTTATAACGGTTCCAGTTTGTGTACAAAAAAAAAAAAAAAAAAAAAAAAAACCATCACTATGGTACCCTGATGCTGCTGGTGGCAAAGAAATTCAATTATCTTTCGCAAGCATTTGTCACTTTCAATGATCTGATGGAAAAGAACAGCTTTATAGAGAGGAGTGCAGACAGGTTCCAACTGTACGGCCAATAAAATGCCATTATCAATGGAACCCAAGAGCAATTTATTCATCGACTAATTCAGGACCTTATTATAAAGAGTAGTGTTTTGTATAACCGGCAGCATATACACCAATGCATATCTGAACTCCACCAATGCATGCCTGAACTCCAAAGCAAAGGTTGGGATCCAAAGTGGGAATACAATCACAACCTGTACAGTTGTGTAGAATACACCTTGTACACATTACAGGGTTATTACACAAGTTAAAAGAACCAAACAGCAACCCCGTGACACCCTCAGAAACCAAATAATCTTCTTGACAACAATGGATGAACAATTGAGCATAAATCGACACCGACAGGCACGAGCCTGCAAACCTCTCGTGCTCATAAACACATTTTTCTTATCGTTAAGTATGTAGTATATATAAATATGACATGCTGGTACTTGGCTGGTTGGACCTGCATATAGCATCACGGGCATCACCTATCAAATCAAAGTCTATTAAATGGGAAACCACTTGTAGACTGAGGCTAGGATTCAAAGGATCCTCTCCCTCAAGATGGCTACAATTCAGGCCACGTTGCTGCAGGTAGCCCCAGCACCAACTATCAACATTCATTAGGTCTGTTGTAGCACGATTACGCAACACTAGTAACCGCCCAAATAAGTGCTTAGGGTTTCGCCAACAAAAATTATTGCATTTGTCCTTTGTGGATGTCTATATAAGCGGCTATAGGTTTTGTCACTGCGGGCCAGATTCATTGATCAACCGAATCGAGCCACACACGCCGAACAGGTAAAAAAACGTGAATCTCTCGCAAAAATGTGATCCATCGCAAAATCTACGAGGCAGGCAGCGGTGATTGGAGAGGTAATTAGAAGCGAAGAATTCAAACTTTTTTCTTGTTGAGCTCCGCGGCGAGGGAGAAACAGACGAATTGGAGGAGGAAAGGTGTGGGAAGCCATTTGCCATCGTAGAAAGATGAATTTGTTCTAAATTTTACGGTGGGGCAACTATGGAACAACGAGTTTCACTACCAAAACTATCAAATATAGGTTTTATTATTATTTTTACATCCTATTATTACGAATTGCAAAGGAGATAATTCACAAATCGCAGAAGGAATATCTTTAGGAGTATAATGAAAAAAAAAGGAAAGAGGATGGAAACACCGGCGGACTCAAAGGCTGCCGCCAGGGCTTGTCCACGTATAATTCTACTATATAAAATTACTAGCAAATATGCCCGTGCGTTGCAACGGAAGAAAAAAAAAAAGCATATCGAACTTTAATGGAAATGGACCATGTAATGATATAGTTTCTATTTATAATTTATTGTTTCTATAAAACTTGAAATCTATAATTTATTTTATGATGACTATGACATCCAAAATATTACTAAGTAGTAGCATTAATATGGCAATGTCCTATTAAACATGTATCAAATTAAAATACAACCTTAAGTGATTTTTCTCTTGTCCCAAAACACAAAATAGAAATAAATATATCATAATAATTTTAATTTTCATACTATCTAGTGTTGATATAATTAAATATCGAGCTTGGTGAATTTCTTTGAGGACTCATAAAAATATATGTAAATTATAGCTAGTAAAAAGTTAGTTGCCAACTTGTCAAGGATTAGTTTGTGAGCTGATGATTATAACGAAAGACCTCTCTTGATTTTCACATGACAGTCTTCGTTGATGGTTCTAGAGATACATGTATTTGAATGGGATTAGACAACAAACCATAAACAACAATCTTATTAAATATTAGTTCATGGACTACTGACTGATTTTTGTTAATGAAAACAAATTTTGGTTCTAATCAAAACTACATCGACAACTTAGTGGCAAATATTCTTTGGAAAAAATAAATATTGATCTTATTTATTATTTATTATCTATTTTTTGACAAATTTATTATCTATATATTTATGAGAAACCATATGCGCAGAGGAACGTGTGGGAAAATTGGACACAAAAAGCAAACAAAAAAGGAAAAAGGAAAACAAAGAAAAATCTATACAGCCGGACTCCTCGCTTTTGCGCTCGGCCACGCGCCATCGCGGGTCGCACCGGATTCGGCCGGTGCAAGGCAGCAGGAGCAAGGTAGTGCTGGGCTGGGCCTGTTGGGCCGCTGCAGGTCGTGGAATTTTCGTGTTTAAGTTGGATTAAATCTTAGTTAAATGAAACCGTAACCGAGTTAAATTCTTAGTTGGCAGGCAGAAAAGAAGGGTGGAGGCAGAAATTTTCTCTCTTTATTAGTAGGTATAGATATAGATTAAACTTAATTTCTCGCTGTGCTTACGCTGTCCGGGTTAAAGGAATAGAAATGGAAAATGAAAGAAAAGGAGAACAGAAAATAAGAAAAGAGGAGAAATGAAAACTTCATAAATATGTTATATAGAGATCGCTCACCATACAAAAGTGAACAAAAATATGCAGAACTGTAAATGGGTAGAGAAATAAACCTGGCCCGTAATACCAGGTATCGCTCATCCAAACAAAAAAAACCAACAAGAAAAGGACCAAAAGTGGCCAGGGCCGTCTTAGAGGGATGGGCAACTAGGTGTGAGTGTGACCCCCCGACGGCCCATGCCGCTAAGGTATTCATTCATAAGTATATTTATATATTTTTTAGTAGATATACGTAGCTATTGTAATAAAGAGTTAAAGGTGTCAAGGGGCTCATGGCTCAATGGTAAAGGCCATTGGTTAGGGGGCTCCCACCCGTGGTTCAAATCGGGGTGCGACACTTTATCCCTGGATTTATTTCGGGATTTTCCGCGCTATGCATTAAGTGGTAGGCGACGCCCCCCGTCGATAACGAGGCGCCCCAGTGGTGACTTCGAACTTCAAGATTTGCCGCTCAGTCCTTCGAAGGTGCTCATAGGGGTAGGGTTTGCGCACGTGTGTTCATAGGGGTGAGTGTGCGGCGTGTTGAGCGTCTGCGTTGTACTGTGTAATCTCAAAAAAAATAAAGAGTTAAAGGTCCTGTAGTATTTAGTATGCTGGTACGAGTAAATGAGAGCTTCAAAGGCGCATCATCCAACCGATTTATTATTTTATTAGGGCTTTTGGACAGCTTTCATCATTTAGTGCAACTTTTAGGCCTTTGTTCTCTTCTATTAATATTTTACTCCCTTTATCTCTGAATATTTGTCGTTTCCTATTTTTATGCCGTATGTTTAATTAGACTTGTAGAAAATATTAGCAACATTTGTTTCTCCACGTGGGTGCTCCAATATGTGTGTGTCAACTCGATGTATTGCTCTTTCGTTTAATAAAAACTTCCGTTTCCAAAAAATAGTTGTATCTCTAACTAAGTTTATTTTAAAAGCATATTTAACAATCTATCTAATAATATTAATTATATCATAAATATTAATAACATTTTTATATATAAATTAGTCAAAGTTATTTCTTGGAACACAAGAATGATAGTTAAAAAGGACAGAGGGAGCAAGTATTGCATGCCATCATTCCATCAACTAGGCGTTGGTAGGTGCATCTTGTTTGTTTAATTATTTTTTCTTTTGTTGTCCTTTATTAGAAAGTGTCATGATCCAGGAAATAGGGCCCAGAAGGACAGGCCCGATAAGCCCAAGGAGCGCCAGGGTGCCGCCCCCCGGGCCTCGCGCGCGCCCCGCCTCCGTCCCCCTCCTTTCCGCGGATTCTTGGCAACTAATTCGGAGAAAAAGAGGAAAAATATCTAGGATTATCTTTAGGTGTTTTGTGTGCAAGGGGATATCTCATCTATAAGGGAGACCCTTATTAGGAAATAAATAAATAAATAGGACATGCTTGTAAAAGGTATTCCAATCTATAAGGAAACCTTTAGAGAGATTGCTTGAGATACAAGTCCCACTAGTCGGGCTATATAAGTAAGGGGGTGTAATAATCTTTCAGGGTAACAAGCAAATAAAGAATTTTATCCCAACTCCCTCTCCTTCCTCCCCCGCGCCGCCCCCCACCCCGCCCCGCCGCCGCCGCCACCACCCGCCACCGCGCCGCATGTCACGCCGCCTTCCCTCCCTCTTCCTCCCCTCGACGATCGCGAATTGGGTGTCAATTAGGCCCAATCTAGCCGAAATCCGAAAAAAGCCGACCAAAAATTTTATTCTCTTTTTTTTCGTCATCTAAGATTCTAAGTTAGAATAACTGGTGCCCTTATTGATGATTTTTAGATAATGGATAACAAATATCCGGCCTCTACATCCAAGGGATGTACATTTTATTGATGATGGATACATGGTTCGATTCCAGTACAAATTGAGCTGCACCCTCAGTATCTTGTATATGACCAAGACTCGTAACCTACATCCATTCACAAAGTTAAAACAACTTGTGTCTAGCGATGATACAAAGTCCAATTTCTATATGTATTGGTTTTGTGGCAATGCACGGACATTATGCTATTTATTAGTAATTCATTGTGGTGACTGACTTCTTAAATTTTGAATTTCTCATATTTATTTTCCATGTTGCATATTGTCTAAAGCATTTAGTGGGTGCTCAGAAAAAATAGTGTTGAAACATTTAGTGGGTGCTCAGGAGTCAGGAAAGAAAAAAGTAGTTTAAGGGCCTCTGTCATCTTACTTGGTGAAGGTCGTTAGAATTGTAGAGACGACCCTAAAAGTGGCTATGCTAAACAAAATACAAATTAAGGTGACGTTTAAATCCATCACCCCAACACAAACGGACGGGTGACTGTAACTATTAACTCGGGACAAGTAGTCGTCCCGTGGCCGTGGGTGTGTTTAGTTATTGAAAAATTTTGGGTGTCATATTGGATGTTTGACTAGATGTCGGAAGTAGTTTTGGAAGACTAATAAAAAACTAACTTCATAACTCGTCTGTAGACCGTGAGACCAATCTTTTGGTTATAATTAATCAATAATTAGCACATGTGGATTACTGTAGCACTTATGGCTAATTATGTAGTAATTAGGCTCAAAAGATTTGTCTCTAAATCGTACCACCAAAATGTATAATCATTTTTTTATTTAATCTACATTTAATGTTTCATGCATGCACAGAATCATTCGATGTGACAGGTAAATTTTTAGGGTGAAAATTTTTGAAACTAAACATAACCTGTATTTTGCTGCCTCTTCTGAGCAAATAAAGCCACCTCTGAGCTCATCGATGGCAACAAGGAGTGAAGAAAGGATGACATGTACATATGGCAGTATTATTGAAGACAACGCTAGAATATTGGTAATATCCAAATGAGTGGCTAAAAACAGACAAATAGATAATCTGTTTTAGGTGACAATGCGTGGTTCTCAACACACTAGTCTATTCCTACTAATAAAGAAAAAAAAATTTCTGCCAATCTGCCCATATGTAATCTGCCTGCCCTCTTCTGTAACGTCGTCCAGAAAAATCCGTGAGCTCTGTACGTAAAGAAAAGCAGAGTTGGAGACCAACATGGCGATAGAGGCCAGAAATTATGCAAATTGAGGAGTTTGAAACCACCACGGACAAATGAAAACATATATAGTCATCCGCCAGGCCGCGAGATCCGCCACCGCCCGGCCGCGCAAGATGCCAAGACTCGCTGCTCGAGCGCGGACGGCAAGTGCTCTGGCGCCGCCTGGTCAAGCGACATCCGCTTCCGCCCAGCCGCTCGAGCGCTACCGTGGGAGCTCCGTCATGCCGGCGGGATCCCAGGACCCTCGCTAGCCGCCGGGGAACGCCCTCACTAGCCACCGTCGGGAGCACGGCCGGCGCGAGATCTGCAGCCAGCGGAGGTATCCCGAACCCCTCAAGCTGCCGGTGATACCCTCGCCTGTAGCTGAAGCCAGATATCGGGGCCCTCGCGAGCCACCAGGGACGCGTCCTCACAGATGGCGCAAGATCCGCAGCTGCCGGAAGTATCTTGAGCGCCTTCACCTGCCGCTACTGGGAACGGCGCGGCCTCGTGAGCGATGTGGAGCAAGGGAAGAATGAAGTGGAGCAACAGGTCCCAATCGATTTGGGTGCTACGGGAGAAAGAGATGGGCAGGGCAAGAAAGCCGCTGAGGAAGGGAGCACCGAGGGCGGCGGCGCGGCACGCAAGGGGTGAGAGGCGAGCTGACAGGAGAAGAGGGTTTGTGTGGTGGGATCCCGTGTGTGGTACTGTGGTGTGCGTGAGTTCCTTTCTCTTAATTATTTTTTTCTCTTTTAAAAAAAAAAAACAAATTAGGTGCCACTATTGGTCGGTCGTCTTCGTGAGTAGCTCTCTCTACTCTTTTTTTTAATAAAAATAAATCAGCAAGCAAAAATATATGTATACACACATGTATTTCTAGAATTCTATGAGCTTAGTGGGTCTAGAATTGTATATCTCTAGCTCCAAATAAAACCAGATTGAGACACCTTTCTAAAAAAAACAGATTGGGACACCATGGACCAAAATCGACACAGACTAAAGTAAGCAATAGAATCAAATCGAGAGACGTACGAACTTCGTTTCAGTAGTTTGTTAAAGTAGTCACCACAAGGAAGCAGGTGGTTTGGTTATCCTGGTAGTTGCCTTTCTCTGAAAACTCTTCATCCTGTAATCTCTATGAATGCTTGTATTTCCGTTGCTCAAGAATGGAAATGGGTATCCCGGTTGGAAAAATCAAATCGAGAGACGTACGAACAAAGATCGAGCTTACCACAAACCAAAATTTGTCGGAGCGCGGCTCACAACGACGAGTCGGAGCTCGAGCGCGATGACGACCGGAGACGGACACATAGCATCATTTGGGATTGCGGCAAGGTGGAGCTCACCATGAAACCTAGCTAACGGCGCGGCAATCGTGGCGTGATTCTCGGCAAAGAGGAGCTTGATATATAATTTTTTCCCGTGGCGGCGAACGCGGCAACTTTCTAAGTACTACTAAAATACAGATATCTAATCTTGTTTTAACGAGAATTTAATCAATCCCATCAAGAATTGGATTTGAACACCCATCAAGATCTTGGTACTCCTAGCTCAATCGCGACTCCAAGTCGTACCAGTGTACTCCACCCCGCTGCGTTTCAGCAGCGACTCGACGACTGCGCGATGGCATAGGTCCACATTTTGCCGCGGCGAGTACAGTCAACATTCAACACGAGTGTTCATTAGAAAAAGCAGTCAACACGAACAGGCGAGCAGCACGCACAGGCCCAGCAGACGCGCTGGCCGCTGCTGGGTCACGGCCCACTGTTCGAGCATCGAGCCCCACCTGACTGACCGCCTGCATCATCACACACACACCTGTCATCATCAGTAGAATAATGCCTCACCTGCGCGAGGCAGGGAGTCCGTAGTCCCGTCTCGTCTGCTGCTTGCTTTCCCCGGCGCAGACGCCAACGCCAACGCCACCACCGAGCCGCGCCACGACAAGCGCTGTGATTTCATCATCGTTCGTCTTCGTCCGCCCGCCCATTGAGCCCCCTTCGTCGTCTCACGTGCGAACGAACTGAGCTAGCTCCCCAGAATCTGTGTTGAACGGCTCCTCGATCGGCCTCCAGATTGCCCTGCCGGCTGCCGCTGGGCCGGCCCACGTAACGCCCTCGCGCGTCTCCCTTCTCCTCCTTCCTCCGTCCCAAGGTCTGGCTTCCTCGCTGCCTCGCTCTGGCCGCGGGGCGTCCTCGAGCCCTAGCACGCCTACCTTCTCCCCTTCCTCTCTCATCTTCTCCCTCTCCGGCGAATCCTAACCCTAGCCGCCACCGCCGCGGGCCGCCTCCGAGCTCCGAGCACACCCGCCATGGCCGACCTCGACGACCCGCCGCCCTAGCTCACCGCCGGCTGAGCTGCCGACCACCGTGTCGACGACCGCCGCCGGCCGCCCCGACGGACACCGGATTCTACAACCGAGGAGGAGGAAGAGAGAGGGAAAAGGCCACCAAAACCCTAACCGTCGGGTTTCGTCGCCGGCGGCTCGCCTTCGTCGTCGTCGTCGCCAGCGCAGGCACGAGGAAGAGGGAGGGAAAGGCCGAGCTGGCCGTGGGTCGGCCCACCCACCAGGTGGTCGGTGCACCGCTTGGCTCGACCTGGTCGGCACCGAAGATTGCTCGCCGCCGGAGCGGAGTGCGGTGCTCCCCTGCATCGCATGCGTGTATGCATGCAAAATTTGAGCCGCTGGAGGGCGGCGGACACTTAAACCTAACCAACAGTGCGTGTTTATCACTTCCAAGGACATCGCCTTCTCAGTTTGAAATTATTAGTAATAATTAAGTCCACTATCCTGTTCATAACTTGCCACATCATTCAAAAGGCAACACAAAAGACAACATCTACAATATATAATCTTGATCTTTTTCAGTGCTGATGATGAGCGAACTAGTTTTGCCGTTATGTTGTGTGCGCGCCAAAGCCACAACCGCGGCGGACACCGCCCTTTCACACCAAACTATAGGAGACGAATGACCACGTCGCCGCCACATCGTCATGCGCTCATCCCTCTATATCGGGCCCGGGGCTCTTCACGGCTTCTCCATTCCATTCTCACGGGTCGGAGCCGCCGCCACTGTCGCCCCTAGCTCGGTCTTCACTACCTAACGGGAGAATATGAGAGAGAATACGGATGACCACGTTGACTTGAGCATACCTCGTAATAGTGGCGGATCGTAAACGGACCACGGGGGGTGGCCTAAATAACAAAGGGCAAAAATTTACTACCCCTATTATGTTTCTAGATCCGCCACTGGTTGCCACCGTCACGTCGCCACTTGTCGCCTATACCAAAACATGATACTCTCACCATTGGGCCATCCCCATATCACCTTTGCACCGACGACTGTTCTAGCCCTCCTCGGCATAGGTGGAGCTCCTTCAACTTTGAGTTCCACCCATTATTCCTTCATCGACTCTCTATTTCTTTTGCCATCCTTCTTAGATGTTTTCTTTTTGGTTCCGCCCGCTAAATTTGTGCTTCCAAAACTGTTAGATTAGCCACTTGGACCACGCATTGCATGGGTTGCATTACTTAAATTTTTTTGCTACCGAAGTGGTTGCTTCACAAATCATAGTCGCAGTATTGTTACAACATCATTGTTAGGCATCAATTGTAGGGTTCAATCTAAAACTAACACTTGAATGTCCAATTGGTGACAACTGCCTACGGGGTGTTTGGTTCTTCTCATTGCCTTAGCTTCACCCAGTTGGTACGAGAGCTAGGTGAACCATTTTCGTCCCCATTTTCGTGTGAGCAAACAAAATCTCGTCCCGCACAGACTTTAATGCGCTCAGGCAAGAAAATCAAATACTGATCCATCCCTCGCTTAGAATCCTCACCGGCCAAGGTGATAAATAACCTCATGTCACATCGCATTAATTTGAAGACGTTTTGTTTATTAGTGGTAAATATCATCCTACCATGGAGAATGGCAGCCAAAAGAATAATCGCCTCAGAATGTATATCTAAAACTGTGTAATTAGTTATTTTTTACCTACATTTAATACTCCAAACATATGTCTTTTGGTGTATTTAATGTGATGTGATGGAGAGAAAATGGGAAAAAGGTTAGAAATTTTAAGAATCTAAACAAGGTAATCATGCATGGGTCACAGACAGACCGCAGAAAAAGCACACAAAAGCCACAGAGAGATAGCGTAGCAATAGGAGCAACCTGAACGAAAATAATGTCACACAAAACAACGAGCTAACATTTGGTAGGAGTACGTAAAGTGCTGCTACAAAGGAACAAATGATGAAGATCAAATCATAGAGACCTAGCTAGGGTCCTAGTACTGGCTTGACTCGATTCAGGATTTCAGGCTTTGAGCCTCATCGTGCCCCCCCAACGGCACACCATCCATCTCTTTCTTTCACCATCACTGCTCGCTGTTGCCGGCTTGCAGCTAGGAAATGCAGCGACGATCACTCCCCTGCGTGAATGAAACGAAAGAAATCGGGCGGCAACACCAGTCAGCAAACTGATTGTACGTACGCAAGCAAACTGATTGTCAGTCAAAGTGGAGTCTTTGGCTCGCCGGCTCACCGTTGTGGTATCGCGCGACGGCGGCGGAGGCAGCGAGGTCGGAGGGCGAAGCCGCGGAGATGGAGATGGAGAGCTGCGTCGCGTCCTCTGCCCCCTGCCCACGACGACGGCCTCGTGTCGCCGCTCTCCCGCGGCCACTCGTCGAAGAAACGCCGCAGGGGCTTCTCCGCGTCCGCGGCGTCAGATGAGCCGGTGACCGTAGCGGCGGCCAGCGGCTTGTCGAGGCTCAGGTCGGCCCCGAGCGCGTGGAAGTGTCGCCGCCTGAGCTCCGCCTCCCCAAACTCCTTGGATTGCCCGTAGTCGTAGTCGTAGCCGGCGGCGCCCGGGAAGAGCGATGGCTGCGGCGGCATCGGTGTGGTGTAGTGAGCGTGGGAGTGGGCATACCTGTGGTAGGACGGCGGCGGCGACGCCGCGTGCAGGCTCGCGTCGAGGTGGAGCTGGAGAGCGCCAGCGGTGGCGCCGGCGCCGATGGCGGAGGATGCGGCGCCGTGGCGGAGATACTGCTGCGGTTTGTGGCCGTGGGTCGGCGCGTCCGCCGCGCGAGGCGGCGAGATGGAGAGCGCGGACGGACGGTACGCCGCCGCCGCGGTTGCGACGGCGGGGGAGGTGGCGGAGGAGGTCACTTCCACAGGCTTTCTTGAACGGCTCTTCCCGCGGTGGACGTGCTTCTCGCAGTACTTGGACTCGCCGTGGGTCTCCCTGGAGCATCGCCACTTCTTGCCGTCCGTCCTCCGGCACCGCCCTGGCTCCGGGTCCGGCCAGCTTGCGGCCGAACGGTGTCCCGGCGCCGTAGCAGCCCCAGTACGCCACTGCACGGGCACCGTACAAACTCATTAACCAGCGACGATGATGACGATCAGAGGAACAAAACTAAAACATGAGGCGACAACTCGAGGAGGAGGAGGAGGAGGAGGAGGGGGGCGTACGTGACTGCGAAGTCTGGGGCGGGAAGGCGAGGGAGGGCGCGGTGTCGATGCCGGTGGCGAGGCGGAGCGGCAGAACGAGGTCGTGCGGCACGGGCGCGCCGGAGGCCATGTACTTGAAGATGAGCGCCTGGTGCTCAAGCTCCTGCCACTGCGACGCCGTGAACAGGCGCCTCCCGCCGCCGTGCCCGCTCAGCATCATCTCCTCGGCTCGAGCACGCTCAACAACGCAAAAGCTGGGGCAGGCAGCGCCGAGGAGGACGACGGCGGCGCGGAGAGCTCGCTTTTCTTGCAAGGGAGACGGAACGAAATGGAATGGAAATGCAATGGAGGGGAGTCCAATACTAGTAGTCTCCAGGTTTGTGCTAGTGTCAGGGCTCGGGAACGGGAAGACGGACGTGCTGGAGTATCATCATCCGCCATCATGCATTACTATGGCGGTGTCAGGCAGGCAGGCAACAGGCACAGGGGCAGCGCGCAGGTTGACAGGCGGCAGGCGTGCGATTTGGCAGCGAGCTGAGCTGAGGTGGTGCAGTCGGCGCAGTGGATGGGTCACTTCGGTCAGTGTTGAGGTCAGGCGCAGAGCAGAGTGCGCGCTGCAGAATCTGCGTGCGCTGCGCGTCCTGCTGCAGCGGCCGGCCGGCGGCATCAGCAGACAGAGACAGCAGGGCAGCAGCTGCGCAGGCGCTCGGGGGGCAGGCAAGCAGGCTGGCACCTGTGCCGGCTGCCGCTGCGCGGCTGCGCGCGTGGGATGGGGGCCCTGTGCCAGTGCGCACAGACGCACGGTGGAACAGGGAGGAAAGAGACGGTCTCGACGGAGTAGTAGTATGGACCAGCCCGTGCTTGCTTGGGTTGCTTGGGGGTCAGTCAGTGGTCACTTGGTCGGTCAGCGTGGCGTGATGGCAAAGGGACGAGCTCGCTAGCCTGAAAGCCGGGCCCCGAGCTCCTGTCCTACTGTAGCTAGCTGCAGCATTGGCAATGGCAGATGCAGAGCTACGGAGATGCTCATGCTCCCTTGCGGCTTCCCGTGTTCTGTTCACCAACAACCTCCTATACGCTGAGACTGTTTCATCAGCTGTGGCTTTTCCTGTGCCAACGGCCCAACGCGCTTTGACCCTTTTCCTCTTACTATTAGCTCATTGCCTTCGTTGTGGACTGGCACAAGGATTTGTTTGGTTCTAACCATGGAACCAAATTGCGTTGGTGATGAGGTTCATAGAGGCTGTCTGCAACCCATTTGGTTGGAGCGAGCCGAGCCCTGAGATCCTGCTAGATCCAAGCAATAATGTTGTTCGCGTCCAAGTGTGCAAAAGAAGTCGTCTCGCTTTAAGATGTCAACGGTTATCCAAAACTCGCTAACCTAACGGGTTTTACCCAATGAGAAGACAAGTGTGGAAAGAGTTTTCTACCAGTGTGTGCGTTAATGGGCGAAATCCTATACCCATCGGGTATGGCGGATACGGGTGCGATCTATACTACCCATACCCGCAAACCCGCGGGTAAAGAATACCTGTAATAGTAGCCAGCCACCCAGCACATTTTGGTCCATAATAGCCCATGAATTTGGCCCATAATAACTGCATTATATATACTTCTCCTCAATCATTCAAACCCTAGTCTCACTTCACTCCCTTCCCGGGCCCCGCCGCCTCCTTCTAAATCAAGGCTGGCGGAGCCGCGAACCGCGACGCGTCGGCAAGATGACGTGACCTCGTAGCGATGCCGCGACCTCCGACCCCCAAGTCCGGTCGTGCTCCTCATCCCCTCACTCGATTCCCCAAATTGGCAAATCCCCTTCGATGTCGCCACCCCGGGAGCTAAATCCCGACGTCGTCGATCGAGATCCTCCTCTGGCGACGCCACCGAGTGCTCGGCTTCCTCAACAACCGGATAGACCGCAGCCTCGCGCCGTTCCCATCGCGATGCGCCGCCCGCTCACCACATGCCGCCACGGCCATGTCCTGCTCTACGACTCCAGCTCTAGTGACTTGTGATTTGTGAATTTGAATTGCCAGTGCGGGTATGGAATAAATGTTCTACCCGTCTGCGAGTGCGGGTGCGGGAGCGAATAAGATTTTAGCTTGGCGGGTGCGAGTATGGATGGCCGCACTGCCGGGTATGTACCCGTTGCCAATTGGGAGTCTCGCCCAAGAGGCGTTGTTTGGGTGTGTTTTGTTGCTCCGTTGAAATCTCATGTTTGGTTTTGGAAATTGATGACACACTTGTGGCACTAATCCTTTGCTCTAAGTGTGACTTATGAGATAGGATTAGATGGATGACATGGAGCATGATGATCATGAACATGGACGATGATGATGGACATGGTGGATAGTCAAGCTCGGTGATCGGCTTGAGAGGAACCCGGGAGATCAAGGCAAAGGTATCTTGATAGGGTTTTCCTTTCGGTGATCAAGACACGATAGAGCGTGTGATCACATTATAGGATAGATAGCTGACTATCAAGAGGGGATGCCGCGACAATCCTTTGGTGAAGTGCTTCTAGGTCCAATTGACTTGCATATTGCATTTAGAACAATGAGAGCACTAACTTCGATCTTGCCTAACCTATCGACGTGCTAACATATGTGATAACGGTATCATCTTCGGCGTGTTGGCAACTTATGGCAAGAGGCGAAGCAAGGTTGAAGCAAAGGGCGACAACAAGATGAAGAAACACGCCTGCGAGTGCGGCCGGGACGCGACCGACCGGAAGCATCTTTGCATCGACCCGGGACGCCGGTGGGTGCGCGTGGCGAGAGCTCGCGACGGGTTTTGGCGGGACGCGTCGGCCGGAACCTCGGCCGGATGCTTCCGGTGCTCGACCAGAACCGGTGGACCGGACGTCGCGAGGTTGTTGTCAGCCGTGGGCCCGAAGAGCTTGTCCTATCGACCGGACGCACAAAATGGTGATGTAGGACGCTTGACCGGACCGGTGGTTCCGGTCGGTCGCGTCCGGCATTGCGCGAAATGCCCATTTTGAAGCTCAATGGCTCCATTTCATGAGGTGGGCTATATGTAGGGTCGAGATGAGGACTAGAGGGGGTGAATAGTCCTTTCTAAAACTAATTGCGCCCGGCTAAACAAATATAATGCGGAAATGAAACTATTCGTTTAGCCAAGACTTCACCCTCTAGCTATGACTCTAAATCACCTCACAAAAAGATCCTACACAAAGCAAATGAGGTGATAAGCCTAGCTTGAGCTCCTAACCGTTTCTATTGCAAGGTCACACAAACTTATGCACTAGTACTTCAAACAAGGGTGAGCTCCTACACAATTCTAATAAGCAAAAGCACAAAGCCAATCCTAAGCTCACTTTGGATGCACTAAGGACAAGGCGACACACGCCTAACCCAAAGGCTCAAATTACTTAGCTACACAAACTAAGCAAAGCAACTAACAAGCTACACAAGCTAGTAATTGCAAGAGCTACTCCACAAGCACAAGCACAAGGTATATATGAATGTAAATACAAAGCTTGTGATTTGGAGAATGCAAACCACCGAGAAGAGTAGACAAGTTGACACCGGTGATTTTTACCGAGGTATCGGGAAGCTTGCCAACTTCCCCCTACTCCTCGTTGTGGCGACCAACACCTTGGGTGGTTCCTTTGGTGTTTCACCTAGATGGTTCTTCGGTGTGATTCTCCGATCACTTGCCCCTCAAGACACGCCCCGCAAGGCACCGCAAGACACCACTCTCAAGTGAGCCTCTCAAGGCACCGCAAGACACCACACGCACAAGGGAGATACTCACCGACACGCTCTAGTAGTGTCGCTCTTCGTGATCCCCGCGAGGTGAGCACGAACCTCTCACAAATCCTCCTTCGGAGCACCGCACAATCTCCGTTGCGTGCTTCACGAAGTCTCTTGCCACCAAGCCGTCTAGGAGGTGGCAACCTCCAAGAGCAACAAGCACATCGGCTTGCAACACGATCACCTAGTGCCACAAATGTGATCTCTCAACGCGAATACACTAGAATCACTCCTCACTTTGATTTGGATGAACACTATCAATCACAAGTGAGTGGGAGGGCTCTCAAGCACTCTCAAGCATGGACACAAAGTCCCCAAGGTGCTAAGCACCTGCCATGGCCGACCACATCCTCTATTTATAGCCCCCGAGCCAAATAGAGCTGTTGGGGTCCAAACCACGCTCTTTGCTTGGCTGGCCCGGACCGCGCCGACCGGACTCACCGGCCGAGTCCGGTCGCGAGTCCGGTCATAGCGTCTGGTCGACGCGTTCGGCAAAATTTAGGCTACAGAGCTCTCTGCCGGACGCACCGACCGGAGCCTCTGGTCGGTGCGCCCGGTCGCGCCATTGTGCGTCCGGTCACCGCGTCCGGTCAGACCACTGCTCGGTAAAACGGCGATATCTCCTTCATCCGAACTCCGTTTTCGATGATCTTGGACTATATGGAAAGCTTACTCAGAGGGCTACACAACCCACATGGTTACTTGATCCAACTCACAATGGATCAAAGCAGTATTCCACTCTAAGAGCAGTCCAAGTGTCCAGAAACACCGAAACAACTTCTCCTTTGCAAATGTGCCAACACCACCAAGTGTACATCACCATGTGCATGTGTGTTAGCATTTTCACAGTCATTTTCAAAGGATTTTTTTCTCTTGATCTCACCACGCCACTCGATCCTAACACATCACAAAGTTAGATCGCACAAGTGGCACTAGATGACCGATATGCAAACAAGTTTGCCCTCTTGATAGTACGGCCATCTATCCTAAATCCGGTCATAAACTTCTCTAAGCACCAATGGACCGGCAAAAATGAAATGCCCTATAGGTTTTCCATTTCGCTCCATCTTCAAGTGCCGATGCAACCAATGCACCAACACAATCAAGAATGATATGATCCACTTCATATCATCACGTGACACTATTGGTCCATCGATCTTGACCTCACTTGCTTTTCACCGTTAGCGCCGGGTCCGTCGGCGCCAAGTCTTGCCAAGCTTTCACCGCCTCGCGATCCATCGCTTCACCGCCTCGACTTGCCCTTCACACTTGCAACCGGTCCATCAAGCCAAGCGTTGTCTCGATCTTCACCACCTTGGTCACATGACTCCATGTCATGTCTCATATGCAATAAAGCTCCTTCATTGCGTCATCACATGTGAACTAATCCCCCGTGTATTATCTCATGCAATCACATTATTAGTTCACCTAATGTTGTCACTCAATTACCAAAACCACAAGGGACCTTTCACTATTGTAACACCCCTGGTGTTAATTAAATAAAATTTTGCCATGTCATCATGATCATCGCAAAGCATGCATGATTAGAAAATTTGAAATGCATCGAATTAAAATAAGTTTATATTTTTAGAGAAATGTTTGTGCTTAAGAATTTTAGGGTGATTAATTTTAATTTTATGTTTTTGGTCCTAAGTGTGTTGTTGTATGATGGTTTGATAGTATAGGTTGGGAAACTGAAATTTGGATCAAATTCAAGTTTGAATTGAACCGAAAACCCTAATTCCATTCTCTCTTTTACCCCTTTCTCCATAATTCAAAATCTAAGCAAAATTTGCAAAAACTTTCAAAAGCCAAGTTGTAGATCTTGTTTTGATGTACAAAAGAGGTGTACAAAGTTTTTGAAGTTTTTGAATAAATTTGAAAGTAATTTTGAATTCAAAATTGTCCCTTTTTGACCCCATTTCAAAAGTCATATTTAGAGGCCGAATTTGAAAATCTTCCAATTGTGAAAATTGTAGATCTTGAAAAATTAGGCTAAGTCACTTTTTGGAGTTTTTCGAGTTCAGTTCAAATTTTTGGAGAATTTGATCAAATTCAGTAAGTTAGGGTTGGGGCTACGAGAACCGCACGGGGGAAACCTCTCGCCACACCCATGCCGGGCTGCCGGCCGACGCCGCCCGTGGCCGATTCTCGCGGATTCCGGCATCTTCGCGGCGCTACTGAGCGGCTGGCCGACTTCGCGAATGCCTCAGCCACCTCACCATCTCTCTCTCTCCTTTATAAGTCGACCGTCGTCGACGTTCTTTTTTTTTTCGAAACCGCCGCCGGGTCGCCGTCGTCCGCCGCCGAATTCGTCGTCATCGTAGCTTCTCTCACCGCCTTAGCTTGCCCGTAGTTTTCGCAACCCTCTCACGCTCCTCCACGGCCCGGCCGCAAGCTCTCTTCGCCGCCCGCAACGCGCGAGGCCGTTTTCCTCGCGGCCGTCCCGCGGCGCCGCCGCGAGCCCGCCGCCGTCGTCCCGTCCTTCACCGGTGAGTTTTTGGCCAACGAGCTTGTCCTTTGAAGCGCCTTGACGATGTGGTCATGATCGACCCGCCCTTGTGTCCCAGCCGGAGTCTCCGGTCGCCGGAACGTCGGCTTGTCACCCGTCCGATCCGGGCCGCCGCCCGCCATCGCCGTCGTCGACCTACCTCCCGGTCACCCTCCGTCCTCACCATCGCGGCGCACCGTGTTTCCGGTGAGCTCCCGCCCCTCCTTGCCCCTTTTCTTTCCACTCTACCGCAGTGCCGCGGCGGAACGCCGGCGCGCCGCCGCCGCGCCACCGCCGGTGGCCAGCCTCGCGGTGGTCACGGGCACGACGGGCACGTGAGCGATGCGAGGCGGATCAGAAGCACACGTGGGCGGCCTATCATGAATAGTAGCAGGCCAGAACAGTGTTGGGCTGCGCGCGATCAGTGTCGGGCCAAACTCAACCCGAAACCTTTTCTTTTTATGAAATGTTTTATTTATTTTCTCGTTTTGGTGAATAGTATTTGTTTTTGTTATTTTCTTATAAATTCATATACTTGTTCAAAATTCTGAAAATTTTTGTAGAACATTATTAGGAGTATATCTACCCATGAAAAATTTGAAACTTTGATTTTGAGTAGTTCTTGCATGATTTAAAAATACAATCTTTAATTGAAAAATGCATCTTCCTTGATTTTTAATAATTAATCTATTTATCCAAAAATCATGAAAATTGTTTTGACACTGTTTCATGACATGATCTATCTGTACAAAAATTTTGAGTTTGTTTAAAGAAGGTTAAAATATTTATTATTTCATGCTCTATTATTTTATGTGGGTTATAAATTGTTTAGTGTCAAATAACTTAGGTTTTTGTGTGACTTTTGGGTTGTCTTGTGAAACTTGGATCATACCACAATCAAGTGGTCCTTGAGAACTCCTTAGGCAATGGTGATGATATCTTGTAGAGTAGTTCAACAAGTTGGTTTTGTTGGGTTGTAACTTTATCGTGAAGGAAAGTTGTACTCAAGTTGTTATCATTTCATGCACCTGTAACCATCATATTTAAATATATAGCATCATGTTGAGACATACATTATTTCGTGTAGTGAACGAGATCGAGAGTATCCAGTCTGAGCAAGTTCCAGAAGAGGTTTATCATCCAGTGGAAGCGGGTTCGGATTTCCCTGGGTTTTCTGAGGGGATAGTTTATTCCGTCAACGAAGGCAAGCCCCGGTTACATTAAACCCTTCCTTGATGTTTTAAAAGTTTTATATCACTTATGTCTATGCTATGTTGTATTAAGTAATTAGGAGTTGAGTGATAACCTAATTCTTTTGCATTCCCATCCTTGTTTATTTCAATACCATCCTTGATAACCTTGTTTCATTTCGAAAATGCCGAGTGATGCTTAGCCCTCGCTTAATTAGTTAAGCTTTTTCATCAAAATGTTTTATTTGAGGAGATGGTACCGTTTTTAGAAAAGAAAGAGTTGTAGTGATGAATTTGAGATCGGACGGGACGTAGATTGAAAGCCGGCGGGATACCTAGCTGTGCTTGTCCCGTGTTGGTCGTTTAAGGACCGTCCGTTGTTTGGCCTGAGTGAAATCGGGACTTTTTGAACGCAAGTTGCGCCTGAGGCCGTTTGGGTCAATGGCACGTCTGACTGGCAGTCACCCCAGGTCGACGAAACTAATCGGCCACATGCCCGTAAGGCGATCTCGGGGTGTGCCAAATCGGGAACGGACAACCGCGCACTGGGAGTGGAGAGATGGCGGGAGTAGCATGTACCCACCCTACTGGTCAAACTGTCATTAGGACGGGGTAGGGAGGTGGAGTACTGTGCTCTCGGGTGGCGATGGACCCAGTCCCGTTTTTGGACGAACCGAGTGAGGGTTGATATATGCAAGCTTAAGTGCTACATATGTCGTGTGGTTAGGGATCCCCATTTGGGTATAATCGGTTTATGAATCGCCGTTGCTTCTCGGAGAAGGAGACCCGATTCCACGACACGCATCGTAGTAAATGATGGAATATGTTTTTGAGGAAAAAGAGAGTTGGAATAAGAAAATATGTTTGCTCTAGAATAGGATAACCTAGAGTATATGAGCTACTAATTTGAAATAAAAATATTGAAAGTAAGGATTCACTTAAAGTAGCTTTTACGCAAAAAGAGTTCTTGATTCTTGCTAAAGCCTTACCTTGACTCCTAAGACCAGCATTCCTGAGTCTTCTCCCCTTTTCTTTGTCGGGTAAGTCTTGTTGAGTACTTCCGTACTCAGGGTTCTTTGACCCTTGTTGCAGGAGCAGGTCATGAGCAGGCTTGTTTTGGTCCCTCTTTGCATGACGGTGTACCGGGAGGAAGATGATTTAGTAGAGTTGAACCCTTGGGCGGGGTTGTCGGTGTATTATATGTATAATGTTACTCCAATAATATCAGGCTTGTAATAATGATATTTAAGTTTGCGTATTTGAACAAATGGTTTGTAAACTTATGGTTATGTAATCCTTCCGCCGTTTACTCTGATGTTTTTTTGAATAAAGTGTTGTAATACCTGGAGTGACTTGTTAATGAGATCCTGTTCGGAAGATTAATAGTACTTTCTAGATTATTGGGAACTCGTGCATAACGATCGAGAGGTCTTAATGACAATGATAAGTGCATGTAGGCCCTGTAATTTAGGAGGTTCTGTTACAACTATATATACTTGGATGGCCGGTTCCTAGCCCGCTCTCTTGCACATTTGAACACTCTAACTTGCTTGTGAGCATTTGAGACTCCTCTCCACTCATCTTTCCATCCATAACTCGAATTCTTGGTGAGATTGAGAGTGATAGAAGTGCATTGCATTGGTGATTGCATCTAGAGGCACTTCATCCTTGGAGAAGCCGCATGATTCTTGTTTTCTTTGGGAATTTGCCCGGTTCCTAGCGGCTTGGAGCAAGAGACGGTGTTGAGCTCGATTAGAGCTTGTTCGAGGCCACACCGGTGGACTTGTGAGGGGTTGAGCCTTACCCCGCGGGGAGGTACGCGAAAGGCATCACTAGTGGATTGCTCGTGGCTTGTTGGACCCTCTCTTGTGATCGTTTTGCTTGAGCTCCCACGGGGATTTGGCATCGGCCATTAAGCTTTGCAACCGTCAAGTGAGTGTGTCGCCACAACGGGGACTAGCGTGCCGGCAAGCATGTGAATCTCGGTGAAAAATCATCGTGTCACTTGTTCGAGCTCGTTGGAGATTTCTTGTACACGGTGATTGGCTACAACCTCGACACTACACCGGTGGTATTGTATTCTAGCACCTCTTTGCCTTACTTAGTAGTATATCTTGTTAGGGTGCTTAGTTGTTTAGCTTGAGTAGCTTGTGTAGGTTGCTTAGTCTTGTTTAGCTCCTAGTGGTAATTTAGTTAGACTTGCTTGTTCACCTAGGAGTAAACTAGCGACATAGCTCTTGTGTGACATTAGAGACAATAGAATTGTCTTGTGGCTTGCTTAGCTAATTCGTACCACCGCTTATTTAGCTTCGCCATCTTATTGTCTAATCCGTTTGTTTAGTGTTGTTGCAAGAATTTTTAATAGGCTATTCACCCCCTCTAGCCATTAGGACCTTTCATCCGTCCCGCTCATCTGTGCACGAGCAAAATCGTAGTAAATCTGAGCGAGAAGGATGTTTGGATGGCTGCATGTAAATTTGGACGAAAAACTCAAAGCTCGTTAGCTCGCTCGGCTCGTGGTGACGAGCTTGGTTTCGGCTCGGCTCGTTAGGAATAACGAGCCAAGCCCTTGCAAGATTTTAGCTCGTTAGCTATAACGAGCCATCTCGTAAGTCAAACGAGCAGCACATTCGAGGAAAAACAACAAAAATCTATATTGGTTTTGTATTACTTTATGTCATGTTTTATATATGTTAGCACATATTAAGTTTGTTTTTCAATTTAAGGTGCCTAGATTTATTACTTTTGTATTTATTATTAGTATTTTTAAACTTTAGATAAATACAATATTATTTTTGTGTATTTTTTATATTTGGCTCACGAGCTTAACGAGCCGAGTCAAACCGGACTTTTGGCTCGTTAAGATAACTAGCCGAAGCTAGCTCGTTAGGATAACAAGCCAGAACGAGCCGAGCTGGCTCATTATCCGACTTTAGCTGCATGGCTACAAGCTAGCAAGATACGCCAAAATTGAGCTTCAATGCTCGGGCCAGGCTTAGTGGATACATGATGAGAGGATGAGGGTGACGGGTCCAGTTGTTAGCCTCATGAGTTAGACGGGTTGTATCCCGCTCATACAGGCAAATAAACAACATCTCAGTTTTCTTTTGTGTCTGCTCATGCAACCTCACCAAACACCTTCTTTTCTGAAATACAGTTCCACTCAGCATGCATCCCATCAACCCGGATATACTATGCAAGCCTCATCTAGCAACCAAACACACCCATAACCGTGATGCACAATCCTTCCGTTGTCATATGATGCAACTAAGTGCTATTAGATTCATTATTAATTATATTTTCATAATACATCACAAATATTTGTGGTTTTCTTTATAATTTTGGTTAAACTTAAAAGTCTTGACTCTCCAAGATTTTTGGAATGACTTACAATTTAGAATGGAGGAAGTATATGATATACAGTGAAAATGGGATTTAGTGTTTTACGCCCCTATTCGGACTCTAAATGTGATTTTGCCTCTTTTTTTTAACTTTGTGACTTTGCCCTCACTTTTTTTTTTTTTTTGAAGTGAAGCTCCCGTTTGCCCCTAGTTTGTAACACCGTTCGATTTGGTCTTATTAAAGGGCTAAAAAAAGAGCAGGCCAAAAGACCAAAATACCCATGAGGCTAAACCCACATCACCGAGAGAAGCCGCTCCTTTCCGTGCGGCTCTTCACCGTCGCACTCCCTCCCGTGCGGCTCTTCTTGGCGCCGGCGACAAGGGCCGACGCCGAGCTCCTCCTCCTCCCCATCTCCCTCCCCGCAACCTACAACATTATGGGCTAGGGACCGGGGTTAGGGTTTGAGGTGATGGCGAGGGGGCTTCACGCGCGGCGGCCCCGGCGGGGGGGCTCGGGCCGGCGGTGGAGGTCCCGGGGCCAGCGGCGGAGGTCCTAGGGGCTGCCATCCCTCCACCACCGTATGGTCCACCACCAGCCACTCCTCGCGGCATGCGACCGCGCCCATGCGAAGCTCGGCGGTGGCGGACACGCCCGCATCCGCATCGTAACCCGTGATGCATGGCGGCCTAATCTGGGCCTGCGGCGGAGGTCCAGTCTGGCCCTGCGTGCAACCCGCCTCCGCCTCGTCCCGTACCTCCTCATCCACGCGGCCCGGGTCGAAGGAGAGAGAAAACCAAGCAGGGTCAAAGTTGTCCATTTGCCCAAAAGTTAACACCATCGGGGTGTTACCAGACCAAGGGTAAAATCTTTATTCGTTTCAAAAAAAAGGGATAAAATCACAAAGTTAAAAAAGGGGATAAAATCACATATGGACATGAAACCAGGGGTAGAAATGCACATGCCCCCAGTAAAAAAAAACAGCGAATGCATTGCTTGATCGGGAGCAACCATTGATACTGCCTCCAACGATTGTTGGTTCTGTTTCACAACTTAAATCTAGACGAATCAGGATTTGGCCTGCCACACGGTATTGGCCCATTCATGGCCTATTGAGATTGCTCTCTCCCAGAGTGACTGTGCATAGCCAGCACCAGACTGGCCAGCACAACCCCTAAACTACTTCACGCTCTTTTCATCAGAACACCGCTCTTATCTACCTTCTCTTAGTCTTATGTGGAGACTGTGCATACGACACACCATATATAAATATATAATAACAGGCTCTATTTGGTTGTATGCTGCAATATTTTATATCTAAACTTTCATAGAAGTTTGTTACTCTTTAATTATCTACTAAGGGCCCGTTTGACACGGCTTCACTTCACTAGTGAAGTTGTTTGCAAGCTCAATATCACGAGCATGATTGCATTGTGCAGCAAAAATATTAGTTCCAGTCCAACCGCGCCTCGCGCCGCTCTCGCGCGAGCGACCGGGCGACCGAAACCCTAGGCCGCCGCCGCTTTCCTCCCAGTCCATGCCCGCCGCGCCGCCCCCCGAGCGGGCCGCGGGACTTTCAGCGCGGCCGTGAGGGCGGCGGCGGCGTGGCCTTCTCCCTCCCTCTCCGGGCGGTTTTGGCGGCTGGCGGCGTCCGATCCGGGCGGGGCTCGCTGGGCGCGGCCGCCTCGCCGCGGTGGCCGTTGGCCGCCGGATCCGCGCCCACTCGCGGATCTAGCAGGCGGGACGGCGGGAGCGCGCTGGCGTGGGAAGCGGCCGCCGGGTCGGCGGCGATGTCGGGCGGCGATGGCTATTCGGCGGCATCGCAACGGCCGGGCGCGGTGGACAGCGGCGGTGGCGGCGTGTGTGGATGGTGCGGGAGCGCATGCGGCACCGGAGCTCGCGGACGGTGGTGTCTGTGGTATGCCGCCGGCTGCATAATCGCCATGGCGGCGGCTGGAGATGGTGGAGCCGGGGTGAATGCAACGTGCGGGCAACCGGAGTGCGGCAAGATGGTCGTCGGTAACCTCCTCCTCCTCGCCGGCGCGCGGGGCGCCACCATGGTGGTGGGGGCCGGGGCTGCATGGTGCTTCTTTGGTGGTGTCGAGGTGGCGCCTCTGGCAGTGTCGGGCTGTTCTTCCGGGAGATGCGACGTGGTTTTGTCGGGGTCGTGCTGCTGGCACGAACGAGAGCGTGCGGCAGGAATGGTGGCGTGCGAAAGCATTTCTGACCGCTTGGTCGGTGTCAATGGTGGCGGCGGCCGTGTCGTCGTTCTCCGCCGGGGCTTCATTGAGGGTTGTCATTCCTTGCAGCATGGGTTCCCGGGGTGAAAACCCAGTTCATTACGAACGCGTGCGACGACGGCGCCATCGGCGCCGTGCCCTTCCTGAGGCGCCAGATCCGGGAACCGTCCCGGCTCGTGGCGATGGTGGTGGTCGGCCGGGTGGTGTTGCCGGTGCGTTGCAGCTTGGGGAGCACTTGGTCCGTGTTGGCAGGGAGGTGCAGAGGGCCATGTGGCTGGAGATCTTGAGTTGGCGCTCGTGGTGGTGGTGATCTCGGTGTCGGCTGGGCAGAGGTGGAGCTCTTGGAGCGGTTTCAGATATCTGATTCTTGGGTAGTGGAGTGAGGCGTTGGGTGAGGCGAGGCCCCCACGCGGAGTAGCCGGGATCAGTGGTCTTCAATGGTGCCGTGAAGAGAATTTCTGCTGATGCATCGTTGAGGCTGGAGGATCTTCGATTGTGGGTGTGCAGCTTGAGGAGGACAGTCCCGTGGTGGGGGAGTTTTCAGGTAGCTACTCGGGCTTGCAGCGGGCTGCGGCTCATACGTTGGTGATGACGGCGCGGTTTCGACGGCTTCCTTTCGGCTCCTCTCCCAGGTGGTGGTGGTGTGGTGGCGTAGTGTTGAGTGTTTTGTTTGTCTTTGTGCCTTTCTTCGTGATGGCTCGTGTCGATGTCCCAATCCGACCGAGTGGCGGTGATGGAGCCTCGTGTTGATGACCCAATCCAACCGAGTGGGGCTTACTGTTTATCTTGTTTTCCATCCGAGTTGTAGTTAGTCGAGTTGTTTAAGTGGTTCATAGTTGTATGAGTTGTTGCAATAAGTGGTAGGTGGAGTGGAACACTCCCCTAAGTTGAGTTGAGTGGGCGCTAGTTGTGGCGCGAGTTGAGTTGAATTGGTACCTAGGTGTGCAGATGGAGTAGGGTACCCTCCAGATTTGTATGGTTTTTCTGGCCCGGTTTCCAGTCAAAAAACTGGGCTGGCACTTGCCTTTTCGTTTTTTTCGTCTAATAGAAATCGCGGCAAAGCTTTTGCCGTCCTTTCTAAAAAAAAAGTTGTTTTTTTAGGCTTCGTTACATGGACAACTCTATCCGTAGAGCTAGAGTTGTTTTGACAGGCAAAATGGCTCCACATGTAGACATGCTCCCACAGAACGTGACGTACGATGAGGTGAAGCCTGGTGAAGCTACTATTTTTATCTTCCTAACTCAAACCTTTATGAGAGCACGATTTAAGGGACTTCTTGATTAAAGTCGTTTTGTTTTACCCCGTTTGGCATAAAAAGCTCCAAACAGCTCCTAAAACTACTGGAGAAGCCCTGCTAAATGAGGCCTAAGGCTTATTATATGCAGGTTAGCATTGTCCTAAAAAGCAAGTCCAACATATGCCCCCTTCCTCTTGCATCCGCTCCCTATAGAGTTTATTACCTGCAAAGACTTATTATATGCAGGTTGGCATTGTCCTAAAAGGTTGTTCCACTGATCGATAAAAAGGTTGATTTCGGTTGATTCAGTTGTAAAAATAAGTTGAAACAAGCCGAAACTAGTTCAAGCATTATCTATGACTACTAAGTGGAAATATGATTTCACTTGTCAATAAGAGCACCGGTAGTGTGCACTTCCTAGCCGCTCCTCCTATACAATAAATAAATGAGAAAATCGAACCCGCTCCCATACATGTTTTTTTGTTGACATCAACAACTTAATATATTAAGCAACCAGATTACATAAAGGTTCTCTAAAGAAGACCGAATTGCAACTTGGTCTTGCGACCGGATAAGCACAACAACTGCATCGGAGACGCGTTGACGACGACAAGTTCGGGGCGGGCAGGCCGTAGAGGCACCAATGGCGCATACAACCGGATGGAAAAGACCGCACAAAGCGTCGGTTGAAGGAGGGTCGGCGGAGTTGAGAGGAAGGACACGTCGGCCGGCCGAAGGATAAGGGTCTTTTTTTTTTTTTTTTTTGCCGCCGGAGGTAGAGGATGAAGCTCCAAGCCGAATCCCAAAAGAAGACGAAGTAGTCAAGCCAACGCCGAATAAGTAGGTGACCAGTAGAAACCTGGATTGGCAGGATCAATGGCTTTGTGAGGCTGAGTCGATCAAGGAGCGGAAGCGATGAATGGAACCCGAAGAAGAAAAAAAAAAACTCGTGGATGCATGCACACAGGCAGGAGGAGGCAGACTGCGAGAGGCTACGCATGGAGTCCTTCCCGGTTCGAAACATTGTGGAATGGACCAACAGATGACATCCAATCATTCGTGGGTCGCAACTAAGACCCAGGATCGGTTCAATAGTGTGGACGCTCTAAATAGCCATACTAGATCAGTCTATTGACTTCTTTTACTGCAGATGAAGGGTTGATGTCCAAAGTGACAGCGATACTGAATTAGGGGCCTAACTAACACCTCAAACAACAAACACCAACAACGGTTTCTGTTCTTTTATTTAGAAACTTTTATGTAGAAGATGGTTGTGCTGAGTCAAATACATTCTAACCATACACCCTGGCGATCATCAAGTTCTCATCCATTTAATTTGTGGTCATCAGAAACTACAAAGTTAGCTCCCGTACACAACATTGTTCGGGATAAATTGGACATGACAAACAATGCTGTCAAGCATCAATAGATGATGATTTTCCTGTTAATTATGTTTAATAGAATTTGAGCATAACACTTGTCCCTGTACTTACTCGAGTTTTGCAGTCTGAAACTTTTGAAGGAGAAAGGGAATTGTACAGATATGTACATGCAGACCTGTACTACTCCAGTTTGGTTCCCTGAAATGTCTGATGATAGTACAAGGACATAGATCCACTATAGTGTAACTCAAGCTTTCCAGCCTAGAACATGAGCATCCATGTACTACTCCAGTTTGGTATCCTGAAAAATTTTGTGCGTCTTGCACTTCCGTTTTAAGTTGAAATTCAAAGGTTGTCAAAAGGACCATGTCTTTCATGTGTTAGCTGAAAACACATAAGATCGTGTGGATTTTGAAACCCGTAGTTGTGGAAACTCTCGAGCGAGCGTAGCTGAAAACTAAGACGAATAATTTTGCAAAGCTTCCGCATAATTTCCTTCGGATTGATCCCTGACAGGGTAAAATCGTTGTTTTGACGATCCCTATGTAGAAAGCCCTCTTTTCTAGTATTCACTAGAATTCCCGGAGATGAAGAAGCGACTTGGGTTGACTTATACAAAACGCCTGGTCGTGAACCAAGTAACTCCCTCTATCTTAAAAAAAAACATGAAAATCTCGTCTTACGATGAGTCAATGTAATCTTATATTTGACCAAGTTTCTAGAAGACATTATGTACATTCATATCTTAACTTATATTTATTATAAAATATATTCTATAATTAATCTAATAATACTTATTACGTATTATATGAATGTTAATACTTCATCATATATATCGAGTCAAAATTAAGAATCTTTGACTTATGGGGAAACAAGATTTACATGTTTTGAGATAGAGGGAGTAATTGGTAAACGAGTTTTGGCTAGGTATTCTTGTTGTTAAGCAAAGCGAGTGATACTACAGAATCATTTTACCATGGTAAGACAGAAATGGTGGAATAGTAACATCCACATCAGATTTGTGATGCTGCATGTCTGCATGGTAGCATAGTACCAATGCATACAGGGTCGAATTACCGTACTCCAGTAGGTGCAATTTTTAAAAAATCGACCGCGGATATCTACGTTGCTCAGTTTTTTTTTTTTTTTTTTTTTTTTGATACTACAACACGTTGCTCAGTTTTGAGGAGTCAGACAGGTGTCGTCTTCCGGTCGGTTCCCAGTCTCGTACTCCTCAAAACGTACGGGCCCCACTTGACACGCGGACCGTGACGAATATACCACGCGTTGCCTGCCTTGGCCAAGATCCGCTCCTCCCTCCCCAAGGCTCAGGCCTCGGCGCCTCGGCGCTCGCGGAACCGCCGCCGCCGCCACCCCACCACTCTGCAGCCCTCCGCAATCGCGTCCCCTTCTCGGGCTTCCAAAACCTATAGACCACCCGGTCCCTCCACCTCCGAGTGCCCCCCACTCCGCTCTCGCTCTCGCTCGGCGGCGAGCCCGATGGGGTTTATCGGCGCGCACGGCGTGGAGACGCTGAAGCGATACAGGTACAGCGGGGAGGACCGCTCGGTGGTGGCCAAGTACGTGCTCCAGCCCTTCTGGAGCCGATGCGTCACCCTCTTCCCGCTATGGATGCCGTGAGTATCTCCATCCCCTTCCCCTCTCTTTGTGCAGTTCGTGTGAGCGTGCGCTCCAGTTCACGATCTACTACTGCTCCACTAGTGGTTAGTCCGCGCGTGCGTGCGAGCGATCCTGATAATGAGTTATTTGTCCTGTGACTAGTTCCGAATCCTGTTTGGGCGTTCGATTGGTCTCCTTCTGCGTGCCTTCTTACTGGTTGTGGTTGAGTGCTTGCTGTTACTGCCCATTCCCCAATTTGTAAGGGCTGTAACAACTTACAAGTATGGCTATGTACTATCCTCCCGAGAAGGATTAGATGTTTGTATGTGGCGTTGTAGTGGAATATTTGAATTTAGAGATGCGCAGAACGCCCGGTTAGGATGGTATGAACAAGATCACTATGGTCTATCGGAGGGAATGTTTCAGAAGGCATAAGAAGGCGCTTAAGATTAAGGGATTAATACGATGACATACTGTTGCTATCTAAAACTGAATGGCTTTACAGGCAGTTGTGTATGTCTGTTAGCTTGTTATGATATTTTACTGTTTCCATTTTTTTAGTAGCCTGTGGATTCTATGCGCTTACTTCCACATGTGAACAGTGAGTTTTGACTCAATGATTTTCTTGTACAACAAAGCAATTGTGTGTGTGGAGAGCAAACAGCAAATTGCTCTTAGGCTCCATTTTGTAGATATCTGACTTTTTGGCAAATCAAGCTTAACGAATTGGCTGGAGCACTGCCTTTCAGTTAAGCAAGAAAAAAGTGTTTATGTGCAAGATCACAGTTTGACCACCGAACACAGAGAATCCCCATCCCCTTGGCAACACCTAGGCTCTCACCCCTGTGTTAAATCAAGCTTAAGCACAGTACAAGCATTAAGTTTCATGTTGCGCCTTGTTCTTTCCCTATCAAAACTTCTGTGCTAACTTATAATTTTCTTCATTTGCATGTATGGATTCACAAATAGACCAAACATGGTAAGAGATCGATGACCACATTGTCAATTCTTCGTTGGATTCATCTCATCTGATGCAGTGCATGGCTATGCTTTCCGACATTTCAGATCACACTTACAGGATTTTCGTTCTTAGTCCTATCAGCGCTGCTTGGCTATGTAAGTCTTTCTTGCTTGAACTAGTTGCAGTTTTGTGAAGCTGTTAATTGGCTGTTAAGATCCCAACCTGTGCTTCTTTTGATGCATTCTATATCATGCATAGAACCCATCGTTTGCTGATATGGTGATTATGCAGATATATTCGCCTCGCCTTGACACTGCTCCCCTAGGTGGGTCCATCTTGCCCATGGATTACTCCTCTTCTTGTACCAGGTTTGTGACACTAACTAATCATGAGATTCTAAATGGACAATTGAGTCTTTTTTCTGCTTCCTTCCCCCCTCTTTTGATTATCAAATAGTTACATTGCCAAGCAAGGGTATTTCAATTTAAAAGTTTTTGAATGCCCTGCTTTTCTTAACTTGGGACTTGGGATTTAGTCTCCTCCCAAGAGAGAGAAGAACCCACGCAAACAAGGGGATTGTGTCTGTGTTAACTTAAGCATTTACGATTTATGGCTAACTTATGTGGAAAGAGGTGTGCTTGTTCTAGGTGGTTTAAAAACGAAACGAGTTTCATGTCAGCTTCTGCAGAACAGTCTTTGTAGCTTGGTTGTAGGTCTAGAAAATTCAATTGTAAGGGCTCAATTTCAATTCAAACATGCTTTAGAATGGTCAAAATTAATAGTCACTGTCGGAGAAGACAATGAAACATGTTTCGTGAAGTTAAATTGGAAAGACACTCTTTTGCCATTCGCCGATGTACTAATTAGCATTAACCCTGTGCCTTTTCTGTGTTTTATTAGACTGGTACAATTTAGTTTGCACTCTGCATTATTGGTACCATGCATCATCGAAAGTTACAAACCTGTTTTGCAAACAACTATGACATTGTATTAAAGCTGGAGATACAAACAACTTGCCAAACTCTAGTCTGTTCATATTAGTCAGAATGTATTTGAAATGGTATTATTGACATTAAAAAGAAGTCCAGATTTTTTTTTCTATTTTGTTATCTGCTGGTATGCATAATGGTTCACTGGATGGCTGATTAAACTGGTGACTAAGATGGCAGCTTGCTCATTAATTTGATAAGAGTTTGATAAACTCATCTTGCTCTGATGGTATAGTATTGCCTCCATGCTAGACTTTTGATGCTGTTGATGGTAAACAAGCGAGGCGTACTAGCTCATCAAGCCCTCTTGGAGAACTTTTTGATCATGGTACTTTTTAGACATCATTTCCCCTTTTCCCATCTCTATTAGCATGACATCTTATCTTATACATATCTAAATTGCTATTTTACAGGATGTGATGCACTTGCCTGTGCTGTAAGGATTTTCTAAGCCCTTACACCTTTTCCTCCTCCTTGCACCTTTGAGATGATTCCCTGATTTTTTTGTTAGTTTGAAGCTTTGGCCCTTGGAAGCACCTTGATGTGTGGAGGATTGACATTCTGGTTCTGGGTGGTTGCTGCTGTCCCATTCTATCTTGCAACCTGGGAACAGTAAGACCCTTAACCCATTTTTGTACTCTAATTTGAGCAAAATTTGGTATTTCCCCCAAATGTCACTATGTGTTCTGAATTTCTTATCACTCAAATGATTAGATTTCACAGTGCTTGGTATAGTAAAAGCTTCTTAGGCTTATAGGCTCTACCGATTGTGGCATTAAGTTATCTCAAAGTTATCTAGTTTGAATGTTATTGAATTTCTTTTGCATGTTATTGTTTAATATTCAACGGAATGTAATATGATCAAATGTGACAAAATAGCTCTAATGTGGATTGCTTCATGATTACTTCCTGTCTTCCAAGGGAACACATTGGTGACTTGGTGTTTTTTTTTCCATTTTCTTAACAAGTCTGACAGTGTCTAAAGAAGTGCTAAGAAGCTAGACTGTCAGTGGGGTGAGGTGGTGCCTATCGCCTCATCATTGTTTAGGGGCTGCTCTGTGATGATCAGGCATTAGTCGGGGTGGATAGTGCTTGAAACCTCAGTGCCACCTAGGCACTGAGGTTATGTGGCTATGTGACATTGCATGAGACAGCCTATGAGGCAGCTGGTGTTTACCAATGTACTCGACCTTGTGTCTTCTGTTGTTGCAAATGATTTCGCACAAGAAAATTTATAGTTTTCAGTAATAAGTTTTACATCTTGTAGTGCTGGACTGATGTTCTTAATGTGTAGTTTTTTACGTCTGCTAATTATCTGTGTTTACAATTTTGTCACCAGTTTCTTTACAAATACACTCATTCTCCCTACAATAAATGGACCAACGGAGGGCCTGATGCTGATCTATGTATCCCATTTGTTTACATTTCTTACTGGTAATTTCCCCTATAAACAAATCTTGCTATGCATTAACTTTCTTCAAATCTCTGTTACATTCTTGATTATCCAAAATCAGAATGTCTACATTCATGTTGTTTGTTCTCTTAAACTAGGTGCTGAATGGTGGGCTCAGGATTTTCGGAAATCACTACCCTTTCTTGGTTGGATTCCACTTCCATTTCTTTTCGGTATGTACTCTTGGATCTATCAGATGACGTCACCATATTATGCGAACACAGCATTACTTTTTCCTTTATGCCTAATTGGCATGATAGTTGACTGCAAGCATATTAGTATTTCTGTGCTCTTTGCTACAATGTGATATCTATTTCTTTAGTCAGCTGGGTCTGTTTGCGAGAAGTGCAATGCTCACGGCCTCACATGATTATTACTGTAATTATTTCTAAAGTTCTTCCTTTTTTCTTGTTTCAGAAATTGAAATCCCCTTATATGTTCTTGTGCTGATTCTTATGATTGTGTGTGCTGTTATACCTACTGTTAGATCCAAGTAAGCTTCTCTTCCTTTTCCTCTACTCCCTAACTCTTTGCATTGAGCATCCAGAACTATTATGGAACTACACAGAAATACTGATTTGTCCAGTTTCTTGAATTGATAAATGTAACTAGTGACTTGGGACAAAGCAATAATGATAATTGATAAATATAACTGTGCTATATGTTTTCGTATATTTGATAACGATTGGGTCTTACCAATATGTTACTCAGTTACTGTCCTTTGTATTCGTTCCCCAGAACTGCTTGCAATATCCTTCTATTTTTATAAATTGTACTTCCTTTGCTAGTGATTTCAATAATTACCACAATGTGAAGCAAGAATAACAGTTAATTAATGTGACTTTCATATGATCAATCTTTGCTTAGAAGTGATTCTTTTGTTGTCCAGTGTCAGCAATGTCCAAGAGGTAGTTGAGGCACGAAAAGGAAGCATGGCATTAGCATTAGCCATGGTAAGCTCTTGACTTTTCCCATATGCGGATGAATAGAATTTGTTAACGATACCAGTATATTGGCTTGCTACTGTTCTTTTGGAAACACGAAAAACAATTATCCATTTGAAAATATTAAGCCCTAAGCAAGTAAGCAAGGAAGGGTTAGTTTTTTGAAAGAAATGTGTATTCTTTTGCATACATTTTCAACTTTGCTCCCATTAGTATAATGTTTTTTCATGAAGTTTATATATGTTTGCACTGCCAGTGCTGAAAAAAAACTATAGATATCTAGTTCCCTCCTGAACATTTATCTTGTGTTTTTATATTATATTGGCTCTACATAACTATCTTGTGTTTGGCAGCCTCAATGTGCTGTTATTTTATATTAAAGTTTGTTTTCTTACGTTTTTTATACTTTGGCTGCAGATCCTTCCTTTTATTGCACTGTTAGCTGGGGTTACTATCTGGTATGCCAACTGGAAAATGTATCATTGTATACTGTATAGGATAGAGCTTCAGTAATGTTACTTAGGTCTCTGTTATTTGTTATGCAGGTCTTATCTTTCTCCTTCAAGTATAATGAGGAACCAACCCCATTTGCTCGTAATTGGAACTGGCTTTAATTTTGGATATTTGGTGGTAAGTTTCATTGCTGTTTTTTTTTTTTTTTTTTTTGGTTCTTAGATTATTTAGCATGGGGAAAAGTCCAAATTACTCCCCCCAAGTTTGGCCTATGTCCAGATAACCCCTAAACTAACATTTGATTCAATTTACTCCCAACTATTTCAGTTGTGGTCTAGTTTACCCCTTAACAGGATTTGTTATTTTTGTTTCTCCACATATAAGTTGAGTTTTAATATCATATTTATAGGTGATAGAGGACATCATAAATCATGTTAGAACAAAATATCTTGATTTTTTGCCACTATTTTGACAGCTTAGGAAATTTAATAATAAATGAACACTAGAGATAAAATATCGTATGCGAACATAATGATGAAAAGTGAATAATGTATTTTTCTAGCACAAAATATATGTCCTCTATTTTAGGCTTAAATTTATTTTTCTGAAGTTCCTTACGATTTAATTTTATAAGGCGGGATTGATTGGAAATAGGAACCTTGCCACTACCCTGGACCCAGGTCACACAAAAGTCATCTCAACTGCTGACAAATATAAAATAAAAGCACGTGCAACCTGATAGAATGTAAAATAACTTATAAAAAAGCCTCAGGTTTGATGCTTATATGAACAACAGATTACACTGGACTTAATTTGAGCTGTTGCATGATGTGTTTAGTAATGTGTGGTTTTCTGAATGGGACGAACTTCGGTTTATTACTATCACACTATCATTTTGTTTATGTCTACAAATACTACTAATCATTTTATAATGTGAATAATCATCTTTGAGCAGGGAAGAATGATACTTGCTCATTTGTGTGATGAGCCCAAAGGTCTAAAATCTGGGATGTTCATGGTATTACTTTTGAAGTATCCTTTCTCCTCATCTTTAGATGCCAAGTGTAGGCCAATTTTAAGTACTGACTGAAATCACTTGTTTCAGTCTCTGGTGTTTCTTTGTTTTCCGATTGCAAATGCTCTCATTGCAAAGATCAACAATGGGTAAGCTCTTAATGTGATATTCCATCTAGTACTGGTAACATCTGAAAGACTGCTCTTTTCTGTTTACACTAAATGGCTCGATCTCCTTACTGGCAGGAGTCCTTTAGTTGATGAGCTTGTGCTGCTGCTTCTTTATTGTGTATATACAGGTGAACTTGAGCATTTTCAGCTTCATACTTGCATCTTATGATCATTTCTGTGGAATGTTTCCTAGGCACTAACATTCAGTTTGTCAATTCTATTCAATAGTATCATGCTTTGTTTGCCTAAAGAGCCCGTATAGATTTATAAAGTGCCGTTTCAGATAGTACATTCTCTAATATTTACTCGAGTCTTTCTTCATTTCCTTAGCAATGGATCCCTAGCACCATAAAACTATACCCTTTTCTTGTATTGCTGTTATACTGGATATGTCAAGGAGAACACGCATGTGGCATTCTCGTTCTCATTCTCATAGCATGTAATGCATCTCAAAATGTGCAGTGTGTTAAGCTCTATCTTCTTTTCTTCTGGGACTACTATCCTTTTTATGTTGATGTTTCTGCTTGGTTATCTGTTCAGCGTTTACATATCACTGTTCCATTTTTTTTTTTTTTTGTTACAGTGGGTCTTTACCTACACCTTGCCGTTTCCGTTGTGCATGAAATCAAGGATGCTCTTGGAATCTATTGCTTCAGGTGTGGAAACCTCCGTGTGGCCCTACTGTTCAGAAAACTCCTATGCTTTAACTCTTAACCAACTTTTTTCGCTGCTGCTTGTCCTGTTTGACAGGATAACAAGAAAGGAGGCTTGAATTTGTTGTAGTCCAGATATATTACTTCACAAGTGCGCAAGGAGCAACAGTTCGCCACCGTGGACACTAGAAATGTGCCCCGGAAACGCCACAACCATCTTTTGTGAAGAGGGATCTATAGGGATTGTATTGCATAGTTATCTTCATACAACAGTGTAGTGTACATTACGTGGGTTTCAGATGTAGTAGTAATAGGGTCCGTAGAAGATCATACGATGGAAATCATGGTCGTAGAAAGTAATCATAGCAGGTGATTTGTCTCAGTGTTTTCGGTTCTCAAATTGTATTTGAGTAATGCGTAAGGTTGCTCATCGACTACAGTTTCTGACAACAAGACTTTTTTTTTTTTTTTTTTTGAGAAACAGCTGTTTATTTGGCTGCTTTGAGATTACAGGGAACTTGGCTAGCCTGGCGGCTGAACGCGTCGGCCCGTCGACGGGCCTTCTTCCCCTTTGCGTGGGCCGTGCTTCAAGGAAGAAAGCAAAGAAACAAGGAAAAAGTCTGAATTTCCTCCCCAACTATCACGAAAGTTCACTTTTCCTCCCGCCAACGTCAAAACCGGATAAATCACCTTCCTCAACTTTTCAAACCATGCCAATTACCTCCCTCGGCGGTTTGAGGGCGGTATTGCACAAACGATAACAGCCGGTTTGCCTTTTTCTTTTTAAACAAATTACGGTTGAATATTTAAAAAATCATAGTAAAACACGTAAAGAAAAATCATAAAATGAAAATTCTAATTTTGTTAGACTCCACATGATTAGGGCCTTGTTTAGTTGGGCAAGTTTTTGCCTCCAACTTCCAAGTTTTTAGACTCTCTCTCCATCACATCACATTAAATACACCAAAACACATATGTTCGGGCGGTAAATGTAGGTAAAAAATTAACTAATTACACAGTTTTTTGTGTTGTACATGACGAGATCTAATTTTTTTGAGCCTAGTTAGTCCATGATTGGACAATGTTTACCACAAACAAGCGAAACGTGCTACAATGTGCTTCTGAGGAGTTCAAGCAAAGGCGTTGGGCAAATTTTTGCCCAACTAAACAAAAGGCCTAGATATACACATTGAATATATAATATGATTTAGTACAAAGTTTTTGCTATGAAGGTTTTGTCTTTTTTTTCTTTTATATTTATTTGGTTGAATCTTTAAAAAATCATAGTAAATCACGAGAAAAAACATAAAATAGAAAATCTATTCTTTTATACTCCACATGTGCATGTCTACACAGTGAATATATAATATGGTATGCTTCCGTATAAAATTTTTATTGTAGCTTTGGATCTATACTTTTTGTGTAATTTATTGAAATAATTCGTAGTCGCAACTTCTATAATTATTTTTTGGACTAAAGCATACCATATTATATATTCAGTGTGTAGATCTACTCATGTGGGAGTGTAACAAACTTGATTTTCTATTTTATGATTTTTCTATGATTTACTATGATTTTTCAAAGAACCAAATAAATAAAAAAAGAAAAGACAAAACTTTCATAGCAAAAACTTTATATTAAAGTATATCATATTATATATTCAATATGTAGATCTAATCATGTGGAGTCCAACGAAATTGAATTTTTCATTTTATGATTTTTCCGTGATTTACTATGATTTTTCAAAGACTCAACCGGATTTTTTTAAAAAGGAAAAGGCAAACCGTTGTTATTATAGCAATACCGCCCTCAAAACATTTCGAGGGAGGTAATTTGCATGGTTTGAAAAGTTGAAAAGGTGATTTGTCGGTTTTGACGTTGGCGGAAAAGTGTCAACTTTCGCGATAGTTGGGGAGAAGACTTTTTTCCAAGAAACAAGTAATGGAGGTCTTGGGCCCTCATTCTAAGGCCCAGTTTGCTATGCTTATCGGCCTATCGGGCTCTTCGCGACTCAGCGACTTTAGAAAAATGGCTCTTCGTTAAAACCGTTCTCCCTGCATTCCAATTTTTTGAAAACACACAAATAATAATAGCGACCATTGTGAATGGCAAATGCCAAATGGCGATGCCCAGCCACCGGAAAAATGGTGCATGACAAAAAAGCGACGTTGGCGACATCTCCCGGAGGCCGGAGCTCCAATAATACATAGGTCGTGGCCGTACCTACGCGGAGGACACCACCGCAGCCCCATGAGAGATCGGACATGAGAGATCTAGCCGAGAACGAGCGAGAGCGTACGCACCCACACGAAACCTGCCGGCCGGGCCGGCCGCCGGCCCCTCTTTCCACGCCGTCGACGCGTCCGCTTCCTGAGCGCCCATACCTGATCCCCCCGAGAGGCGAGAGAGCCCGTCCGTCGGGCGGAAATCATTCGCCTCCAGAGCTCGTGCAGCCGAAACAGTGACGTCTTCCGGGGTGAAAAGAAAGAAAGAAAGCTCGGAGCGAGGGAGGCACAGCACAGCACAGGCAGGCAATCGATGGCAGCGTATCCGCGGCAGCAATGATGCGGCGCTTTCTGATGGGCAGGAGGCCGGTGGATGGATCAGGGAGTGCCCCGATGAGGTTACTCACTCACTAGTGGAATGTGATGAGGAGTCGGACGACAGGTGCTGCCGTGCCGAAATTACAGTACTAGTACTCCAGTTGCCCGTCTCTGCGTAAAGGCAGGCGCGATACCCCCCATGGCCATACCTTGATGTCTCTTTTTCGTACGAGCTGATCATTGGCAGCGTGACACGATTGCTAGTGGTACTAAATCCAGTGCTTAGGATCCAGGTAGGATTTCCAACTTCATGGCCGTCAGTCAGTACGGTTTCTGCAGAGATACTCATACTACTCCGTAGTACTGGAAGTTGTATCTTGAGCTCGTATTACTCCAGTCCACACATGTAGGTAGAGCACGTCGGCCGGCCGCCCCCAGTGCCAGTGGGTGGGTGGGTGACAGATCGAATCACTGAAACGGAGTTCGTCTACCACAAAGGCTACCAGCGTCCGTTTATGGCATCCACGGATCTGGGCGAGCATGAGAGCGCCTTCCCGAGCCGAGCGAGCCTGCCTCCTGTGCCCCCTGCCGAGCGCACAAAGGCTTCGTCGCCTCGCCAGCTCGATCGCGCGCCCTCCCTTTCACCCGGCCACAAACGGTAAAGCGGCCGGCCGGTCACGACGTGTGTCGCCGTTCCAGAACACTGCGGCATCGCATCGCATTTCGTTGTGTGTCCTCTGCGAGTGCGAGAGCGGAGAGACAGACAGAGGCCCGCTGCAAGTGACCGACCGTGTCGCCCGCAGGCGAGCGAGCGTACGGCCCGGCCGTGACCGTGAGTCCAGGCCGTCGGCTACGATCTCCCGTGTCTTTTTTGCCGACGGGGAGGGAAGGAGGGGCCAAAAAGACGCGAGAGCGACGGGTGAGAGACGGATGGATGCGCAGCTGGGAGAAGCGCTTTGCGTGTGCCCGCCCACCGACGCGCGGGACCCGGAACGGCATGGCGTTTGCGACGCCTTTTGGCGCCCGGGTCTTGTCGCCGCTCGCCACCCGGCCCCTCTCGCTGCCCGCCGTGAAGAAGAGACGTTGACAAACAAGGACTACAGGAGGAGGATTCTGGCTCGCCGCTCAACGGCTCGTCTTTTTACTGATAGACTGCTGCTGCTGCTACTACGCATTAGTTACCGCCGTCCGGCGCAGCTGCAGACTTGCAGTCCACACACCTTAGAGCAAGGCCAAATAAGACTTGCAGCTGCAGACATTAATTGCAGTAGCGTTTCTCACTCTAAATACTATTATTTTATTCAAATGGGAAAGGAAGGGAGAGTACGTGGCGTTACCATGTGAAGACTCAGCTGCAAAGCGGCCTCGGCCTCCGTGTGACGCTCGGCGACGAAACCAGCGCCAAGCTAGGCCCTCTCTCCTCCACCTCGGCTAGGCAGCTGACGTGTTGGGCGAATCGCCCATTGCTGTACCTGCCCTTACAGAGTTACAGTACGTCGTGCAATGCAACGGCCATGTGCCGGGCCACTAGGCACAGGCACGTGAGCCCGCCCATGCCGCCCGCCCTGCTGCACCGCACCGCACATGTAAGTGCGACCCGTAGAACCCCCGTGGTTCCGAGCCGGAACCGCCGTGCCAGGCGCTGCTACGTTTTACTGCTCGATCTGCTCGATCGCAGCCGTGAAGCTGCGAGCAGAGGCCTGCGACTGCAACTGCAACCAACGAAACAGGAGAGTCACGCGGCCGGCCGGCATGGGGCGCGTGGCCGCGGAGCAAATGCGCCTGTCCGCCTCGATCGATCAGCGAGCGCAGCAGGCCGCCAGCACACGCACGCGCCATGCCACTCGCCACGCTTCTACAGCGCCGATCCATGGACGGATCGATCCATCGTCTCTGTGCTGTACGTACTCGACGTACCCAACTGCTGCGTCGCCTGCCGTCGCTAGCTACAAGCTCCAGCGCCGATAGGCGATAGCGATCAGTGATGCTATACGTACACCAACATATCATATTGGACAGGGTTGCTGAAAGAAGACATAAGAGACCAGGTAGCTAAAGGTGTGGAGGTGGTGAAGACAGGAGCGTTGTTCTTCCATAATCAGGAGAGAAGCCAACACTATGCAGGCCATCAGCTGGTGCCTTTCAACGGATGATACAAGATGAAGACGGTGGCAAACCAAGAGATTAGGCGAAGTTTACTGTCAAGAATCGTCTCTACATATCAGTGTTTTTAGCTGTAATGGTCTGACTGTGTAGTGTTTTCCTTATGGTTGGCTGGGATGTTAAGGCTTTTGCTGGATGTAAACGTTCCAGTTAAGGATAGCAGTTTGGTGCATGGGTGTTTGTTTCCTGGATCCTGGGTATTCAGGTGCGAGCATCGTCGTAGTGGGTCTTGTTACTTTAATTGCGTACGTTCTTGAACCCATTTGTAATTTCGTTGCTCCCAAGTAATGAAATTCGGTTTTACCTTGTTGGAAAAAAAAAACGTACACCAACATACGTAGGAGTACGTGTACATACTACAAGCACAGCAAAATAAAGGCTCTCTACTGCTCGCCAGTCGTCGTCAGCAGTTTGGTAGATCTACTCCTCTACAACTACCATTGTTCGTATACGTATTAACTGCGCGTCCGGGGTACTGAGGTACTGTCTGCCCCTTTTGGCTCTGGAGCTCGGCGGACAGCGGGAGAAAAAAAGGGAAGGAAAGAAAGACCACACAACACACTACTACAGTACGTAGAGACAGGCGAATTTATGAGACGTGGCATTTATGCTTGTCCATGCCAACCAAATAATTCACGGCGGCGCACGAGAAGCCTCTGAGGCTCGCTCCGGGTCGTCGTCCGTCCGGGGGCATTGAGCTGAGCTGAGGCGACGGGTCAGGTCGGGTCGTCGGCCGGACTTGGATCGCATCTCGCGCGCACTTTGGCTTGTGTACGGCGGGTAGGCGTTGTGGACTTGTCTCACGGTAGATGTACGGCGGGCTTGCTGGTCGTAGTATGTTATGAAGAGGATTTGGTCGCGGATCTTGACCGGCCGGCCGGAATGTTGTCACGGACAAGGCATGGATGTGTAAAGACCTAATCATAAGGTTAGATGGCGTACTGTACATGTACTGACGTACAGCCTACGATGAAAGCAGGCGCTTGGGCTTTGCCGACGACGTTAGTATCATTACGTGCTCCTGGTCCTGCATACTACTACAGTAGGCCTATTCCGTTGTACTCCGTAGTACGTATGTACTACGAACAAGATGTAAGTACACGCATAATCTTTTCTTAATAATTACTTACGTTCGCTAAAGCTTGGTAATCAGAAAAACATTACCGTACAGGAACAGGACTACTCGTAGTAGCCGTGCTGCTCCCTGCCCTACCTGCCTTCAGTTTTGTGATGTGACGTACGGGAAAACAGCAGCATGCGGACGGACACGCTCCATCGGCATGGCATGGCGCTATGCCAACTGAATGGCACCACCACACGCGGACGCGGCTCACTTCGCTCGGACTCGCAAGGAGGTATCGTCGTCGGTCAGGAGCAGTACTATGCTCCGAATCTGCGAGACGCGCAAAACGGAAATAGGGGCTGGGTGAGTTGTTGTGAGTTGACCGGTCGCTGCATGCTCATGCAAGGCTTGCCAGCCAGACAGCCAGTGCCATGCCATGCCATTGCAAGTACCAAGGCAAGGCGAGAGCGCGAGGAACTGGAGTGGAAAATGGAGATGGATGGACAGTTGAGAGGTGAGATCAGGCCTGCTACAGTGCAGTGCCACAAATGCAACGCACGCCGCGCCGCAGCATGGTCTTGCTTGGTGCTGCCGATCGAGTGCCGTGAGTGACAGTACAGGTCGTCCGGACGTCCGCCCAGCCAGCTTCTAGACGTGACCTTTTCTATTGCGATATAGTACTCCTCCTCCTCCTATACTCACACGGCTTGGGCAGATACAGCACTGTACATGCATACATGACAGGTCGGCCCAAAGCGACGAACGAACTGGTGTCGGTTGGCTTTGGCTCAAGAAAAGAGTTTTGTTCCAAGCCATTTCGTGCTCAAGAAAATATATCTACTGTACGTACAGTACGTACATGCACCTGGCCCGGGAAAACGAATCTCTCGAGCTTGCCGTCCAGGTCCAGCACGGTGGGCGGGCGGGGCAAGGGTGGCGTGGCGTGCGTCCGCGTGTGTTGGTTCGTTCATTTGCGCGAAAGCGGCATGATTAGCCGCCGGATACGACCCCTCCGGCGAGTCTTTTTAAAATCTAGCGCTCGCGCGTGACGGAATATGGATGCACGCTGTACGCTGATGGATTTGCATTTGCTTCACAGTCCTAGGGCTTGCTTTCCTCGCAATCCACATGCTATGAGCAGCCTTTTCTTAAACGTACGTAGGGAGGAGTATAATACTCGTAGCCTTTTCTTTATTTTGTCGAGTGGAGTTCTTGTACTGAGGCAATCAATCACAATCAGGGCGCTGCTGGTCCCGACACGGACATCCTAATCCTGATTAAACCTCGTGATCGACCTGACGGCTAGGGGCGACTGGACAGGATGGGTTAGCCGGGCCGTGGCCCCCATGTGCAGCAGCACCGGCACGGGAGCACATGCGCCGCCTGCCACTGTGCTACACCGCCGGGCCCGGGCCGCCAGCATGGCTCCACGCCGTCGTCACGTCACCTGCTCCCCGGCCGGCCGCAGAGTACGCCATTCCACTCTGTAGCGCGCGCGTAGAGCACGCCGTGGAGCACCAGCCAGCACCACCATGAACACGAACACGACGACGAGAAGACAGCTGATCGACGCCGCTGTGTGTCCTGCATGAAGCGTATCACTAGTAGTACAGTACTAGGAAAGGAACAAACAACAAAGATTCCGGAATTTATTCAAATAGAGCTTACTACTGTATACGGAGTACTCGTACTAATAAAAGTAGTAATGCAGGACCATCGTGTGTGTAATCGCTGTACGGTTTCCGTGAAGGATACCGTACGCCCGTTCCAGCATGGCACGTGCGCACAGTGGCCGGAGAAGCCTTTCGTCTCGTGGTCTGGCCTCGATGGAAACCGACGAGACGACAGCTGTGGTGGAAGCTCGATCCGCGTCGTTCTCTCGTTACGCACCTCATGCATGTCCCGCGTCAGGGAGAGTCGGAGAGACCACAGGTCACCAACGCCATCCTGCAGTGCATGTGCATCCACATCCACGGCGCCGGAGCATCATCCATCCTGCGTGCGTCCATCCCTCCCTCGCCAGTCGCCAATGCCAATGCCAAACACTGTGGATTGAAACAGAAATCAAGAGAGGCTTGCAGTACACAGTACTCTGCGTCACTGGCCACTGGCTCCACGTAATGAATGGAGGCTGCCACTGCCCAGTGTGTGCCCAGTGCCCACCCCTGCCTGAAAAAGGGCCCTGCCGTGCCCACGCAAAACCAGGCCTGCGCAGAGCACCCGTATCTTATCTCCGGACACCCACATCATTTTTTCAGATTGAAGCACCTCACTCCTCACTCCCCTTTGGCCTGGATGTGTTGTTTAGATCCTAAAAATTTTGGGTGCAAAATTCGGTGCAGGTTTGTAGAAAATACATCATTTATATCTCCAGATAAATTTATTAAAAAAGCTAGATGTAAAGACGCGTTTCGTTTGTTAGTGGTATAATTTTATTATCCTGGGCAGTTTGAAAACGTTGCTTCTGAAGCGAGAATGACATCTATTTAGGGACTCAAAAGAATAAAATTTAGGTGCAAAATTCCTCGCAATGTACATCTAAACTGTGCAATTAGTGGTAAATATTTTTTAATTACCTAAATTTTATAGTGGCCGTGCAATTAGTTTTTTGGGTTACATCAAATTTCAATAGTGACCGGCGATGTTTTTGATGGGATGTGATGGGAATTTTGGGAAACTTTTTTTTTTTGGTTGATGTGACTAGGAAAAAAACAAAACAAACAAAGCTGATAGATGGATGGTCACGTGGCGCGAAGCGTACGTCGTGCCTCCATGCCGTGGTCGTACGTCGTACGTGGTGGAAAAGCTATAGGAGTACTAGTACGCACTCAGCACACCACATAGCTTGCTTGCCAGCCGTAGGATTCGGTACGCTTAATGATCCATCATCCGTGTACGATGACAAAGCTTTTCGTCAATGACCGTAGTGGATGATGGATCAGATCAGGCACCTGCGGCGTACGTACGTATCGATACTATGGAGTTACTACGATGCATATTATGGATTGGTAGACGTGGTAGCTATTGCACAGCACGAGCTTCATCTTGAATGCTGCACGGCAATGCTCGGATCGATTTAAATCAAAGGCTGCCGCCTTCCGATGCTACGTACTACGTACTACTTGTACTACATGTACAGTGCGCTTGAGACAGGAGGAACGACCACAGAGATGGCCACAAGAGCTCGTACCGCGGAGAATCTCTCTGCCTCCCCCGGCCTGTGGTGTGGGCCATCATACATCGCGCGCGCAATACTACTGTGCATATGTATACTACTCTACTAGTACTCTTTTTTGTGAAAGTTTACACTACAGTACGTGTGTACTCGTACTATGGTACAGTCCTAGTAGAGCAGCCGTGTTGGTGCGTCTTTGCTGAGCTGTGTCACTGCCAGTGCTGAGGTGTGTCATGTGTGGCACTGTACAGCCAGCCATTGAGCCATTGATCAGCTCCGGCGGGCGATGGGATTGGGTCGGGAATAACCGGGCCAGGGGCGAAGCAAGGTGAGCCAGCCGAGCCAGCAAAGCATGCCCATCAGCCAAAGGCCAGCCGGCCCGTGCGTGCGTGCGTGTGTCGAGTGCTGCGCTCTACCTGTTCGGTTCCTGCACCATCCATCAGGGTAAAAAGCTCTGTTCCAAGAGGTGTCACACACTGTACGTACGTGTGTGTTTCAGGATCATCGCTTCGCTCGCTCGTCACACTCGGCAGGCACTTCGATCGGTTCGGCAGGGGCCCAAGAACGTGGCAGGCAGACGAACCCAGAGGCATTGCAGGTTGCAGCACACCAAAAGCCTTCGTTCGTTCGCTGATCAATGAAGCGTGCAGGCAGGCAGGCATGCATGCATGACGCGCCCAAAATATTGTACGACGCCGGATGCAGCAGCAGCGACGCAAAAGGTAGGCTCTTGTCGTGACGCCGAGACGGGCCCGCACGGGCACGGCAAGCGGCCAGAGGGGCCGGCCCGTGCAGCCTTTCCACCCACGCGGCCTGATCTGCCGAACGGTGCGGCCCGGCGCGGGCTTGGTGGAGCAGGTGAATTGGAGCGAGCGTCTGGAGCCGCAGGAGGGAAAGAAAGCCTAGCCGCCGTGCGACGTGCGTGGGTGCGGCGCCGGGGTATGGTATGCGATGCGAGGATAGACACAGTCGTCACGTGTCATACAACACCTTGAGTGCTGCGCTTGTTCACATAGCGTATTCTACGGTGAAGGTAAACACAGTTCGAGACCACATGAGCATTGCGTGAGATGAAGATCATGAATACCGCTAATAGTCTCACTAAACTTCTTGGTCACATTGACTGATGGCTGATAAACCGGTTAATAATCTTGTTATGTGGGGGTAGGAAAAATGTGTAGTACTCCCTCCATTACGTTTTGTAAGGCGCACGGAGGAAACCTGGTTTTGATTTTTGTAGGGCGTGAGTAGGTTTTGTATAGTTTTGGTTCCTGTGAAGGCTAAAGGGCATCCAATCAAATGCTTGGAGCAATTACTATTCTGCCGTAATTTGTCCCTTGATTACTGCATGCATGCATGCGAACCTAACAAACTAACCAGCGGTAGCAACGTGGCCAAAGCATGCACTAATATCGGCATGTTATTTAAGCCGCCGCCTGCCTCCCCTAGCTTCCTTGGTATCTGCAAAACTCCTCCTCACGCCTTACAAAAGATAATAGAGGGAGTAATAACTAATAAACCGAGCTGAAAGTTCGAGACAAAGAGGCCTGACTTGCTGGATCCGCTGTTGAGTACTCCCTCCGTCTTATTAAAGTGTCGTTCGGAATGCGTGTTTATAAGGAGGGTATATATTTTTTTATGAAGAACACCTTCAAAGGACGGAAGGAGTACTGTACTGCCCAAGCTAACGGCTGCTCTCGAAGCTGTCTGCTATTCCTACGGTGGAATCCGGAATCCGGGTGGAGCAGCGACCTGAGGTCGAACTGATGAAGTGGTCACTGCTCAACCATCTCCACACCGTTTCGCTACTGCGATGGACGCCGCCAGGTGCCAGCGAGGAGAGCTAGGGAGCCATGGCCACACGGCCCCCACCACATGTCCCAGAGCGCGAGCTTCACCATCTGTTCCCATCTCCACTCCCAGCAGGCCAGGCAGCAGGCTGACACCATCACGTGCCGAGCGCGCGCCGCTGCCATCCCGGCCGAAACGCGAAACGCCACCACCACCACCTCGATCGGCCTCGCACTGCTGATCCACCGTGCACAGTGTCCCGGCTACCGTCGTCACCTCTGCCTTCAGTCCACTGTGCGCCAGCGCACCTCTACGGTCTCACTGTCGCCGGCCTCGCTCCATGACAGTCACAGTGTATCTCCAGGCTGCCGATGCCGATCCATGCGCTTGTCTACGTACTATTCCAGCATTCGGTGCGGTGCAGCGGCCCTTTGCGCCCGGTTTGCTCGGAGGGTTTTTGTTTTGGAGGATGATGATCCTTGTTTTAATATAATAATAAATATAAGCAGGAGGGGGGTGAAAAAGAGGGGAATGAATGAAACGGTGAAGAAAGGAATGGGATAAATCTCAAGGGCATGAGAAAAAAGGAGGCCAAAGCTAGAGAGATAAAGACGGGAAAGCAAGCAAGCAATGCTCCTGACATTTCCTGCAGGATCCTGATAAACATCACGTGATCACGTTTCGTGCTGGGGCTCAATCATGCAGCACTGACGTGTGGGGTATGCTGAACGTTGGGCCCACATGTCGGTCGCCTGTAGGCAAGAAGCATGATACGCACTCGCACAGCACGATCATGGACGCACTCGCACAAGTAACACCCAGGTTTTACAACACAACATACGATATGGCTCTAAGGTCTAAACAAATTGGACTTTATGCCAGTAATAAATTGTAGAAACGGGTCATAAAAAAAATATTTCGAAACGAGAAAAAAGTGACTTCTCACTAATCTATTTCGGATCTCATGTTTAAGGGTCTTAGAGCATCTCCGAGAGTATTTGTAAAACATACTCTCTAAATCATTATTTGGAGTGTTATTTGAATAGAAAGTGTTCTCTACATTTCTTTCATTCTTTACAATTTTTCTACATATCGTTTGCACTCTATATAGTTATTTTCTCTTCTCCATCTTTGCAAGGAGAGAAAAGTTCTTTTAAAGAAGATGACTATATCTGTTCTAGGAGATGTAAACATGTTCTTAACCTCCATGCAAACAAAGGCCATGTTTTAGAGGCTTTCACTTGAAGAACTGAATTGTCGAGATTTGACTTCTTTCTTATATGGCCCTTTTGCTATCTCCAACCTCGAGTTGGAAACTTTTGTGATTTTACTTGAAAAGTTCAGTATAGACCTACTTGTCCCCTTCAAAATACCATCTTTTATTCATCTAAAATATGATTTGTGTGAAATTACTAACACAAAATTAATTCTAGATATAGAACAGGTCAATTTGTTTAATTTTTCTTGAATATATATAAATAGTATCAAGTCCTAAATAATTATTAACAAATGATGTTATTTAACTAATCTAATAATACTTATTCAGCAATAAAAGTTATTTTTTATATACTAATGAAACTTCATCTAATGTTACTAATGGTGCACCATTAATATTAATATTTTTTAATCTATATTTGGTTAAAACTATAAAAAAAAATTATCCTCTCGTAAAAATGAAGATGATACTCTTTATAATACGGAGGGAGCACGTCTTTTAGAAAGTTATATAACATGAAGTGTTTGCTTCGTTGGCTCCAAAATATGTAAAATTAGAGATTTTTATACTCCCTCCGTTCTAAATTGTAGTTCACTTTGGCTTTTCTAGATACATTGATTTTATTATGTATCTAGACATAGTGTATAACTAGGTGCAATACAAAATTAATGTATCTAGAAAAGCCAAAAGTGAACTACAATTTGAAACGGAGGGAGTACCATAGTTTTAGCTATAGCAACTCCAATGGTGTTTGCTAAATGAACTTGTTATCCCCGAAAAATCCGGTAAAACGTGAAATTGTACTCTCCAACGGTTTGCTAAATCAACTTGCCATTTTTCTCAACTTGCTATCCCTCCCCTCCGCGCACATATATATGCGATAGTATGCGTGGCGCATCTGTCCATTTTAGAGCGGTGGAAGGGCATAAACATACCCCCTCCTTCCAAGGTTGTCACTACGCTTCCCAAGAAATAAATGCCGGCAATTTTATATTAAAATATATAAATATTTATGCTAAGTAATTAGCATCATCGAAAAAGATATTTAAGTCTAGTTTTTTAATAAATTTATTTAAAGATTAAAATCTTCGCACATATTTTTTATAAATTGAGTCAAATTTATGGCACACATTTCACGGCGACATCCTTTTTAGGGCGGAGGGAGTAATTTTGTTTTTGTCTCGAGTCGTTATGTAAGTTTTCAAGAGGCGGAAGGACATAAATATAATTTTATTTCTCTCTAAAGGTTCGATATAAGTTTTTTTTTTTAAAAAAACGAACCGGCGTGAGAGAGCTGCCCGCTATATTAAAAAGAAGGAGGCGCCGGATGGCGCAAGTTACAAAGAAAAACAAACGCATAAAGAAGGAAGGAAAAACTAACTAAACTAACCCGGTTGGATTGGGACATCAACGCCAACATGGCCAAGACTCTAAACAAAAACACGAGGCAGAGAAGGCCGAAACAAGCTGCAACAACCACCCACCTGATATATGTTAGATTTGCAAATGAATTATACCAAACAGTTCAAGATGAACTTTTTTTACTTGCATATATTTTTAGAAGTTAACAAAAATCAAGATTTGCCAAGTAAAATCTGACAAACTCTTGGAGATGAATCCACCAATTTCTCATATTTGGCTTATCAAAGTTATTATTATTTTCTCTTACTTTTGCTGGACAAATCTTGAGCAGGACAAACGTTAACTAATAGAAACAAGCATTAATTAACACAACGATGAGGTCCAGATTATCTTTACCATAACCTATCAGGAAAGATCAAACACAACGATCGTAAATAAAAAAAAGGAAGGATCAACCACAGTGTATCTAAATACTTTTTTTTTGTGACTGAGTGTATCTAAATACTGAAGTGTGGTGGTCCACCTGCAGTTATCCCAATCCAAACACGCAGGCCCCACATGTCAGCAGTGCCATGCTCCTCGATCTGTTACTCGAGTTCTACTGCTCTAGGCCAACCAGATAGAGAGAGAAAAACACTGTAGCGTTGATGTGACCTCTCAGTGTCCTTCTCCCCTCTCTCTCTCATCACAAGGAACACTCTCTAGCATCCGGCCATGAACTCTCTCTCTCTCCAAACTCCATACTAGTAGTCCTACTAGTAGGAAGCTAGTACTCGCCCATAGCCCCTACCCTGCCACTCTATCGCCCAGCCGGCCATACAGCTACTCGCTGTCACTGAGCCAGCGGCGCAAGTGCGCAAAACCGAGCGCGAGAACCCACGAAACCAACCAAGAGCTCCGCCCCATTAAGGCAGAGGCAGCAGGCTCGCTGCAGCACGCTTCGCGCTCCATCGTCGCTGTCCTCTTCTCCCTGTAATGTCACTCCCCCTATGCCTGTCCGCAGCTCAGTGGCCATGACGACGACGGCCGCCCGTGCTCTCGTTGCCCTCCTCCTCGTCGCCGTCGCCGTCGCCGACGATGGTTGGTGATCTGTTTCTTTTTCTACTATCCATTTCTCTTCATTTCTTTCTTCTCTAGGAGCGAGCCCTCTTCTGGTTGCCTACTGGGGAGCAAAGATTCAGGGGCTTGGGTTTGTTAGGATTAGTATTTTATTAGCGCTGCAAGTACGCGCTTTTGGAGGCATGGTGATTCGCTAGTGTTCCATTCCCATTTTTTTATTGCCGTATGAGCCCGTAACCCGAGTCTAACACTTAACTAATCCTTGTGAGCTGTGCCTCCTCTCATCTCATCTTCTATTCTTCTCTTCTTCCTTGCCTACGAGCTTTATTAAACTAGTCTGCCCATGTTTCAAACTGTGATCTTTTTTCTCTTCATGCATGTTCTGTTTTGTTGTTTTACATGTGCCTTTTTGTGCATTCTTGTGCTGCTTATTGGAGCAAATGCTCAGAACATTGTTAAATCAGTTGAGCATCGATTCTTGTTTCTTCATTTGGCCCTTCAGTGCTGGAAGCTTGGTCTCTTTTGCTTAGTCTGTTCTATTTCTGTGTGTTTGAGCTGTGTTTGGTTTGCTATTCTGGAGTATGATCCTGTTTCCTATCTCAATGAGTCCAAGTAAACTTCAGATTTCACTATCGTGTCATATTTGGGCTTTCCAAATCTGACGCTCCTCAGTTCCTTTGGTTTGCTGCCTCAAAACACTAGTCAGAATCCAACCATCTTGTTATCCGACTCTCTTTCTTTGGATATTCCATTTGCCGAATCGTCTGTTCAGATTTCTACCAGTAATCTGTTCTGTGTCTCCGTTTTTTTTCCTGCTAATGCGGCTAGCTCTGCATCTTCCAGGGGCGACGCTGGTGGAGATCAAGAAGTCCTTCCGCAACGTCGGCAACGTACTGTACGATTGGGCCGGCGACGACTACTGCTCCTGGCGCGGCGTCCTGTGCGACAACGTCACATTCGCCGTCGCTGCGCTGTAAGACGAGCGTCCATTAAACTTTGCTCCTTTCGCAACGATTGCGATGTGTAGCCACTGATGCCAATGCAATGCAGCAACCTCTCTGGCCTCAACCTTGAGGGCGAGATCTCTCCGCCGTCGGCAGCCTCAAGAGCCTCGTCTCCATGTACGGATGATTTCTTATTTGTCCGAACGGCTGCTGTTGATTGGGTTTTAGTTTCCTGACCTGTGTTAACTGCCCTCGTTCTCCTAAACATGCACTTTCAGCGATCTGAAGTCAAATGGGCTATCCGGGGAGATCCCAGATGAGATTGGTGATTGTTCATCACTTAGGACACTGTAAGTTGAACTTCGAGTGACCCATGTTTAATTGTGGTTGTGGTGGTAGTGGTTTTATTCAGACTTCACCTTTTTCGTTTAGGGACTTTTCTTTCAACAACTTGGATGGCGACATACCATTTTCTATATCAAAGCTGAAGCACCTGGAGAACTTGTGAGTCTTCTTCCCTCTGAAATTCATAGAAATACATGTTATTTGTTGCTTTGGAAATTTTTACAGATTTTGTGGCGCTGCTTGTGATTTTTAGGATATTGAAGAACAACCAGCTGATTGGTGCGATCCCGTCAACGTTGTCGCAGCTCCCAAATTTGAAGATTTTGTAAGCTACTACTACTACATGATTCTTAATTTCTTATAAGGTGGATCAGCTAGGATGGTTCAGAATTTCTAATGTGATGCGCACTCCAGGGATTTGGCACAAAATAAACTCACTGGGGAGATACCAAGGCTTATCTACTGGAATGAGGTTCTTCAATATCTGTAAGTCATCCTTGAGGTTCAAAAAGTTTGTACTAGTGCTGGACTGCTGGTACTGTACATACATTGCTGCTATATATTTAAGGGTCTGGCTGCTCAGTAAAAGCTGGGCAGCATTATTAAGTCTTTATGCTTTTGGATGTATTCTTATGAAATGGCATTCAAACACATAAGTTGTTAGTGAGACATCAAGTATTTTTTATAAGTTTTGTGGCTAATTAGTAACTACAATTACTAGGGGCTTGCGGGGCAATCATTTAGAAGGAAGCCTCTCTCCTGATATGTGCCAGCTGACTGGCCTTTGGTACTTGTAAGTACACTGCTTGCCTAGTTTGCTGCAAGTTTGTTGTTTTTTTCAATCTGGTTTTAACCTTCCCACTAATTTGATCAGTGATGTGAAGAACAATAGCTTGACTGGGGTGATACCAGACACCATTGGGAACTGTACAAGTTTTCAGGTCTTGTACGTATATGCATTCTGGCCACTCCTGAAATACTTTATTTAACATTTCATATATATAATTTTTTCTAACATTTTATATTGGTAGGGATTTGTCTTACAACCGCTTTACTGGACCAATCCCATTCAACATTGGTTTCCTACAAGTGGCTACACTGTATGTGCTGTTTTTTTCACTGAAAATAATGTAATTACTTGCCCAATATATATAAGCTTACCTGCAAAGATGCACATATCCTTTATTAGATCCTTGCAAGGGAACAAGTTCACTGGTCCAATTCCTTCAGTAATTGGTCTTATGCAGGCTCTTGCTGTTCTGTAAGTCCTACGTGAATTCTGCATTTACTACATAATTGACTAATCTACAAATAAGATTGTTCTCATTGTCAGTAGTGAAAGAAATATGATTGCTAATTCATGGAGCTTTTACTCTGCCAGAGATCTGAGTTACAACCAATTATCTGGTCCTATACCATCAATACTAGGCAACTTGACATACACTGAGAAGCTGTAAGAATTCTTACCCCCCCTAAGGTTCATAGATTTTCAAGATTTTAATTTTAACTGATACAATTCATGCCTAGAGAGTTGATGTGAACATATTTTTAAGTTTATGTCTTTGTACATGTTAAAACTTATAATAGGTACGTGCAAGGCAATAGGTTAACTGGTCCCATACCACCAGAGCTAGGAAATATGTCGACACTTCATTACCTGTAAGTTTTAGTATTTCTTCTGCTATGGATTTCAAGATTCAGGTTGACCATTGATATATATTTGACAAAATTATCTTAATTCAGAGAACTGAATGATAATCAACTCACTGGATCAATTCCACCAGAGCTTGGAAGGCTAACAGGCTTGTTTGACCTGTAAGTACTTTTCAGGCACCCTCTTATTACTTGTCGCGTGAACCAGTGTTTTCTTGTCCTCCATAAAAGTACATTGCATGAACCTAGTTGATTCTACTTGTTTCACAGGAACCTTGCGAATAACTACCTTGAGGGACCAATTCCTGACAACCTAAGTTCATGTGTGAATCTCAATAGCTTGTAAGCCCAAATTATTTCTGAAATTTTGCAGGTCATGTGCAATGTTTCAACTATCCATATAACATGCTAATTTATTTAACAGCAATGCTTATGGCAACAAGTTAAATGGGACCATTCCTCGTTCGTTGAGGAAACTCGAAAGCATGACCTATTTGTAAGTATGAATAGATTTTGAGCCTCATGCTGTGCTAAATTGAGTTGAACACATTTCCAATTTTTTGTACTGATCTGCTGTTTTGCTCATATTGATTTGTACTCACATTCAACCTTTTCCTTCTTTAGAAATCTCTCTTCAAATTTCATAAGTGGTTCTATTCCTATTGAGCTATCAAGGATCAACAATTTGGACACCCTGTAAGCCTTCATCAGCTCAAACGTATTAAGAGTATCCGTTTCATGCTAATGCTATATGTGACATAGATATATGTACCAGGGACTTGTCCTGTAACATGCTGACTGGTCCAATTCCATCATCCATTGGCAACCTAGAGCATCTATTGAGGCTGTAAGTTTTTGTGCTACGGTTTCTTGGCATGTTTCCTGCTTCATGTCCTGACATCGAACATTTTCTCTAGTAACTTGAGCAAGAATGGTCTAGTTGGATTCATCCCCTGGAGTTTGGTAATTTGAGGAGTGTCATGGAGATGTAAGTACTTGGCCTTATTTGTGTGAATCCTTTTATTGAAAATTCCTTGAATTATGACTTGAATGACTTGACTGTTGTTTCTAGAGATTTATCCTATAATCACCTTGGTGGCTTGATTCCTCAAGAACTTGGAATGCTGCAAAACCTGATGTTGCTGTAAGTTATATGCAAGTTTTGTAGTCTAAATTTAGTTTCTGAAGTGCAGCTTAGATCTGAATCATCTTTTTATCATTTACTCTTGTAGAAAACTGGAAAATAACAATATAACTGGCGATGTCTCTTCTCTGATGAACTGCTTCAGCCTCAATATCTTGTAATTTCACAACCTGAATACTGGAAGGATGTACAGAATTTTGTATTTTTCTAACATTGACTTATTGCATCTTTGGACAGAAATGTATCGTACAATAATTTTGCTGGTGTTGTCCCTACTGACAATAACTTCACACGGTTCTCACCTGACAGGTATTGTGACCCATCATTTCCATCATGATTATCTTTTTGCTTATACTTGGAAATAGTCGTTTAGCGATCCTGTTATTTCTTCAGCTTTTTAGGTAATCCTGGACTCTGTGGATATTGGCTTGGCTCTTCATGTCATTCCACTGGCCACCGAGACAAACGTAAGAGGAGTGCTGCATTCATCAATTTATTGATCTGAACTTTTATCAATACATTATAAACCAAGATCTCCCTGGATTTTCTATTCAGCGCCAATCTCAAAGGCTGCCATAATTGGTGTTGCTGTGGGTGGACTTGTTATCCTCCTCATGATCTTAGTAGCTGTTTGCAGGCCACACCGTCCACCTGCTTTTTAAAGATGTCACTGTAAGCAAGCCAGGTAATGCATTTACTAAGTTCAGAATCTCTTCTTACAATAATATGATTGTCCACCACCCTATTTAGTATCTTGTCTAACTCGTAATGTTGATGTACTAATAATTTTTGTCAAACAATAATATTGTCTAAATTCAACTCAGTAGTTTATTTTGTAAATTATAACTAACTGCTAATAGTAGATGCTAGAAGAATATTGATGCCCTGTAATTGATATCCATTCTGTTTGCAGTGAGCAATGCTCCCCAAGCTGGTGATCCTTCATATGAACATGGCTCTTCATGTATACGATGATATAATGAGGATGACTGAGAACTTGAGTGAGAAATACATCATTGGATACGGGGCGTCAAGTACAGTTTATAAATGTGTTCTCTAAAGAATTGCAAACCAGTGGCAATAAAAAAGCTGTATGCTCACTACCCGCAGAGCCTCAAGGAATTTGAAACTGAGCTCGAGACTGTTGGTAGCATAAAACACCGGAATTTAGTCAGCCTTCAAGGATACTCATTATCTCCTATTGGGAACCTCCTCTTTTATGATTATATGGAAAGCGGCAGCTTATGGGATGTTTTACATGGTATGGCCAGGTGGCAAACTCAAGACTTTTTTTTTGGGTAAAGGAATTATGAGAACAGTTTAGTAAATGACCACAACTATGCTGCTTTCCATTTCAATAGTATTTATTTGTTTCATTTCAATAGTCTTAGTTTGTTTAGCTGTCACACAACATCAGTTATTAGGCTCTCAAGACAGTTCATGTTTCGACAAAAACTTCCTTATTTAATTACTATAACCATTTGATAATGTTACCTATTTTCTTTCAGAAGGTTCATCCAAGAAGAAAAAACTTGACTGGGAGACTCGCCTACGCATTGCTCTTGGTGCAGCTCAGGGCCTTGCTTACCTTCACCATGACTGCAGTCCACTAATAATTCACCGGGATGTGAAATCAAAGAATATACTCCTTGACAAAGATTATGAAGCCCATCTTACAGACTTTGGCATTGCTAAGAGCTTATGTGTCTCAAAAACTCACACATCAACCTATGTCATGGGCACTATTGGCTACATTGATCCTGAGTACGCCCGCACTTCCCGTCTCAATGAAAAGTCTGATGTCTACAGCTATGGCGTTGTTCTGCTGGAGCTGCTGACTGGCAAGAAGCCAGTGGACAACGAGTGCAATCTCCATCAGCTGGTAACTATTCTTCAGTCTGCTGCATTTGTTCAATTAGAAGTCGCTTTGGATTCCAATAGTGCCCAATAATTGCTGAACAATGACCATTAGGCTTGTGTTCCTACAAGGGGACCAGCGATACGAAACCTAGCATGTGAGTAGATCTATCTGCCCTGTAGACCAGCTGTGGACTGATGAGCTGATCCATTGGACTTGGTGACTGAAAGCTCCATTATAAGTAGCTGTGTGTCTGTCCCCTAGAGCCTACCATTGGTGTCCCTTTTCATAAATAATGTAGATGGAAAGCAAACAATGAACTAACAGGATGTCAGTGGTTTATCATGTGCCCTAAGGCCTTGTTTAGATGGCAAATATTTGGAACATGAACGTCAGGATGTAGGGCCTCGTTTAGTTTGTTGGTGCCAAAATATCATCATGTCCATCCGCAAAGTCATCTGTGTAATTAGTTATTTTTTCAATATTTAACAGGTCTTTTTGGTGAACATGACGTAAACTTTAGCCATCTATTGTCACCTCAGTTTCAAACAGGTGGAACATGACGTAAAAAAATTGACAGTAGGTATGCGCAACAGTGTGATAAATTAGGAGACATTTTATAGCTCCAGAATCGATCCATTTATAAAATCATAACTTGTGCTGGTGGTGGTGCTGCTTGTTTGGAATAAACTTTTTCCAATATATTGTTGAAACGCAGAAAAAACTTTTAGTATTACTGATCAGCAGATATTGATTCAAAGCTCTGATCAGGTTATTATCAATGTATTCTCCAATTGCAGATCTTATCGAAGACGGCAAGCAACGAGGTCATGGATACCGTGGACCCTGACATCGGAGACACCTGCAAGGACCTCGGCGAGGTGAAGAAGCTGTTCCAGCTCGCGCTCCTTTGCACCAAGCGGCAACCCTCCGACCGACCGACGATGCACGAGGTGGTCCGCGTCCTGGACTGCCTGGTGAACCCTGATCCGCCGTCAAAGCCATCCGCGCATCAGCTGCCGCAGCCGTCTCCAGCTGTGCCAAGCTACATCAACGAGTACGTCAGCCTACGGGGCACTGGCGCGCTCTCCTGCGCCAACTCGTCCAGCACCTCAGATGCCGAGCTGTTCCTCAAGTTCGGCGAGGCCATCTCACAGAACATGGAGTAGGGAAGAAGAGAGCTCTGGGAGTTGAGTTCGTGTGGAGAGGAGGGTGCAGGTAGTAGTGGGAGTAGTTGACTGATTTTGTGGGACGCAGCAGGAGGAGATTAACATTGGACTCTGTAGGGTGTTGTTAACTGTAAAAAGTCATGTGCCTCTAGAGCAGCAGAGCTTCTTCCTTTTTCTTTTGTTCGTTCATCCCCATTTTTCTTTGGTGATCTAACTTATTAGGAGGCTGTATTGGTCATCTATGTCTCGCAGTCCTGACTCTGCTTGATGATCTTTTGTGTGACTCTTGTAGTGTTGGAATCATAATCATGGGAGGTGACTTTCTTGATCTGCATATAGTAGCCACTAGCTCCTGTTTTTTACTGACCTCTGCAACCGGTCAACTTGCTCTCTCTCCCCCCCCCCCCCTGGGACTGGGATCATAGATTGGCGAGAGAACAGCAGAGAGTAGCCACAGGATTTTATGGGATCTTTTCCTCCGAACCGTACGCCTGCCGGCTGCCATTCCGTGGCCCCCGGGCACCTGGAGAGCGGCATGTGCTCGTGTTGTGCGGGTGTCGCCGAGCCCATGGACGGACGCACCGGGCCGTAGCTTGTCAGGGAGGCGTCGTAAATGATGCGAGGTGGTGAGGTTGCAGGATGCTTTGCTGGGGCCGAGCGTGGTGGTGACTGATTGATGCGAATGCGTGGGCCAAGGACGAAGAGGATGGGCGGTGCAGCGCAACGCGATCCTCGTGAACCCGAGGACGACGGGATGAGGATTGAGGAGAGCTCGCCGCCCGGCTGTGGTAGGGCAGGGTGGTGGGAGATGGTAGCCGTCGGCACAGGAAATCGTCGGCAGTGCCAAGATCATGTCACTCTGGTTGCTGTTGGGACCAGAGCAGGGGCAGGGGGTTCTTCCTATGCTTCGGCTTTCGGCTACGGCCAACGAATGAGTCACCTGGGCTACGGGCCCCACCGTTATCGTCCTTGTCGTCCTCTGTTGCCAATGGGCTGGCTGGCCTCCAGCCCTCCACTGCTTTGCATGGGCTAAAATTTGTGTCCTTTTCCATACTGCAGCCTGGGTGCTTTTCTAGCCCAGGTACTCTTTCCTTCATTTTACTTGGGCCCTTCAACAATTCAGCCCATCTAAAATTTGGCCCAAACTTTGTTCAAGATTTTGTGCCGTGAGTCTCCGTGATTTGTCCCAAGCCTTTTTTGTCCCATGTATTTACAAGATCATAATGCCATACAAAAATGTTTTTTGACAAGGTATGCGATACAAAATTTGTAGAAAAAAAGCCAAGGGGGCACATACCGCATGATTAATAAAAATATGTCAAATTTAATCTAGTGATTACTTAATTTAAAATAATTTACAATAAATAGTGGAAGCAGAATTAAAATAAAGATTCCTCGTGCGTGTAAATAAGCCAACAACATGCCGGCATAGCCGGAAGAGGATCGCCCTTTCGGCCGCTCTCGTGTCACCCGGTTGCGAAACGGGCGAGATATTGACGATGCAGAGGTTGGGGTTCATCGATCGATGCAGAGCCCTTAGCTACGGAAAAAGGAGGCCCTCACGACAACCGGCTCGATGATCCCAACCCTTCTCATAAGGAATTTGTGGACATATCCTCCACGGGGAGAGAGGCCGAGGCGGTCAGGTGCCGCTACTAGCCAACGATCGTCGCCGAGGCGACTAGGTAGTTCAATTATCGAGAAATAAGCGTCATCTATTTTTCTCTAAGGAGAATTTGAACCGATTGTATAACTCTTTTTCCCCTTAGTGCGTCACTTGTGGGCGTTGTTGTAAACTTTGTTGTTTCTTTGCTTAATATAAAAGATGTGCCTACCTTATGCGTATTCCAAAAAAAAAAAAAGAATTAAAACAAAGAGTACCAACCTTAAAGTACATAGTTCCCAACATGAGAGACAAATATAGCGAATATATACTCAGTAGCACGTGGAACACCAAGAACAGCCCCACTTCCCATAAGTACGGGCCTAATATATCCAAGGAACCTTTACCGGTAGGAGGAACGTGGAAGCATAGATATTTGATAATCAATTAAACCATGATCAAATTAATGGGTATGGCACTACAAAAGTACCCTATCCAGTGAACTCACCCATCTCTTGTTTGCTAGAATGGTTTGTCTTGTTGGTCTAAAGCCTTGTTTGGTTCCACAGACTAGGGACTAGAGATTAAATAAGACTAAAAATTAGTTCCTAGTTCTCATGTTCGCTAATTTAGGGACTAAATGAGACTAAAAATTAGTCCCTAGTCCCTTGGTAACCAAACAGGCCCTAAGCCTACAACAAATCCTAATTGGTGGCATAATTAGCCTAAGCGCTTCGCAAAAGCACTAATATTGATCACCTCAGAATTTTGATGCACCACAAGAAAGCTAGGTGGCCCGTTCTAGTTCAATC